>OY992887.1:51376016-51401369 GCA_963921405.1 Cepaea hortensis | reverse complement strand
GAAGGAGGATGGAGGAGGGAGGAGGACGGAGAGGGGGAGGAGGAAGACGGAGGAGAAAGAGGGAGGAGGAGGGAGAGGAGAACGCAGGAGAGGAGGGGGAGGAGGAGGAGGGAGTAGAGAAGGGAGGAGAGGGAGGAGGAGGGAGGTGGAGAGAGGAGGAGGAGGGAGGAGGTGGAGGGAGGAAGAGGTAGAAGGAGGAGGGAGGAGGAAGGAGAAGGAGGAGGAGGAGGAATGATGAGGAGGGAGGAGGAGGAAGAGGGATGTGGAGGAAGGAGGAGGGAGGAGGAGGTAGAGGGAGGAGGAAGAGGGAGGAAAAGGGAGGAGGGAGGAGAGAGAGAGGAGGAGGAGGAGGAGGTAGGAGGAGGAGGAAGGAGGAGGGAGGAGGGAGGAGGAGGAAGAGGGAAGAAGAGGAGGAAGAGGGAGGAGGAGGATGGAGGAGGAGGATGGAGGAGGGAGAGGGAGGAGGGGAGGGGGAAGAGGAAGAGGGGTAGGAGGAGGAGGGGAGAGGAGGAGGAGGGAGAAGGAGGGAGGAGGAGAAGGGAGGAGGATAGAGGAGGGGAAGGAGGGAGGTGGAGGGGAGAGGAGGAGAGGGAGGAGGCGGAGGGAGAAGGAGAAGGAGGAGGAGGGAGGATGAGGGAGAGGGTGGAGGGAGGAGGAGGGAGAATGAGGAGGGGAGGAAGGAAAGGGAGGTGGAAGAGGAGGAGGGAAGAGGAGGAGGAAGGAGGTGGAGGAAGGAGGTAGAGGGAGGAGGAGGTAGAGGGAGGAGGAGGAGGAAGGTAAGGGAGGATGAAGAGGAGGAGAGGGAGGAGGAGGAGGGTGGAGGGAGGAGGTAGAGGGAGGAGGAGGGGTAGAGGGAGGAGGAGGGAGAAGGAGAAGGGAGGAGGAGGGAGTAGGATGGATGAGGAAGAGGGAGGAGGGAGAAGGAGGAGGAGGGAGAAGGAGGAAGGAGTAGGGGGATGAGGATTGAGGAGGAGGGAGAGGAAGAGGGAGAAGGAGGAGGGGAGAGGGAGGAGAGAGGAGGAGGAGGAGGTAGAGGGAGGAGGAGGATGGGGGTGGAGGGAGGAGGTAGAGGAGGAGGAGGAGGAGGAGGGAAGAGAGGAGGAGGGAGTTCACCATTCCGAATTCATACTCGTCTAGGTTCTTTGATTTCGGTCCTTCCATTGATTGTTCTTCCCTTCTACGTGACTGTAGATAACTTCCTTACACATAAAAAGATGAATTGTTATTGATATTGCCGTGGCATGGAGGAATATCAGCAGCAGAGTTGATCCAGAAAACCAAAGACTGAGATCTATGGAGAGCCATGAATGCCTACGCTAGCCGACACGGCACTTGATGATGATGATGATTGCCGTGTGACGATTCTGTGTAGTCACGTCATTTGCTTCGCTTTTTGCGTTGTGGTTCGGGGATTCTTTCATCATCATCATCATATATTTACGTACGTATTTAGGGAGGGGGAGGAGGGAGGAGGAGGAAGAAGAAACAAAACTATGACAGTTGGCAGCTCTGGAATGAGAGGAAGACGTGTAGAAAATTTCATCTCAATCGGATGGACCGTTCGCGAGCGCATAAAGGACACACACACCCACATTCAGTCTCTTTTATATATAAGATTCCAAAGCAGGTTATAAAGTACATCCCGCATAAGTAATAAACAACCTGAAAACCATAAGTAACAAGAATACGAAATTAGTAATTAAAGTGCGCTGATGACAGAAAGTATCTATCTCTATCCACGGTCAAACATATGAAATCAAGTGGTAACGTGATTTCTGTTTTTCTCGACAAACTTACTGTCGGATGCCTCCAAGTTTAATACAACAAGCAGATCTATAGTGTTATACAACTCAGTACAAGTAAAGTAAGGGACGCTGTTCCTGGCCTTGAGGTCAATCTCAACTGGACGGGCAATGTGGTCAACTTAACATTGGTCGCCTTTACCTTCCATGGCTTTTCCTGGTACTCATTTCGGCAGAATCTACCAGGGAGCCCAAGTCGATTGATTCAAATACACTCGCGATGGAGATACGATGCATGCCTGGCAGGCCAGAGTTCTAATCGTGTTCGGACACGTGTCAACCATCTTCAGGCTAAATAGCCTCACAGGAGAGTTCAGGCTAGTATTTGTGAATTCTCGAATACAAATTTAGAAATACACATATTGGAATACACATATTGGTATACACGTGTGGGATTGTGGCTGGTGCTACGGGTGTGTGCATTCTACTGAAAACTCTTTGTATTAATTTTGTTTTTTTGTTCGCTCGCTTTCAGCTCACGCTTAGTCCTTAGTTTAGTTTAGTTTAGTCATTGTATCAACATCACGGCACACGGTTTAACCCATAAGTGCTCCGTTTTCCTCCTAACTCAAACCTGAGTCTGGAGAAACTCAGCTCAATGCACGAACTCCGTTGCATCGGCGAGGATCCTGAAATAATTTGGGTAGATTTTTAACTCGAAATTTTGCCCGGGCAGCGCCGTTAGGCTACTCTTTTTCGATTTCCAACTGCCAAGGGATTTTTTACGTGCGCAACAATACACACGGGCGTCCGATCTCACTACCCAGAGACCAGGGGAAATTTTATTACTAGAAGCCCAGGTGGATTTTTTAAATAAATCCCGGTCCTCACCGGGGCCTGAACCAGCTGTGGTCAACTGGCTCTAGCTCCAGCACGCGATGCGGACACCATACCTCGAGACCACTCAGCCCCCTAGCTTAGTCCATACACGTGATACTACTTCTAATAGTTGCCACTACTAGAGTACTCGCTGGACTGATTTTTGCGTGTGGGTTAGCTTTCAATATTATCAGTGCCCCTCGCCATCAGGCGAATGCACTAAGATTTCTGAGGCACATGTAATTTACGTCCCAAAGTCAAGGACGAGAAGTCAGCACACCGGAACTTTGTATTATCTATGGGAGGAGAATTGGATACTTGTGTCAATATTCGTGTACAATGACGACCAACCATAACAACAAAGTTTCAATACACCTCAACCCAGACAGTTGACATTTTCAATTTTATTTCTGAAATGAATTAAAACGTACGGTAAGTTAGTTATGCATGTTACTTTGGCCACTCAAACTTCTCGTGTCATTTTATGTCCATAGAAAAGTTTATTTTGACTTCTTCTTTAGTCTGGCACTGCTCATATCCATCCATCCATCCACCATGTACCATGCCGGTAAGCGTGGGCGGTCATGTTTTGCCATCTCACTCGATCACCAGAGTCGTGGATCAGCTCCGTGTTTCTGTCTAGACCATGCCACGTGGCCAAGCCATCCAAGTATTTACTTCTAGGTCTTCCCCTTGGTCTGTTCCCTTCAATCTTGCCAGTTGTCACTAAGTTCTCCAATCCATCTCTTCTCATAACATGCCCAACAAATTGTGATTTACTACGTCTAATGACTCTAATCAGTTTACGATCTTTATTTGTTTCTTGAAAGACTTGTTCATTGGTTTTTCTGTCTGTCCATGTATTCTTTGCATTTTCCTCAGAAACCACATTTCCGCAGCCATCAGATGTTTTTCAGCTTGACTGCTCATTGTCCAAGTTTCACATCCATATAAAAGTACAGGTTCTATGTAGCACCTCAACACTCTTTTTCTCGTTTCAATTGACATCTTTTTATTGGTCAGTATGTTTTTCATCTTGCTAAAGTCTACTTTTGCCATGGCGATTCTTGTTCTAATCTCTTCAAGGCATCTCCCATCAGATGTTATTATTGTTCCGAGATAATTGTACCTATTCACTTGTTGAAGAATATTCCCAT
This sequence comes from Cepaea hortensis, assembly GCA_963921405.1. Lineage (NCBI taxonomy): Eukaryota > Metazoa > Mollusca > Gastropoda > Stylommatophora > Helicidae > Cepaea > Cepaea hortensis. The sequence goes on along the minus strand of OY992887.1, from coordinate 51,397,591 downwards.
TTACTTGTATATTACATTGTGGTATTTCGTTATTCCTAGTGACGACCATAATTTGTCTTTTTACAATTTAATTCTAACCCTAGTTGTTCACTGTGTGTAACAACCGCATCTACTAAATGGTGCATGTCGTCTTCATTGTCTGCAATCAAGACTGTATCATCTGCATATCTAATGTTATTGATGTATCTTCCCCCAACGTTGATTCCTTCCATATCTTCTATATTTCTGAAAATATTTTTACTGTACAGGGAAAACAGATCTGGAGAAATTACACATCCCTGTCTCACACCTCTCTTAATAGGCTGATACTGACCTAATTCATTATCAACTTTTATGGCAGCTTGTTGTTTCCAATATATGTTCTTTACAAGTCTAAAATCTTTTCCATCAATTTGTAGATCTTCAAGCATTCCTATCATGTCAACATGTCTCACTTTGTCGAAAGCCTTTGTGTAGTCAATAAAACAAAGGTGTAGATCTTTGTTTACTTCTAAAGAACGTTCGATTACTGTTCTCCGATTACTGCTTATATGTATTTCTACATATACAGATTTCACACTTAAACTATCGTGCATTTATTACTTTACACTTTACACGGATGTCGCGCAGCCGTCCTTCACATTTTCCCTATTTAAACATTCTATTAATGTTTCAATATTTATTTATTATGTATGTTAGTTTATATTAATTTTAGTATAAGTCTTATTTGTGGTATTCTCGACTAAGGTGTTAATTACAAAAACTTCGGACAAGTGTGTTGTGTTTTATATTACTTATTAATACCATTCTTATAATCATTATATGTTTATATTGCTTTCATCCATTTTCTAATTGTGTTTCCTATTATGTTTGCCTGGTCTGAGATCCTAGATTGGTAAATACATGTATTTGTATTTATTGTTTCTCTGCAGGGTCTTCAAATAACGTTTTGTTTCATTGTATGCTTTAAAACAATGTTTTGAATAGAAGCATTAAAATATCATGCCTGTGCATAGTGCTGATTAAATACTAGCCATAATCAGTTTAGCAGATGCTCTCGAGTCATATCAAATATGAATGCTCATTAGATCACATCACAGCGAAGTATCTGCTCCGGAATTATCTGTTGACATTAGTGACAAAGATGACGAAGCTTATTTTCATGTTTTTCGGGGTAATCTTGGGAGCTGAGAGCAGCAGTAGCTGATGTCACTATTCAAACAGATGACTGCGTTTTCGTGTATTTCAGGGTATTCTTGAGAAATAAAAACAGTTAGGTATGTATAACTCCTACGGAAAAAAAATGAGAGATACTAAACACAGACACGAGTTATGTACCTTACATCAAACGTAAATCACAAAAGTGTGTGTGTGTGGGAGCAAGGGGGGAGAGGGGGGGGGTGTAATCAATGATGATGTTTAAAAAAAAAAGCATATTAAAATTAAAATAAGTTATACTAGGACACAACAAATGGACGTTCCTTGGGAATAACACAAACAGATCTAAAGACAAACTTGAAATTAGAAAATTTAATAACATTAAAACATAAACAGAAAAAGTCTAGATACGACACGTTGTTAGGCCATTACACATCCTTCGTTGCTAGGAAGGCGGCGCAAAAGTTATGTTTTGAAAGGTGCCAGTAAGCAAATATAGAGCCAAATGTATGCAAATAGAAGGGTATGGATATATAGAGGGAAGTCAGCAGAGTTGTACAGTGGCATCTAAATCAGTATTGATTCTCGCTGGATGGATGCATCCCAAAGAGTTGATTAATTTGCTTTCAATTTTAATTTTGTATTCTTGAGAGCTGAGAACATATGTAGCTGTTGTCACTAGTGAGTTTGTATTCTTGCGTCCTGAAAACATCTATATATATATTATCACTATTCAAACAGATAACTGAGTTTGTTTCCATGTATTTCAGGGTATTCTTGCGAGCAGAGAACACAAGCAAGCTGATTATCTCTACAGAGGGAAGTAGGAGCAGCGTGAAGACCCTTACAGAGTTTAACCCAGACAAGGTCCTTCTCAGGGCCTCCGAATTTTGCTCAGCGTTTCCATATCACATCATATTCGACAGGGAACTCAGAATAAAGTATGGCAATTTAATATTGATTCTGATTATTGAACAAGTGCGCGTGAGTGTTAAACACATTAGAAAAGTATGGACAAATGAAGCAAGGAATATGCCTAGGATGTGTGTTGTCACCGGATCTCTTTCTCTCTTTAGTGACACAATAATAAGAGAGATTAAAGATAGATTAGGACGTAAAGTTGGGCGCTATAATATGAAAAACCTAGGTATTGCATACAGATGGCGAAGTATGGATGGCTGCAAAAGTAACAGAGCTGCAATAATTATTTGACATTGTAGTACTGATGTTTGTCAATCAAGAATGATTATGATCATTCATTTTATCCATAGGGGTTGAAAGTTTCCAGCCGTGAGTTCTAAGATGGCTGGTAAGGCCTACTTTCGTTCGAAATGTTCTTTGACAATGTGCGCAAAGAATGCTTGACGTTCCGGGAGGGGGATCTCCTGCGGTGTATTTTCTGTCCAGTCTTTTTTTTCACAGCTCTTGTAGTCCTGTTTGCGTCACAAGTGACTACATCCTTGCGTAATGATGTACACCACAAATTTCGGTCTTTGGAAGCAGTCTCTAAAGTGTCGTAATGAATTCCAAAAGCTTTTAGTGAGATCTTCAGAATGTCTTTAAGCGTTTCCTCTGGCCGCACTGGGAGCGTTGACCACAACGCAGCTAGCCGTAAAAAATTCGTTTAGGGAGCCTGTGATCTGACATGCGAGTCACGTGACCAGCCCAGTGAAGCTAATTCTTCATTTGTAGAGTATGGATACTGGGCATCGGATGCTCTTTCTGGGACTTCAGTGTCTGGGATCTTGTCTTGCCATTTGATCTTCAATAGCTTCCTAAGACAGACTGTGTGGAAGTGGTTTAATTTCCTGGCGTGTCGCTGGTAAACAATCCATTGTAGTACTTGAATGCAAGAAAGGGCTTCTTTCTTTGAATATCAAGAAAAAAGAAACACCTGTAATCTCTACTAAAAAGATAAAACAAAGATGTGATATAACAAAGAAGGTAAAGTGCCTTACTAAGCCAAAAAATTATAATATAAATGGGCAATCATAACATCGAATGGAAGATGCAGACAAACATTAAGAGCATAAGAGGCCAAGCAAAAACTGCATTTAAGAAGTTGAAAAGTATGTTATGCAATAAATTACTTCCACTGAATATCAGAAAGAGAGTACTGAAAAGTTATAGCGAACCTGTTCTGGTTTACTGTATGAAAATCAGTTCGTAATGTAGCCGAGCAAATTAGACAATGGAGATGTTTCTGAGATTTGGTTTCAACCGCTGTTCATTCCCGACACCATTGGTCCAACGTAACTGTCACTCACTCTATTTAAGAGTGTAAGGATCGAACCCATGCCCACTGGGCCAGAAGGCGAGTGTTCAGCCACCGTCCCTTTCCACCTCTCCCCTCACCTCACAAGCTTGGCTAGACCATTGGCTCTCAACCAGTGGGAATTTCCCTTCCCCCCCCCCCCCTCCAAGAGGAGAATTTTAGGGTTTCCAGCGGGGAGTTAAGACAACAGATTGGCAGGCTAAAACTTGCTTTAGGCACAATATCCTGGTTTTCTATTGAGCGTTGTGTTTGATGAAGCACAATTTTCAGGCATTCTGGTGTCGTGTATTAAGTGACAATTCTTTGACGTTTTAAATGTTTGTTTATTGTAATATGATTAATTTAGTGTGTTAATGAAATATTGTGAATATAAAATAATGCATATATTTAGGCTAACAATTTTGAAAAAGGGGGGAAATCTTATTCTTACGTTCGCTGGAAAGGGGGTGAATGACATCCTGACACATGGTAAAAGGGTGCCAAAAAAGGTTGAGAACCACTAGACTAGACAAACTATTGGACACGGTCAGCAAATTGTCTAGTTAAATCAGCATTTAGTACTAAGTTACTTACCCAACGTTATCATTCTTCATTCCTGCCGCAGTCACTTACCATGTGTCTTCCAACCAGGCAATGTGGAGACCTTGTTCAGAAGCACTCCAGTCTCACACTGACAGACGGTATGCTCCTAACTAATGCATTCAGCATCGTGCATCCAAAAATGGTAGTCAGCATTGAAAACATTCGAAAGTTTATCAACGCAGTGTTCCTAATGTCTATCTCCCAGAAGGAAAATGGAAAGAAAACGTTTCTACTGAAAGGTATTTTATGACACGAGTTCTTGCATTCTGATAATGTCGTTATTGATTTTCACTTTCTAGGTTGCAAGGAAATTGGTTAAGGGGCAACATAGTTGTGTTACAACGTTGCTGTTGTTGTTGTTGTTGATGATTTATAACCTCACTGTTCACTAATGTACAGCTTAAAGATTTGAGTACTGGTGATCATTTGATTTTCACAACAATGTATTCCCTTGGTGAATTTAAATACAGAAGCCCATAAACAAAACGTTGCACGATTATAAATTAATTATACAATGCAGTGACTATATGATTTTGTATCTCAAGTATTTTCGCCAAAGTATAATTCATTTATTTACTTCAAATAATATATGTGTGTGTGTGTGTGTGTGTGTGTGTGTGTGTGTGTGTGTGTGTGTGTGTGTGTGTGTGTGTGTGTGTGTGTGTGCGTGCGTGCGTGCGTGCGTGCGTGCGTGCGTGCGTGCGTGCGTGCGTGCGTGCGTGCGTGCGTGCGTGCGTGCGTGCGTGCGTGCGTGCGTGCGTGCGTGCGTGCGTGCGTGCGTGCGTGCGTGCGTGCGTGCGTGCGTGCGTGCGTGCGTGCGTGCGTGCGTGCGTGCGTGCGTGCGTGCGTGCGTGCGTGCGTGCGTGCGTGCGTGCGTGCGTGCGTGCGTGTGTGTGTGTGTGTGTGTGTGTGTGTGTGTGTGTGTGTGTGTGTGTGTGTGTGTGTGTGTGTGTGTGTGTGTGTGTGTGTGTGTGTGTGTGTGTGTGTGTGTGTGTGTGTGTGTGTGTGTGTGTGTGTGTGTGTGTGTGTGTGTGTGTGTGTGTGTGTGTGTGTGTGTGTGTGTGTGTGTGTGTGTGTGTGTGTGTGTGTGTGTGTGTGTGTGTGTGTGTGTGTGTGTGTGTGTGTGTGTGTGTGTGTGTGTGTGTGTGTGTGTGTGTGTGTGTGTGTGTGTGTGTGTGTGTGTGTGTGTGTGTGTGTGTGTGTGTGTGTGTGTGTGTGTGTGTGTGTGTGTGTGTGTGTGTGTGTGTGTGTGTGTGTGTGTGTGTGTGTGTGTGTGTGTGTGTGTGTGTGTGTGTGTGTGTGTGTGTGTGTGTGTGTGTGTACAGCATGCACCTGATGAGATACACCGAGAAATATACGACATTAAAATCGTGCAGCCTATATTTTGTTGTTTCTGTGTGTAAATTGATTTGGTTTTCACCCCATGAGGCGAGCAGCATACTCATTCCAATCTTTTTCGAGAACTCTCCAATCTGTTAATGTCCTCATCAGGCTTAATACCGGTGGTGGTCGAACCTCATTTCCTTAACTACACCAGTGTCTGAGTAGAATACTTCATGCCAAGTAGAAAGAGGAACAGAGAGAGAGAGAGGGAGGGAGAGAGAGAGAGGGGGGAGAGGGAGAGAGAGAGAGAGAGAGAGAGGTCATGGCTAGTAATTCTTGGTTGGTTGGTTGTTTGATTGGTTGGTTGGTTGGTAGGGAGATTGGTTGGTTGTTAAAAGCATCTAGAAGGCTAAGTTTTCACTCTAGGTCGAGTACATTATCGCTGAGGTCGTCTGAGTCAGGAAAATGCTTTGTGTCTAGAGAAGTGAGGTTGGTATACACCAAACAATGATACACTCTCTTCTCTATAAGAGCGTACATCACATTATCATATCTGACTCGGTTGTACGCGTCCTAAAGATCGAGTGCTGCCAGAGCCGTCTCCGGTCTGTTTGGAACACTTCATAAACATAACAGGCAAAAATGGCTGCATTTGCTCAAGTATCCTTCCCTGGTCGGTAACTTCCGAAACCCTTCGGGAGAAACTTTTCCTTTTCTGAATATTCTTGAAGCTTAACAGCAGCGATTTTCTCCAGCAGCTTGTCAAAAGTGTTATGTCGTGTGATACTCCTAACCATTTGGCTTTGAATGATCTTTGCCTGGTTTAGGAAGTGTTAAATAGCTGTGAACCCAATCCTGGGGTAGTGGTGACATCCTGATGCTCAGGTAAAAGCAAGCAGTCATCTCCATAAGTTATCCATCACTCATCTCCCTCATGTGGGTGTACGTAACTCCATCGGGTTCTGGTGCTGTGTCTTTAGTATTTTTTTTTAAATTACATTTTTGACATCTTACGGCAGTATGGTATATTCCCAGTAGGTATCTTTAATGAAACTTGATAGATCTGCTCTGAGTCTCTGACGCCCCAACGTTCTGGCCTGCCTGTGCAATAAATCTCTGCAGGAAAGCTTCCCTTTCTCTTTGTCTGTTGTCAAAGGCGTACCGCTAACTCTACATATTGTACCCACTGTGTCATGACAATCTTTCCTTTGCATCTATGTAGAAGGATGTAGATGTGGTAGAAGGAGGTAGATATTGTAGATAGTGGTAGATTTAATATAAGAGCGATGTAGGTGAGGTATAATGGGGATGTAGATGTGGTAGAAGGGGAATGTAGATGTGGTAAACGTGGGATGTAGATGTGATAGAAAGGAGATGTAGATGTGATAGAAGGGGGATGTAGATGTGGTAGAAGGGGGTAGATGTTGTAGATAGAGGTAGATTTGATATAAGAGCGATGTAGATGAGGTTTAATGGGGATGTAGATGTGGTAGAAGGGGAATGTAGATGTGGTAGACGTGGGATGTAGATGTTATAGAAAGAAGATGTAGATGTGATAGAAGGGGGATGTAGATGTGGTAGAAGGAGAAAATAGATGTGATAGAAAGGGTGTGGGGGTGTAGATGTGGGAGGACATGACTGGTGGGTGGATTTACCCCAGATTGGCAGCTAATGGCAGGACATCTTAGAGCGATCGACAACGAAACTTAAGCGGAGTAGTGCCATGCACCATGTATCATTCAGTTTCAGGGACTTTCATATTATAATTTGCTACGACTTCCACTGGCCCTGCTGCGACAACTGGGCAGCCATTGCACTCTTATTTCGTTATCTCCTTCTGGAATCTCCAAAACCATCATATAACTGCGTTCCCTGGCCGTCGCCTTTGACCACAGCTGAGTTCTGCCATGATGACTGATCCCCGTTTTGGAGATTCGCGCAGCATCATCGTGAGTCTGAATTTTCCAACCTTGTATCTCTCAAAGACGGACTAGAATGGGAGGACGAGCTTTTTTCCAGTACAGCGCTGCCTTCGACAGACCTCATGGTTCTGCAAACCATTCCCTTATCCAATTGCCGATCTTGATCTCTATCGCCTCTACTGCGCTCCTATTTATATCGCATATCAGTAGAGGCAATGGGAGTCTTGGAGTAAGCATGAGCTGGAGACACCTGATGATCTGTGCGTTTGACAAGTTATCTCCGTGCTCGCTGTCAGCTGTGTATTGTAAAATCAAAGTAACCTCAAAGCGGTTGACCCCTGTTAGTAGTCTTTAGTGCTGTAACATGACTTCTCTTCACCGTCACGTTTTTCCTGTTGTAGTTCAAGGCTTCTAGGAAAGGCATGCAGCATGAAAAACCACAATGTTGTCCTTGAGCATAAACTGGGGGAAGTTGACTCAGCATGTTTGTTCAATTTAAAACTTAAATTGTTAAATTAAAATACTACTGTTTTAACTGGGTGGTTTTACCCTTTTTGACATGCCTTATATTTTCAGCCATTACCTCCTATGAACAATAATCCATTTCAAATTAATTTCCGAAATGTGGCTGATTCGGTCACGGGATTATTAACCTGTGCCTGGGATTGACCCTAATTATAACTTCTTTTGTGATGTTGAACAGGGTAGAGGTAATGGGAAAACGACATAACGAAACACTTTCCCTCTGTAATATATATATATATATATATATATATATATATATATATATATATATATATATATATATATATATATATATATATATATATATAATTATTTAAGTGCTTAGACACTTCTAAAGAATAAGATTTGGACTTTTTTCAGGGCAGATGGTATGGCTTTCAGACACACAGCACATGATTTTCATTGGCTCACCTCGTCTGACGTCACTGAACGAGTTGCTGGAGATGAACGTGTATCTGGCTGACATCCCTCTATATGACGTCACTAGGGAGTTGGTACTTTTGAACCAGCAGAGAATAGCAGAGATTGACATAGCGTAGGTGTTCACTGTATAGACCTTATCCCGTAATTTAGGGATATCAGTTAATGAGATGGGACACCCGTTTAACAAGGGTAATGTGGTGCCATATCGGCATGTGGCTGACTGAGCTTGAAGGTGGCCGACAGATAGTTGTTGGGTATGGTCTCAAGTTCGCCAAAGTGGCAGAGGTCCTCTTTTTAGAGACAATGGCTACGGTCGCCGACCAGTATGGTTACTGCCAAGAAGAAAAGCAAAAGCAGACTACCTTCTTTATTGATGTCTAATAAATATTTATGTAGCAACTCAAACTGTTAAAGTGCTATAAAGAACATATACGTTTAAATGTATGCACGTGTTTTGTTGAGGCAAATCTTTGAAAACCAAAGAAAACCGTAAACTTATTAGAAAAATTTAGTCGTAGACAGTCAAGATATTATGGGTACATAATGAGGATAAATAAAATTGAAATCTTAGTGACAACTGACACATGTAAAGGGAAAAGAGCAAGAGAAATACATGTCTACAGGTCGTGTCCACGTGGCGAAATTGGGACAGTATGACAGACGTGATCAAAGACTCGATTTATTCTCTTGAGATCTCGGACCAAAATCACTCACGCCTCTCGGCATTGCACATAATGATGAATCAACATGTGCATGGTCATTGCCACCACATTCAGCCCTTCCCTATTATACTCATATCCTAATATTATCTAGATTTCCATGGAAGGTCCTGTGATCCGCTGTTAGAGATATCCTCATAGAACAGGAACAGTAAATGTGGGACAATACTGGAACCGTTCTGCAGATTCTTGTACAGCGCATGTTTATGATGTCATTGGAACAATATACAACAACAAGCAATGATGTACAGACCAGAAGGAAGCAGAGGATGAGGCCCACCACGCAAACGATGGACGCAGGGAATAACAGAGTCCACGGGAATATCAATACATGAAGCCCATAAGCGGGCACTCTCCCGCTGTTTATACTTCACCTCGACACCGCAAAGTACAAGAGGAACATGATGAGATGAAATGAGATCGGAACAGATTGTATGGGGGGGGAAAAAAACATGGCTTTTTCTTTACTCTTTCGACACCTAGCGTCTTCAGTTCATTAACAATGTATTTTTTTGTTTGTTTGCGTGATTATTTCTTTCAGCGCTCGCTCGCCTTGAACTCAATCGTAGTCCATACACACACCACTTCTGGGAGCACTGGTCTGAATGTTACATGTGGGTTAGCTTTAGCTATTACCTCTGTCCCGCTCCCTTAGGCGAACCCACTCCGACTTCAGATGTACTTGTAATTTACGTTGCCAAGTCAAGGACAAGAAGTCAATAAACCCAAGGCTTGTGGAATCTTTAGAAATATAAATGTTAAGTCGAGATTTCAAAATGCATTACATAGTATAATGTTCCACATTTTACCCGTCAATTCCCGTCTTCTGTAATAGTTTGCCCTCCAAACACTTTAGATCCAAAATGGTTCGGTTATTACGAGACATGAACTGTCAGAGTAGGTTCATCCATTTTGAGCGATTACAATTACAGATTAAATTTGTTTATTCACCACATGCATTCTTTTCATACATAGAGATATTTTTTTGTTACTGGCCACCACCACGACAACAACAATAGCAACAATAGCAATAATAATAATAATAATAATAATAATAATAATAATAATAATAATAATAATCAGCATCATCATCAAGTGCCATGCCAGCTGGCGTAGGTGTTCATGACTCTCCGCATATCTCGGTCTTTGGTTTTCTGGATCAACTCTGCTGCTGATATTCCTCCATGTCACAGTTTCAATCCATCCAGCATCATTTCTCTTGCTCTGCCTCTGCCTCTCTTCTCTTCGATCTTTCCAGTGGTCACGATGTTCTCCGATGCCTCTCTTCTCATCACATGACCGAAGAAAGATGTTTGTCTCTTTCTTATTGTTGTATATAATTTTCTAGTTTCATTAGCCTGTTTCAGGCAGTCGTTATTAGTTACTCTGGCAGTCCAAGGAATTTGCAACATTCGTCTCAGGAACCACATCTCTGTTGCTTCTAATTTCTTCTTAATTTGTTCATTTAAATTCCAAGATTCACTGCCACACAGCAAAACTGTAGGTCTGTTGATTTATCCGCCACCAATACTGTATCATCTGCATAGCGTATATTATTTATATTATAACCTCCAACTAGTATTCCTGGCATCTCTTTGATCTCTCTCATTATTACTTCGCTATATAGGAAGAAGAGATCTGGTGACAAGAACCACCCCTGTCGTACGCCTAGCTTTACCTGTTCGTAACTACCCTCTTTCTTTCCCATTTTAATTGCTGATACTTGGTTCCAGTAAATTTCTTTATTATTCTTAAATTTTTCCCATCAATGCTGATATTTTCCAACATTTTAATCAGTTCATCATGTTTTACTTTATCAAATGCCTTAGTATAATCTATGAAGCACAAATATATGTCTTTCTGTTTCTCTATTGACATTTCTATTATTGTCCGTAATGTATAAATTGCATTGTTTGTGCCCTTTCCCTCCACAAATCCATACTGTTTTTCAGTAATTTCCATATTTATTTTCTTTCTGGTTCTTCTCATTATGAATCTGAGTAGAAGCTTAGTGATATGGTTCATAAGGTTAATTGTACGAAAATCTTCACAATCAATTGCTCCTGGTCTTTTTAGTATAGCTATAAATACAGATTTCAGAATATCACTGGGTAAATATCTACTGCTGTAAATATGATTCAACATTTTGGTTAATATATCTACTCCAAATTATCCCAATACTTCTAATTCTTCTATTGTGTTTTCATCTGGCCCAGCTTTTTTTTCCTTTCTTCAAATGCTTCATAGCGTCAGTGACTACTTCTTTTAGAATAGATCGACCTTCTAAGTTTCTATCTTCTGTTAATTCTTCCCTTTCTCCGTCATATAATTCTCTTATATACTCATTCAACCTCTTCATTATAGCACCTTCCTCCAAAAATATTTTTCCTGTTTTTTGATTTCAAACACCTTGTATTTATTCTTATTTTTCTTCACGTGAGCTCACTGATTTGTTTGAGCGTATTTTTTGTATCTTTAATGGCATTTAATTAAAAAAAATTTTTCACTGCTCATTTAACCAACTTTCTTTTGCCTTCCAACATTTATCTTTTATTTCTTTATTTATTTTAGCGTATTCTTGTTTGTCATTTTTACTCTGTTTTCTTTTGTCCATCAGCATTAAGATTTCTTCATTCATCCATTTTTTCTTAGCTATTTGGCTTCTCTCTGGTAATATTTCTTTGCTAGTTTGATGAATGGAGTCCTTTAATATTTCCCATTGTTCACTTATACTCTGTATTTTAGCTATTGCATTGTACATATTTTTAACAGTCACTCTGTATTGTTCTTGGATTTCTTTATAAACTTTCAGCACCTCTTTATTATGTCTCATGTTCCTAACCAATTTTTCCCTCTCTTTAATCTTACGTTTATTTGTCCGCATAATGGTACGTGATCACCATTACAGTCAGCACCAGGCATTGTCCTTACATTAATGAAAGCATTTCTAAATCTTTTATTAATTAGTATGTAGTCAATTTGGTTGCGTATTTTCTTATCAGGGCTTTTCCATTAGCATAGTCGTCTTTTATAGTGTTCAAACCATGTGTATCCAATTATCATATAATTGATATTTGCCCATTCTATTAGCTTTTCCCCTCTTTCATTTCTTGTACCTAAACCATAGTTCCCCACTACATCCTCCATCCCCCCCCCCCTTTCCTACTTTTGCATTAAAATCTCCAAGCATTATTTTTATTTCTTGTGATCCAATTTGAGTCATCGCCATTTCTATTTTGTCGTAAAAGTGTTGTATTTCTTCATCACTACTGCTTGTTGTTGGTGCATATACTTGTATAATATTTATATCTATTGGTTTGCCTTTGACTTTGACCATAATAAGTATCCGAAATACACCAGTATCCATTAATAGACTAGACTGTTTTTAGTCAAGTATTATCCCTATACCTTTTTCATGAGTATCCCCTCCAGAATAAATTATTGTGTGGTTGTCAGCTATACTTTTGCCCGATCCCTTCCATCTCATTTCACTAACTCCTAGTATATTCATTTTCATGCTACCCATCTCTCTTAGAACATTGGTCAACTTTCCTAGCTCATTTAATGTCCTAACATTCCATGTTCCTACTCTAAATTTATTTATTTTATTTATAATGTTGCCATAATAATAATAATAATAATAATAATAATAATAATAATAATAATAATAATAATAATAATAATAATAAACATAATAAATGTTACCCGTTTACTTGCAGCAAATGCCTAGATGAGACTACAGCTGAGTTGAAAAAAATATCGAACGCTCTAGAAGAGGAAAAGTCAAAAACAGAACGCTTACTGCATCAGATGTTGCCCAGAAATGTGGCCAAGGCGCTGACGAATGGACAGAAAGTCGAAGCAGGTTGGGTATACTTGAAAATGTATCAACCGAGCAACACGCCATATATTAAACCAGTGGTTCTCAACCTTTTTTGGCCCTTGCCCCCCTTCACCATATTTTGAGAACGTCATTCCCCCCCTCCCTTCGTATTTCCTACCTAAAAATTTGGCTCGTGCCCCCCTTCACCATATTTTCAGAACGTCATTCCCCCTTTCGTATTTCCTACCTAAAAATCCCACCCCCACCCCTACACAGTATACGTAATAATGGAAGCTAAATTTAATAGCACATACTAAAACAAGTCTATAGACGTCCACATAAAACGTGATTTGTGGGTCTACTTACTTTATAAAATTTATTTTAGAAGGGTGAGACGCACAGAACCGTAAAGTATGAAGGGACAAACAATATCAATTAATCGGTTCTTGTATTAACACGATCTTGAAATAATCTTAATTCCCCCCCCCCCCCCCCCCATGGAAACCCTAAAATTCCCCCCACCCCCCAGGGGGGAATTCCCCACCGGTTGAGAACCACTGTATTAAACAATGAATAGAAATGTTTTCCGTGTGTGCGGTTCATCATCATCGTCATCATCACCATCATCATCGTGTCTTTAGGTCTGCCTTTCATTCTTTTCCCTGAGGATTCCAGACTAAGGTTTTTCGAGTTTACCTTTATGTTTTTTTCTCGCGTATCCTTTACAGGACATCGCTGTCAACATCAGCATCTTTCAGCTAATTGTTGATTTCTTGGCAAGATTACGCTCAATAGTTTGCCATTGCTTTCTGAGCGACCGGCTCAAATACCCCGTAACTTACCTATGCGGAGAGAACCGCTACCAATTCTCGCGCAAGGTCACGTTACCCACGAGAGTATACGAGATTACGGAGAAAGTCGTGTAACCTCTAGATCAGAGAGACCCTCTATACCATTCTTAGCATGACCTATCCAGCGCCAGCGTATTTTCTTCACCTCTTGGTTCACTGGTATTTATCTCCTAATTGGTGATTCTGTCACACCATTTTATCCCTTCTATTTTGCTCAGGGACCAATTAGTTAACGTATATGGTTTATTTGTAGTCAAAATCGTTGTTCTCCGTGTTTCTGTTCCATATAAAGTACTGATTTAAAGTTAAAAATGAATATTTAAAGTTCGGTGCTAAATTTAATTTCTTCTGACTTTCACACATTTCCTATATATATATAAAAGAGAATGTGTCTTTGTTTGTGTCTTTGTTTGTGTGTCCTTTATGCGTTCCTGAACGGTCCATCCGATTGAGATGAAATGTTCTACAGATGTTCTTCTCATTCCCACGCAGCCAACTGGCATAGTTATTTAGTTTAAAATCAACAATTTTTCCTCCAGCACGAAAGTAAATGGCACGAGCTTTAGAAACAGACGAATAAATGTTCCGCCATCTTGCTGCAAGGGAACTCACTCTCTGATTAAACCAGAAATTAGTTAGGGACAGTTGTTGTTCTCACTCGCGTGGATGCAACTGAAATAGTTAGTTAGTTTAAAATCAATTTTTAATTTTTGGGAACGGGAACGGGAGCAGGGGCCGGATATGAATTAAATGAGACGCTCCCCGCCAGGAGCTGGGCGAAGCCGGGCCGGGTCGTCTAGTAGTGCTTTAAAAAAGACTCTATTGTGCTCATATGATTCTCCTCTTGCTATATATATATATATATATATATATATATATATATATATATATATATATATATATATATATATAACAAAATGCTGTCTCTTCTCTCTCTTCTCTTGAATGATACTGTTATTTACCATTTTTTCTGGGTTATTGGAAACGCTGATTCTTTCCATTTAAAACAAACTGCAATCATTAAACCTTGTCTGCTACCGCGACCTTAAAGGGAAACAAGTAATAGTAACACGCTTTAACCTGCCATATATGTCCTAAGAGGCGATTAAGGTGGGTTGGGTGTGGGACTAGATTCCCCACTCCGCACAAAAACTTCAGCTGCGAAATCTAACCAATCATGAATAAGCCCTCAGATGAAGAAACAAGAATAAACAAGCCAACCGAGGAGACAAGACGCTTCTAGAAAATGTATGAACCAATCATGAATAAGCCTTCAGATGAAGAAACAAGAATAAACAAGTCAACCGAGGAGACAAGACGCTTCTAGAAGATGTATGGCATGATGTTTTGAAAGCCCCAAGGAGTCCGGAAGGCAGATTTTCTCCCTTTCACCTATGGAAATTTCTAAATCAAACGGGAAGGACATGGTTACAGCTGTATGGAATAGCTAAGGACAGGACAGCTTGGGGTGAGTTAGTTGAAGGTATATGCCTGAGCTGGGGATATAGGGCGAAAGAAGAAGAAATCATTAATATCTTACGTTTATTCACCCCTATCAGAGAAATTCGACCAGGTTACAATTCTCTTCAGCGACATCGTGACGTTCACAAACATCGCCTCCGCCTGTAATCCCATGGACATTGTGAACTTGCTCAACGACATGTACCAACGCTTCGATGAGAGGACGTCACAGCATAACGTCTATAAGGTTTGTATGTGTCATGTGATTTGTTTCGTGAATGTGTTGTTCGTGTCGGCATAATCATTTAGTAATATTCTTTACTTAATAATTCACCATACAAATATCAGTCTGTAAAACAAACTATGGAAACTGGAAGAAGACAGTTGCTGATCGCTCTACCTGATGTAGCGTGACACGGCTTTCTATCAGCAGTTTCGAATCGAAGAAGATTCCCAGAGACGCATTGGACATAACGTTATATACAAAAATGGTATATACCAACAGGAACTCGGTGGGTGATGTGGTCAGAATTACGCCAGGAGCCTTTGTGTTCCCAGACATGTCTTGATACCCTATTTTAGGTTGGGTCGACATGGGAGTGCAGGTCCATTTGGATCGAACCCATGATCATCAGATCGGCATGCGAGTATCTAGCCACAACGCCACCCCGGCTCCCACCCATATGACATTCAAGAATCATAATAATTCGGGCTGACAGTAGAATTCCTATGAAAATTGGTTTGGAGACTATTGACAATGAAATACCTTAAACCCACACAGGAAAAATTGCCAAATAAGATATAATCTGAGCCGATGCTTATGGACTGCTGATTAATGACCTAGATACATACTAATATGTCTCTGCCTTTATGAAGCTCCAGTACCCGTCTTGTACATCCCGTTGCTTTCTGAGCTTGGAAAGTGACAGGAGAACCCTGCAACACTGACCCCCTGGAGGTGGTTCTTTGGTTCTGTGTCTGGAGGCAAGACAACTCTCTACATCAATCTTATTCTTTTCTGGGTTCAAATTACCTGAACACTGTGAATCTTACTTAAAGAGTTGAAACTCAGTCATCTAGAAGATTCACCAGCCAACAAACCAACCATTCAATCAATCAACCAATCGATCAGTCTACAGTAGGCACTCATCTACTATCATCACAAAAGACTTGAATAATGCAGAAAAATAGATAGACTATCATGGTCTAGAAAGAATGCGGCAGCAGCGGGTGATCAGAGGATCTGGTAGATAGTCGTCACCTCAGAGATAAAGCAAGACGGTCATATAATCATATTTTAACGGACACCATTAGCATTAGAACTCTCTGCTGGATGTTGAAGATGATGACTTTGAGCACTTATGGGAATGCCCCGAGTGCAATGATGTCGGTTCTTGACTCAACTCAACTCAGCTGAACTCAACCCTTGATCAACTCAAATAAAAGGAGACTTCTAGAAGTAGTATGCTTTGATTTGGAGAAAGCAAACAAAGATACTGGATCGCTAACTTAAACCCTTTCACAGCCAAGATTTGGGTGTGGCTACGAGCAGTTTACCCATAGAAGAAAAAAAAAGAAGTCGCTTAAAAGTCGACAGGGTCGAGTTCATTGCACCGGGTTTTATCATATATGGCTCGGTCTCTTTCCGCAGCGGGAAAGCGTCGCACCAAGCAAGAACTCCGTAGCTCTAGCGACGACCCACCGGAGTCTCCGAAAAATTTCACTCGTGAACCGAAGGACGCGGCCCGGAATCGAACCCACAACCTCCGGAGCCTGAGTCAAACGGCTTGACCACTTCGCAAAGGAGACTCCCCTTACCCATAGACTTTAAGGTAATAATAAAGGCATTAATGGTTTGAGACGCAAACGTTTGTGTATGCATTTTTTTTCTCAGTGAGTCCATGAGCATGCAAAAGAATATCGAGATGGGCCGGAATAGAAAGCGGTGGCTTGAATTATTTAGAATATCTGCGGCAAGGCACTGTGTCTTTTGGCAGATGAGATTCAATTTGCACTTTTTGAGAGGCGAACCTTGCCATTATTTTTGACGATTCTCGTTACATTTTATTATATAAATATTCAATAGGTAAAGAGTGAGAATGCACATTGCACTATTCACCGTTACACCTCAAATCAGTTTGATGTTTCAACGGCTAATCTGACAGCTGCTTCTTGTTCAAGCTATAATCGAAATACTGCGCGAGCTTCCCAACTCGATAGTGATTAATGTAACCAAGACTAAAAATGACCATTTACGCGTCTTGTGGTGATTTGGTATATGATGCTAACCCCATATAATATTTTAGCAATTTTTCACTCTATGGGTGGTGTGACAATTATAATGGAAGGTCGTCTTTACTTCCCAAGACATTTCCTTGTGGTCATTTGAAGCTTCGTCGACCTCGAAATGTTTTAACGCTCCTCCATGGGGATTCAAACACAAAACCAACAGGTCGTCAGGCCAGCCCGTTAGCCACTGCGCTACCGGGGTTTCCCTATAAAGAAGGCTGATATGATGTAATATTTTTGAGTTTCAACAATCTTTCAACACCAAGGGAAAGGACAGCTTGCCTTTTGAATAACATAAATCTGTATTTGTGCATAATGAACAATAACATAATATTCACACACATTATTTTAAAACAACGGAAAGCTAATGTTTTCTACACTATATAACTTGTGCAATTTACCAATAAATACGTAACAAAATACAATTTGCATTCGATATAAAATACTAAAAATTCAAGTACTCAACACACCGGATATGAACAAGTAGTCGCATAATTAATGTTGGAATTATCGCGCCTTCTTGACAGCCTATATTTAAACAGTCCTCTTCCTGGAAGTAAATAAGGTGTGACCTAGTTTGATGAAATACTGATACTGACTATTACTGACTGCATTTTTCATTTTCAGTTTGGTTTGATGATCGGTAAAGATAAGAAAACGCCGTTGGAACTACATCGGCCATGTACTCAGAATGGACAAGACAAGACTCCCCAACCAAGCCCTCTTATGGTCACCAGTAGGGAAAAGAGGGGAAGAGGAAGACTAAGAGAGACCCTGGGTAGAACCATAATCAGAGAAGGCTTATTCAACGGCCAAGTGAACATCCAGGATCTACAACAGGTAGCAGCGAACCGCCAGACATGGAGAGCCATGACTTCTGCCCTATGCGCCGCCTTAGGCTCAAGAGGAAAGACTAACTAACTAACTAAAGAGGGAATGCTACTCGTGAAGGAAATTGTACGGTCCATATATAGTAACAGAGAGTGTTAAACAAATAGAATTTCCTTTAATATCAAGAAAACAGACACAATGGTTATATCACAGAAAAATGTTATATGTGAGATAACAATAGAAGGGAACATGACTAACCAAGTTGATACATTTAAATACGGAGGGGTAATTATAACATCAGATGGAAGATGCACGACAGAGAGTGGGAGCAGAATAGGTCAAGCGAAAAGCTGAATTTCAGAAAATAAAAAGTACCTCATGCAATAAGTCACTATCGTTGAATGTAAGAAAAGTAGTGCTGTAATTTTTTACAGAACCTGTTTTGCTGAAGGGTAGAGAACGATGGAACATTAATGAAATAATTTGGAAAAGTTATGAAGCAGCGGAGATGCGGTTCCTGAGATTAATGTTGCTAATACCACTGACAGCTAGAGTAACTAACAATGATTGTCTGGAAAAAGCCAATAAAACTATAATGTTAGTTAGTTAGTTAGTCGAGGTTCCAACTTCACGGCAACGGGTCGTCCCCATTATGCTCCATTCCCGTGCCAGAGAATATCACACAAAATGCTCCCAACTGTCAAATGTGAAAAGTGGAATAGACAGGAGTCTCGGCAATCCAACAGCACGCACAGGTACACTGTGCATAATGCCGCCGTCAGAATGTTAACACAAAAGTCCTCCACGAAAAGTACAGTTCATCGTTGATGGAATCGGCAGTCCCAGGATTCTCCCGAAAAATGCACTCGTGAACCGAAAGAGCAAAACAGTCAATTCAGCAACCGCCGGTAGCCATTGTTCCGAACATGCAGTTCATTGTACAGGACAGATGTAAAAGCATTCCACGCGAATTTCGCAGCTCACGGTGTCGCCCAAGCACTCACTCAGTAGCAGAGCGACGGAACCATGTACTACCAGTTAAACATGAGAAAAATGCGATTGCAAACTGTAGCCACAAGCATAAACACGCCACAGGCCTTATCGGCTCAACGCCTAACCGCCATGCTAGCGACCGGAAGTCCCAATAAAACTATAATATAATACACAACACCAAGAAAGCGGAAAACAGCATTCTTTGGCCATGTGATATTAAAAGAGATTAGAGAATCGTGACAACTGGTAAGATCAGTGAGAAAAGAGGCAGAGACAACGAAGAGAAAATGGTACTGAATGAATTACGATAGTGGTATGGAGGAATATCATCAGCAGAGTTGATCTAGAGTACCAAGAACTGAGATTTGTGGAAATACAGTAACGCCTACGCCAGCTGGCAAGAGACACACACATAACAAATTGTGACTGCGATATTCATGTTTTAAATTCCCATGAGCTTCATTTAACTGTTTTGACCAGGTGGAAACAATTGGAGATGCATACATGATCGTTAGCGGTGTCCCTGAGAAAACAGCCATGCACGCACAACCTGTGGCTGACTTCGCCATGGACATGATAGAAGACGCTGGTCTGGTCCGCTCTCCAGCTACTGGCTTGCCACTACAGGTTTGTTTAAATCGCAAGGGCATACTGCGACACGTATTGTGTTTCAGCATTTACAAATATCATTGAAATTCTGGGATATCAACATCATCATCATCATCATCATCATCATCATCATCATCATGCCGATAAGCGTGGGCGTTCATGTTTCGCCAACTCACACGATCACCAGAGTCGCGGATCAGCTCTGTGTTCTTGTCTCCATCATACCATGTGTTCAGACCATCCAGCTATTTACTTCACTGCCTTCCCCTTGTTCTTTTACCGTTAATCTTGCCAGTAATCACCAATTTATTTCTTCTCATAACGTGTCCAAACACGTTTGGACTGTCTACGTCTAATTTCTCTGATCAGTTTTCATGTGTTTCTTATAGGACGTTGTCACTGGTTTTTCTGTCTGTCCATGGTATTCTTTGCATTGCCCTCAGAAACCACATTTTCACATCCAGTATGCTCACAGCTAAGAAGGAAAGCAATGGGAAGCTACCTTCTCTATATTTGCCTTACAAACCATGTTGTGTAGTGTTGGTGATCATGTCTGTTCACAGCCTTCTGCCTCGTATACTGTCAGTCATTTCTGATACTGATGTTCCTCCCTGCCATGATGTCAAACAATCTAGTACCTTCTCTCTTGGTCTCCTCCTGCCTTTCCTCCGCTATCCTTCAACATTCCCGTTGTGGCGACATACTTCAGCTTCCCCTTTCTTTTGTTGGGCTTAAATAACGTGGACTGTCTTCTTCTGATGCGGGTAACCACTTCTCTTTGTGAGTTAACTTCTTTCAAGATATCTTTATTACTCTTCCTATCATTCCACACCGGTCTCTGTGGCTTAGGGCTTGCGAACGCGGTTTGTGAGTCCATATACCCGGGTTCGAAACACGGCGGTGCTGGTTTTTTCGAAAAAGGTATAGGAGCCGGTCGTTCAGAAAGCAATGGCAATGAGGTTTGCATCCACTACAACTCTCATTATAGATCGTCTCAATCACTTGGGCTGCATTTGAGTGCTGAGTTTCCGCCATCGTACATTGATAACGGAAGTGACCATTCCTGCCACATTGGAAACAAGTGACAGGCTGACAGGGAATGTACCTCTTGGTGGTAGTTTGCCTATGGACAAGGGGGAGGTGGTCATGCGCTTGTGGGACCAGGTGGAGAAGGCGGAGGAACAGATTGAGAACCCATATGTGGAAGGAATGAGATTGCGTGGGAATCGGCAGGGGTTCTGGAAGAATCTCAAAACTGAGAGGGAAGACCAGGAGAACTTTTAATCAGATAGCGGTGGGAACGATTAGTAGTATGACTCTTCGCTGGTTGTTGGACGAGGGGACGGAGCACGTATGGGAATGTCCTGAGTGCAGTGATGTCGGTTCTTAACCCAACTCAACTCAACTGGAAACAAGTAATGTCCTTCCTCTTGTTATTTGTTGGTCCCTGGATGGCTGTACATCACAAACTGCTGCTTTGTGCCTCCAGCTGCCACAATGAAAACAACCCGAGTAAAAATTCTGACGTCTCTTAAAATTCTCCTTGTGGTATGGGTAACGTCCTGATTTGCTAAATTCGTTGCTACGGAAACCATTGTTGTGAGGTCACTGTTGCTCATACCTATATGCTGAGTCCATACTTTTTTTTTTTTTTTATCTTGGTCTGATCACTGGATTCTGACCCTGTTTCGTATACGCTGCACAGACTATTTCCTCATCAATTTGTCTGCCAATAGAACAGTTCGGATGTGCAGTCATGTAGATTGTACTGAATCATGACTTGATTACTTTCTTATATGCCACTCTGCAGTC
>OY992887.1:51258516-51373516 GCA_963921405.1 Cepaea hortensis | reverse complement strand
TCCTGAAGACGCCCATACGCCTGGTGTTTTCCCCCACACACCATACGCCCAGAAGACGTCCACACATACGGTGCCCCCCCCCCCCCCATCAGACGTCTAGAAGACGTTGCACACCCTGTGTTTCCCCCCGTACACCAGACGCCAAACGTTACCTACCAAGTAACCCATGGCCATCCAGTTCCTCAGGACGTGGATTCACTTTGAACTTGATCTCAACCAGAGGATCAGTCCGACACACAAAACCTCGGAGGAAGGCCAGACGGACATATGGTCAGACTGCTAATGGTACCATTGTCAATGAGACCCTTCGCTGGCTGTTGCAGATAGGGTCGGAGCACGAATGGGCATGTCTCAAGTGTTGTAATGTCGGTTATTGACTCAACTCAATTTATATGCATGATCTCAATACTCTGTCTTTTATTCTTCTGTCTGTTCCAATCCATACAATTTTAATTGTCTTCTTCTTCTTCATCTTCTTCTTCTTCTCCTCCTCCTGCTGCTGCTGCTGCTGCTGCTGCTTCTTCTTCTTCTTCTTCTTCTTCTTCTTCTTCTTCTTCTTCTTCTTCTTCTTCTTCTTCTTCTTCTTCATGCACTTTCAGACGTCAACATAAATATCTGAAAATACAGCTGCAGACAAATTGAGCTTGTTGACATCTCTATAGAGTTTGTCTTCAAGTAGAGTGGTGTAGGCCAACATCCTTTTCTCGGTTCTGCATGTGTTATATTATAACGGTTTTATTAATGGTCTAGAGAGAATGCAGCAGTAAGGGCTGGTCAGGGGATCCGGTTGACAGTTGTCACTCAGATATAAAGCAAGAAGAACATATAATCAGATTGCAACGGTTACCATTAGTATTGCAACTCTTTGCTGGCTGTTGAAGATGAGGACTGAGCGCTTATGGGAATGCCCCGAATGCAATGATGCCGGTTCTTGACTCAACGCAACTCAAGAGGTTTTATATAAAGGTAACACGTATACATTACATAGAGGTCAGCATGGCAGAGAGGTTTATTGCGCTCGCGCTTAAACTTCCTCTGCGTTGATGGTGGACTAGTGGGTCCACTCCACACTCTGTCAGTTGGACTCACACGTTGATTTCTTGTTCAGGAAGCAATGACAAACTACTGAATGTAATATCATCCTGGCGTTGATAGTAACGTCCTGCAATTTACAAACAACATTTTATTTATACATTACATAGATTCATGTAAAAGTCGTTTCTTGGGGTGAAATATATATTAATACAACTTTCAATATCCTCAGAGCTCTACGAGGCTGGGGCTACATATTCAAACACAGGGGCCAGATGGAAATAAAAGGTAAAGGCGTGATGAGCACCTACTTTTTGTGTGGTCAGCTGAATCGCTGTCTGAATGACCCTCATGACGAGTTTACCGAGCTGAAGATGCACGGAGACACTGATGAAAATGTCGGCTGTTCAGATATATCACGTCTGTCACATGAAACCCTCAGCGATGAAAGAATATTCGCTGACACTACAACGAAAAGTGTGTCCATTGACAGCATTCTTCTTAACACTAAACATGGCAATGGCATTAACAAGAAACGTAGCAGAAATTACGAGAATGTGACACGTCATCACATAAATTCCACATCAGAAAGTTATAATATATATGACAGCACAGATAGTTTTCCTAACTTTGACAATAGTCAACGCCGTGTCTCCATAAAGAAGAGCAATGTGTGGTTGTCAAGTGAGAACAGTATAATGCCTAGTAACGTACCTTTCCTGGATGGTAATTCTAAACTGGTGGAAAACGGAGCAGAGGCAGCGAGTACACAGTCGTCTTTAGCGGAAGGAAATATATTACACTCTGACAGCTGTGATTGGACCGATGATGTCACACAAACAGAGCATCGTGAACTTAGCTTCCAAGGAAATCAACATATTTTGGCATCCGGTGCACTAACTACCGGAGAGAGACATAGACCACAGAATTTGACTCTACACAAAAAGAACTATTCCGTGGAGGACACATCATCAGAACCCTGCGATTTGATAGCTGGAAACACCACTTTGAGTAATCTACAATCACACAGTCGCAATAATACAAATAAAATCGATATTCACGTAGTGCAAGCTGGTCTAATACAAACATCGATGACAGTACCACCACTGTTATCAGAGTTATCACTTCACTGCGCCTCCATTTCAAAAAGTGAAACTTTTCCTATAGCATCTTGCGGTCAGCATCTGAAACCTGGCTGTTCACAGTCAAGGTCGCAAGGGACTTTAGCACTTGGCTCGGACACCAAGAACAAAAAAGTCAAGAAACACCACAGTAAGCTGTGCATTGTGGCATGAATTTGTTTCACATCGATCACAATGTGACGGCCCCCTACTGTTAGCCTCTCCAGCGTATAATTGAGGAATTAATATACATGATGTTTCAGACACGAATGTCGGTGTTCTGAAGGTGTGAAGCTTTGTAAACTTACTTGACAAGACAGCCAGTAAAGTACCCGTTTTACACTCTTTCTTTAATCTGCATGAGGTGCTAGCTCCATAGTTTTATAAACCAATCGGCACTCGAGAGTTGATGTGGTAAATATCACGCCAGTGGTATTTATTTTCCAAGGCAATTCCTGGTACCCAGTTGAGGCTGTATCGACCCGTGGGTACAGGTCAATTTTAAAAATCCGCCTTGATGCAAATTCGAAACTTTGACACCGGACTAGCAGACAAGTGTTCTAGCCACGGCGTCTCCGAGTCTGCCTAATCAGACAGTGGTGCGGGTTCAGTCACAACCAATGGCAGGATTTCTGTTTACAACCAGTATTATGTCTATGCAGGCAGCCTCTGCAGTGGCTAGTACGCTTGCCCGTCGGTCCGGAATTCATGTATTCCAAGTCCACTTCGAAGCAGGTTTTTTTTTTCCACTTACCACAATATCGACCCATTTTTAAATTGGTGCCAGGAAATTTCCTAGGAAGTAAAGATTGCCGAAGTGATAATGACGTCAACACCCATCGAGTACCAATTGGTCTAAAAATATAGGGCCGATAATTTTAAGAATTGTATAGGATGAAAAGTGGTGAGTCAGGGAACTGTTCACCGCACATCGTTATGAAAGGAATCGCAAGACTAGAACACCGTCTAATTTTGTTTAGCTGAGGACCCTTAAGACTTACGGCCTCAATGTCCAACACAGCTTCATTTAACCACAATTTATCAAATCTGGTCCTCCTCTCTCGTTTGTCATTCCCATTCCAGTATGTGTGTACCCTCCCCGATATTTGTTCTGTGTCCATTCAACTAGTGCCTTCCCTAAAGAGAGTGATCTTTCACCCCTACCATTTCCCACACAAAACATCGCCATAGCTTACTCTTTCCCTATCAGCTGACTTAAGGAGTTCACGGTATACAGTTTGATTTTGATGTCCTAGGATTTAGATGTCTCCAGGATCTATGCTTTATTACCTTAATAACTTTGTTGTTGTTTTTATGTAGCTGTATCGGTGTCTTTTTGCTTGTCCGTGATTTCTAGCAGCAGCGTCCATTCTGTCGCTTGTGATTGTTTTCTTGTACAGCTGACCAGTTCCATATTTCGTTCTTGTTGAGTTACTCCTTTTAGTTGCTTTGATTTGTTAGGTTTATAAAAGGTAACTATCATTGCCCACGGAAATCTCGATACATTTTCCTGCCTCCTCCCATAAACCACACAAGGATCATCCCACTGCAGTGGCGGGATCAAGATGTTTCCGTAGCAGAACCACACGTACTAGAAATGTTTCTGTGGGTTAGTTAGTTGCATATCCTTTACAGGACGTCGCAGCCAACCTCAGCATTTTTGGCTGTTTATGACTTCTGGACAAGTTTACGATCAGAAGTTTGCCATAGCTTTCTGAACGCCCGGGACTCATACCATTTTATGAAAAGCAACGCAATTCGGTCTGCTGCCAAATCGCTCACTTTTGTGTTTCGAGCGTGGTATGCGGGATTACGAATTGCGTCCGTAACCCCTTTGTCACAGCGCTATATTTGTGGGTAGATTTTTATAATTTAGAAGTATTTTCTGAGCAGCGGCCTATTCAGCCTGCTCTTTTCGATTTTCTTTTTCAACTACCGATCAATTTTTAACCCGGACAACGTGCTTTTCGCCCTTGTCCGAGAAGGCTAAACGTTCCATCCACTACCACAGGATCATGGTGTGTGCTTTTTAGACAATCCAGCCAGTCAAACCGGTGGTAGAGACATGGTCTGCTTGGGCCAGAGGCGGACACCGTAGCCTCTGATATACCCCTCCCCCACTCCTCATAGTACCTGTCCAGAATACCCAAAGAGGAAGTGAAGAGAGGTATTGATAAGCCCAGATCTCCGACAGCAGCACAATAGCACATCTTCATTCCTGCTTAGGAATGCGGGAAGCGATTGGCAGAGTGGCTATAACGTCGGGTAATCCAGCAGGAAATCCGAATTCGAATCCTCAAAAAGGTCTGGAAGTTTTTGCTGTCGGGGGCAAAAACCTGCACAGTTCGCGGCGACTGCACCAGCCAAGCAGCCTTAATTCCTCAGGCTTATGAAACCTCCTCCCCCCCCCCCCCCTCCCCCCCCCTCATGTCCTACACCGCAAGGTACTATAGGCAGTAGACGACAGTGACATACCAGCATGTGTTGTAAGAAAAGGATAGATTGAGCCCAATATTTGACCTTTTGTTTCTTCTTTGTCCATGCCGTGTGGCATTTGTTATCATATCTGTCCGCAAAAAAAAAATAAAAATAAATAAATAAACGGAAAACCACAGAGTTAAATCTGTTAACTAAAGAGACAAACAGAATTGTTGGTCATGTGATGAGGAGAGGGGCGTTGGAGAGCATCGTAACAACTGGAAAGATCAATGGGAAAAGAGGCAAAGGCAGACTGTGTGAAATTAAGCTGAATGGCCTGAGAGGGGGGCGTGGAGAACTGTCAAGCGCAAGATTGGAAACATCAGGGACCACGATTTGTGCAGATATATGAATGCCTACGCCAGTTGGCAGGGCAGGACAGAAGACGATAATAAAATCTGTTTAGAGTTTTATATCACCATTCCATATATCTTTCTTCCTTCTTTTGGACTATTTCTAAACGTCTTGAGAAGAATATGCTAGCCTCATATTTGTATAGAGTAGTATAAACTCATCGGCACTCGATGAGTTTAGTTTAGTCGACGGATCAAAATCACGGCGCATGGGTGTAACCCATAAGTTCTACTCCTAACTCAGGCCTGAGTCCAGAGAATCTCAGCTCAGTGAGCGAACTCCGTAGCACCGGCGAGGATCCTGAAATACTTTGGGTAGATTTTTAGTTCTAAATTTTGCCCGGGAAGCGCCGTTAAGCTACTCTTTTTCGATTTCCAACTGCCAAGGGATGTTTACGTGCGCAACAATACACACGGGCGTCCGATCTCACTACCCAGATACCAGGGGAAATGTTATTACTAGAAGTCCACGTGAAAAAATCCCGGTCCTCACCAGGGCTTGAACCCGGGACCCCAGCACTCGATGCGGACACCGTACCTCGAGACCACTCAGCCCCATTGATGGGTGATGTGGACAATATCATGTCTGCAGCCTTTACCTCCCAAGACATTTCCTGGTGCCCATTTTAAATTAGGTTAACTTGAGAGACAAGGTTCATTTTAAAAATTTGCATGGATTCGAATTCGGTCCCACGGCGGACAGACAAGTGTGGTTCCATTTATAACATGTGTTAACGCTCGATACAATAATATTGTTTGTTTATAATGTTTTTACAATGAAATCATGCTGGCCATGTGTTTCAGATTATTAATGTGTAGTCATATAACTGATTGTACCATGTGTTCTCAAATATGTTCCTTGGAGCTCTAACGTGTCTGTAGATTTATCTAGAGATCTGGGAAACAATGGTCATAACAAGGAGTAACCTAAAATGTTTACAGACAAGATTAACTATTTTCTAGGATCAACTAGTAGCACTTAGGGGTTAGTGAACCCAGTTCCACAATTTCCCAACATGCATGGTCGATGGTTTAAAATCAGCTGCAGGCAATTTAGGAGCAGATTGCATTGCGTTGATTTCTGTGATATGGACGTCTGCTGTTCAGTAAGCAATGGTCAGGTATTGAACGTAAAATTGCCTAATAAATCACAAATCGCAAGTAAAAGCTGGAGTTTACTGCAACATCCTGTAAAGGACGTGCAACAAACTTAAACATTCAGAAGATTTCAGAGTGTAGCTGTGCCATTTTGCCGTAGCGCACTGTTCATGAATGCGTCTATGTCACCCCCGAATGTGATCACACTTGCGACTACCACACGAGTTACCAAATTACAAAAATATTATTCGAGTCTGTTCACCAATCCTGGTATCCGTCTGTGGCATTATGTTCAATACGACGCGTATTGTGTCCTTTGGCAATATTAATATCTCCCACACTTGGGCCTTTCAAGCCAAAACATCAACTTCCTCATTACTTCGGATCCTGCATGAACTAGTATGATTATCTTGCCGATACTCAGTACTTCGACAATGCCAGCTGGTACCATTAGTATTGGACTATTCCCTGGCTGCTAAAAATGAATTTGTGTAGACAACTTAGAGAAAAATTAATCGAATTTAACGAAACACTCTACTTAGCCTTTGTCGACTTAGAAAAGGCATTTCATAAAGTAGATAAAAACAAGCTGTGGGAAATCCTTAAACGATATGGAGTGTGTACATATCTAACAAACCCATGTACGATGCAATAAGCCAAACCAACTCACTGGACAAATGGCATCAATACTAAAGAACAAACGTGTATCAATAGTTACTAAGAAGACACTCTACAACACAATCTTCCTACCAGTTCTATGCTACCAATGCCAAACCTAGATAATGACAGAAAAAGAGAAAAGAAAAATCAAAACAACAGAAATGAGATTCAAGAGAAGAATACTCAATCTATCAAGAAGCGAGAAGATCAGAAATGAAGAAATCAGAACTAAAGTGGGATTTATAGCAGTGTTAGATTTTATTAGAAGGCAGCAAGTCAAATGGTTTGGCCATGTAACTAGGTTACCAACTAACAGTATACCACAACAAGCAATGATGTACAGACCAGATGGAAGCAGAAGAAGAGGTCGACCACGTAAACGATGGACGGAGAGAATAGCAGAGTCTATGAGAATCTCGATACACGAAGTCCATAAACGGACACTCTCCCGATGTTTATACTTCACCTCGACACCGCAAGGTACAAGAGGAACAAGATAAGATGAGCTGAGATGAGATAAGATGAGATGCAGAGATGTCGGTTCTTAGCTCATCCCAACTTGTACAGTTTATTTCTGTACCACTGTTTAGAAACCATTCCGCATAATGACCTACAGACACTGTTGCAGTCACGAATTGCTTTTTTCGATGAACTCGAAAGCTTTATACTCTTTTTATTATTAATCCCCCCCCCCTTTTTTCAAATTATACTATAAATCTTCTTCCCCTATCTGCCCATGTATTCCCTTCCTTTTTTTTTTTATATTGCCATGTCTCCTCCGCTTTATGTGATAGCCTTCCTTCGTATCTCTCTGACAGCGCATTACTTCCTATCTGCCTACATATCCTAATTTGTATTTAATATCTTCTTAATTTGTAGATTGGTCTACAGGATATCTAGTTAACCACCTTATATTACCTTCATTCTACATTTCCCCCATTTTTATTGTACATGTGTATATAATAAATATATCATTTTGAACTAGTGTAGTTATTTATTTCTGATAATATATGTTGATGTTTTATTTGTTATATAAAGAAGTCAACAATTTAGTCCTGCTGACCGGTGTAGGGGTTGAATCTGCTACATCGGCATCAACACAATGGAAGGTTAAGAGCGCACGATCTTATCCATTTGGCCATGCTTACCTCCAGTATTTTCTTTCATCGTGATCCACGCTGTTCTTATTTTTATGAAACATTTAAGCCTACGATTCACAAGATGCGATGCTTTATCAGATACCAAAAAAACGGCTGATGTTGGGTACCCACTTAAAGAAGTCTTAAAAGTCGAGAGGATCAACTTCACTGCACCAGTTTTATCCCATATGGCTCGGTCTGTTTCCACAGGGTTGCCTGCTTAAGCCTTGCACAAAGCACGAACTTTGTAGCTTCAGCGACGACCCCCATAAGTCTCCGAGAGAAATGCACTTGTGAATCGAAAGACGTAGCCGGGAATCGAACCCACAACCTTCGGAGCGTAAGGCAGATGGCTTGACGACTTCGCCACGCAGACTCTCTATGCTAACCAAATAAACAGCAGGACTATTCTAAATCAATCACTATGTCTTTCTTGTGTTTGAAAAACTTTTAAAATAATTAATTGCTTGTCCTTTACAGGACGTCACAGTCAACCTCAGCTCATTTTGGCAGTTTGTGATGTTTAACAATTATGTAATATAGCTAACACCCAACGAGGGGGCTTTCTTTGAAACACTTAGTACAGTTAATTCATCCCAGGTCATGTGTATCATCGGGTCACATTCAGAACTCGATGACAGCGTCTGAATTCACGCTTAATTTATCTGCAAATGTCTATCCCCAACCACAATTTCCTTGGATATTGAAAGGATAAATGTCATTGGTGTGATAGAAAGGTTGGCTTGTATCCTTCCTTTCTGAATAAAATTGTACGTGCGCTTCTTTATTTCATAATCTGGAAGATTTCGCACTGTGTATGGGGTAGATCTGTTCGTTATTTCTCGAACTTTTCGTGAATGTCCTAGCTGAAATCCAAAATAAAATCGATGGGGAAGCACAGAGGTCATTATATTGACTCCCTCTGTTCCACGCAATTTCTATTTTGTAAAAAAAAAAAAAAAAAAAACGTCAATCTAGGTCAGAAAAGTAATAAAGTAATGAATGACTGAAATTAAAATAACAGATAACATAAAGTAACAAGAGCAGGGTGAGTAAAGGACACTTGTCAACGCCTGGGGCGTATTGTGTATATCGTGCTTGGCCCATATATTATGGACCAGTTGGAATGAAGTGAGTGATAAAATCAATAGCAAGCAGGCTTCCTTTACCCACCATAGCATATCTGGGTACGCATTTTAGATTAGGGCGTCTGGGAGCCAGTCATTGTTTTGTTGTTAAACATCAACGCCTATATGGGGATTCGAATATATGACCGCCGAGCGACAGGAATGTGTGCTTGCCACTGCATCGTCCTGGCTTTCAAGTATCGACTGAAATAAAAATATAAAATGCAGAACTGATCAATTATCATATTCCTGAAAGTCTTCGGCTGTAGGCAGGCATTGTCACACGATTATTATTCTTAATGGCTATAGAAAAACCAATGAGCAAGTCATACAAGACATAAATGAAACCATTAAACTGATTAGAGAAATTAGACCTAGACAGTCAAACATTTTTGGACACGTTATGAGAAGAAATAAATTTGAGAACTTTGTGATAACTGGCAAGATTGAGGGGGAAAGAACAAGAGGAAGTCAGAGAAGTAAATTATCTGGATGGCTTGGTCACATGGTATAACACAATACAAATTAATCACATGTAATGAGGTGAGGTCACAATAATTTGGTCTAAAAACTTAAAGGGGAAAACAATAATGAGAATAAATCAAGCAAGTAATAACCTAATTTCTCTGGAGGAAACGTCACTTCCACATAGTGATATCATACACATATTTAGATAGGATTATACACATTTGGAGAGACAGACAGAGATAGTACAATAAGAATACGAAAGGGGAGCCTTCATAGACTTCGAAAATATATGGAAATGAAACAAAACAGCAAAAAACATCTAGAGCCAAACTTAGAATATGCACTTCAAACGTCAAGTCATTACTGCTGTTTGGATCAGAAACAATGAGATCAACTAAAAATAATTACTAATAAGCTACACACATTTACTCTTCTTTGGAGTATGCACAGAAAAAGCGACTAAATGTGTATACCAGAATCACCAATGTGGAGTTATGGAGAGAACTAAACAATTTACTGTTAATGCTTGCTTGCTTGCGTTCGCTGGCTGTGAACTCCATCGTGAAATCCTGTCTGTCGGATGAAGGCATCCTGTTGTCCAACATCAGTGTGATGTCATACAGGACCTGAGGTTTGCGTGAGTATCCGTTGTCCCATGTCTGGCTTATTGGTGCGCAGACTGGTGGTTCCTCGCCATACAGGCAGACACTCTCCGACTTCGGAGGAATCGGCGATCCTACTGATGTTAGCCAGGACCCCGAAGGGACCTGTTGCCCAGGACGCGCTACTAGGACGTGTCAGTGTCAATGAGCGTTTAATGGCACAATGGGTGTTCTTTGCGGACTCCATTATTCCCGCATTCGTCGGGTTGCTTTTCTCTTCTTAGGCTTTCTTTATGTACGGGGTGTTTCGATGCCTAGGAGTTATTACTTTGTTCACCATCATCATGTCATCACCCATGGCTAGTTTCTTGCGTCGCAAGCTTTCTGTATAGAGCATCTTTGTCGTGTGCAATATATATTTGTTCTTCTTTCAGTTGAGCACGTAACTTCTTCTGGCTCAACTCTTATTATTAATTACCTTTGCATTCTCTCTTCACTCCAACAACGACGAACAGAATGGAACTATTCATAACTCAACTACGCCGGCGTTTTCTACAGTTTATGTTCATCTAAGCACCTTGTACAATGTAATTACACCGGCACATATTCAACATCTAACAAAACTGACAAACTTATAACACTTAATAACAGAGTGGCATATTATTTAGCCGTTGCTCTGTGCACATCTGATCATGTCCGGACTGGACGATGGCTGAACGCAGACTGATCTTTTAAGACTCGCCTCGTGTCCACCAGAAGCGAGTTCCAGCGTTTTCACAATTTGTGAAAAGTATCCACTTTTCACGATCCAGGTTCAAATTCCTGAACACGGCCATAACCTTGGCCCTACTCTCATTTAGGTTATGGCAGTCAGTAGGTCTTGGCCAGTATAGGACCTGGCCCTGGTGCCTTGGAAACACCCCTGCATCCCATTCCTGTTAATTAAGCGGTCAGGACAGGACGCTGTCGCTGGATAGGACAAACATTTGGAAAATATTGTAATATTATAATTACTTCGGAACCCGAAGCATACACGGAGAAGACAATTAGAAGGATAGATAAATAAAACGAGCTGGACATTGACGGATGTGCAGGGGACAGTAAAGGATATGGAGACTTGGCGTGGGTTAGCTGAGGACCATGCTCAATTTGGAGGTGAGAGTGAGGAGTAAAGGATATCAAAGGAGCTGGATTGCATATATCTGAATGAATATTGTAGTGTATGAGCAAAGAAAGACACGACGATAGATTGCTGACATAAACGACATATAAATAATAAATTAATTAATCATGTGTGGTCTTTTCTAATGACTATTTATAAGTTCTGTCGTGAAAACTAGAAATTTCATGATAAGGCGGAACATGAGCTTGCTGAAAAGTTATATGTGACATGTTGTCCTATGTAGATGCTAATACTGAACAATGAGTAATGAAATGATGAAGAAACGCTAGGAAACGAAGATCTAGTTTTTGGGAGGATTGGTAAGAATATTGCTGAGAGGTCAGAAAAGAAACTCTGAAGTGCTGTCAGCTGTAGAGCTTACAACAGCACTCAACATTGTGACACGGTAAAGATAAATGCAGTGTATGAGGCGTATACAAAAAAGGTGGAATAGACACATTAGTCTAGTTTTCTAGTCGGGGAAAATACTGGGCAAGACAAGCAAGGGAAGACAGAGAAATGTGTATGTGGAAAGTTTAAACTGAAACAGCTTGGCAACTTATAATAATATGAGCTGACATCTGTATTTATAGCTGTAACCAACTGAAAAGGAACAATTGAATCTGAAATGAGGAGACTTTGGTACAACTACTTCATAAACCTTGTCATCAAACTTCTAGTCTTATAAGAAAATAAAAACGTGTCTTGAATATCAAGAGTTGAGTAGTGTTAAGTCTAACACCGACATCACAACACTCGGGACATTCCCGTACGCAATCCGTCCGAATCTTCAACATTAAGCAAAAAGTCACAATACCAGTTGCAATGTGATTATGTGTCCATCTGGTTTTTCCTCGGAAAACTGAGTATCGGCCAGATCGTCTGGTCACTCCTGCTGCATAATTCTCTCCAGATAATGGTAAAGTATTTTTTCTTCCACACTGTACACACGATTCCACAACTGACTTATAGTGCACCCAAAGGTGCAGATCGAGCTATTTTGTCCGCCTGCTCATTTCCCAACACACTGGCATACTTTGAGTAAAAGATCCAACGGATGCTCTCTATTTTAGATTTTTTAATTGACGCATGCCACTCTACACGGATCATACATGTCTTAACCTTGCCAAGTATGTTCTGTGAGTCTGTTACAATTATGACACGTGTGTGCTGTTTATCCTCCAGCCAGTGGAACGTAACAGAGACTGCCCCCCCCCCCACCTCCATTCTCAGACTAGATGTTGTGGTATCATATGCCAGGCTCTCCTGCACTAAATACTGCCCATTAACCTTCGCTATTAAACACTAGACACTCTTTTGCCTCTTAGAACAGTCATCCGTTTAGATGATTACATCACCTGGGCGCGAAGTGTTCTGTATCAATTGTTGCACATCCCATTCACCGCCGCCTGCTGGTCAATTCCTACACTCCTTATCCAGTGCGATTTTGACCCTGCACAGGTTTGACATTTCTTTTGGCATTCTGACCCATTCCTCTTCTCTCCCAGTGTTTTCAAGCATACACACTTCTCTGATTGTATCCTCTGCCTGGGCCATATATGATTTACCTCTCATTACAAATGACCCTTATCTGTGTTTAGACTTCATACAGAAGGTATTCCTTGTCCGTGGCAACTCGGAGATATGACTTAACCTTCTGCACCTATATCCGTAATCATTGGCATCCCAGATCAACCGCACAGCTTATTTCTGTACGCGTTCTGGTTTCACTAGCCGACTTTTGACGCTGTTATAGTCCATACTGAGATAATCAAATGTTGATAGAATATGAATAAAATTCTTTGCTCCACACTCGTTGCTGCCATAGTCTTCAGTGCACAAGTCCCTTCTAACATCTCATAATAACCCCTACCACTTGATACATCTGTCATAGGTGATTTCCATGTAGCGTAGACTACTTTCTCTGTTACTATTTCTGCCATTTATTGTGAGATCTGGGACGTTAGTCTTAGCAACCCTGATGTCCAGAGAGCACCATAACACAGACACCTTAAATGTGTTGACAACACCGCCAATATCTGTAGATTTTATTAATAAGCAGTGAAGATTAATTCATTTTAGTCTCGTTCAGTTCATTCATTAAAGAAAATAATAACAGCAAATTAGAATATTACAGTCATTATCAAGTTCATGAATCTCCACAGATCTAGGTCATTGGTTTTCTGGATCAACTTTGCTGATGATATTCCTTCATGCCACAGTCTCAATCCATCCAACATCGTTTCTCTTGGTCTGCCTCGCCACTCTTCCCCTCGAACTTTCCAGTTGTCACGATGTTCTCCAATGCCTCTCTTTTCAACACATGACCAAAGAAAGCTTTTTTCTCTTTCTTATTGTTGTATATAATGTTCTAGTTTCATTAGCCTCTTTCAGACAGTCTTTGTTAGTTACATTGGCAGTCTCGGGAATTCGCAACATTCGTCTTAAGAACCACATGTCTGTTGCTTCAAAGTTCTTACTAATTTTTTTATTGTTTTTTATTTACATGCCACGATTCTCTGCCATAATGCAAAACAAGCTCTATATAACACTTCAGCACTCTTTTTCTTACATTTAACGACAGTGAGCTATTGCATAAGATACTCTTCATTTTCTGAAATGGAACTTTTTCTTGCTCTATTCTGCTCTTAATCTCTGTTGTGCATCTTCCTTCTGACGTTATACATGCCATTAGATATTTAAAACTGTTCACTTGGTTAAGAATTTTCCCTTCTATTTCTAGTTTATATTTTCGTATCACCTTTTTCTTTGATATTACGATTGTTACTGTTTTCTTGATATTCAAGGAGAATATTCTTCTAATTCTATGAATAAAAATTCTTTGTACTCCCTGTTACTACAATGTGTAACAATTATTACAGTACACGGTATAATGGGGACGACCCTTTGCTGTGATGTTGGAACCGCGACTAATGACTAATGACAGTACAAGGTGAAATTCCCAAACCTAGTCAATCATCATCATCATCATCATCATCATCTTCCACTTCTGCCGTCAAGCGTCGTGGGGAGGAATAGTTTGCGTTCCAGCGCCCGGTGGACGGCACTGGATAGTGTCATTCCGTGAGGTTGTACAATGTCTCTGATGTCGTCAATCCATTTTCTTCTTGGACGTCCTCGTGGTCTCGTCGCAGATGATCTTTGATGTAAGGCCAGTGATGGTAGTTGTTGATGTTGCATTCTAATGACATGGCCAAACCACTTGATCTTCTGTCTGTCAATAAATGTGGCACAAGGTGTTGATCCCACAGTCTGTCTGATAGTAGCATTTCTTACTCGGTCTCGGATTGTTAAGTTGGCAGCTCTCCTCAGGCATCTCATTTCGCAGGTGTTGATTTTGCGAAGGTGTAATTTGGATAAAGTCCAGGTTTGAGATTGGTAGCATAGGGTTGGTGTGAATATGCTGTTTATTATCTGTCGTTTTGCGGACATGGGTATGTTTGGATGTTTCAGTAAGGGTGATAGTTGATATGTAAGTGCACTAGCTTTTTGACATCTGATGTCAATTTCTCTGTCCAATCTGCCATCTTCTGTGATCATACTTCCAAGGTATTTGAATTCTTTAACTTGTTTCAGAGGTGTGTTATTTATCTGTATATTTAGTGGGCCTGGCGATCTGCTAACTTGCATTACTTCGGTTTTGGCTGTGTTTATACTCATATTGTATCTGCTGCAGGTTGAACTCAGATTAGTAATATGATTTTGTAGTCTGCCCTCATCGCTGTAAAACAGGCACTGCTCATCTGCAAATAGAAGTTCATTTATTCCCTGTGGGTCAGTTGTTTCATCTGGAGTAAAGAGTTCTAAATTTTCTGAATCTGGTCTGTCGAGACTTGCTTCTTTGGAAATTCTGTCCATGTAGATATTGAATAGCAGGGGAGAGAGCACACATCCCTGCCTCACTCCTGTATTGACTGTGAACATATCTGATATACCTTCCTGTGTTCTTACTGCACTTTGGCTCGAGTGGTACATGGCTATGATATTTTCTAGTAGTTGCCCTTCTATCCCATAGTCTTCAAGGATGGTCCATAATTTGTATCTGTCTACTCTATCAAAAGCCTTTTCCTGATCTACAAACACAATATTCTGCTGGTCACTATATTCAATAGTTTTTTCACAAATTTGTCTAAGTGTAAATAATGCATCAGTGCAACTTTTACCTTTCCGAAAACCGAATTGTGCCTTGCTTAACTGTTGTTCAACTATTGGTCTAGCTCTTTGTTCCAAAAGTTTTGCATACATTTTCCCTATATGGCTTAGGAGTGATATACCTCTGTATGTTTCGCACTCTCTCATATTGCCTTTCTTTTTCCATATTGGTACTATTATTGCCTGTTGCCAATCATAATACAACCAGTTATATGGGGAACGTCATAAAATCAGATGGAAGAAGAGTGATGGAGTTGAAAAACAGACCTGACCAAGGCAAAGTTGAATTTCAGATGAGAAAAGTATGTTATGTAATAAATCACTTTCATTAAATGTTAGAAAGAGAGTACTGAAATATTACACACACACGCCGGGAGGCAGGCACACACACACACACCGCTCTGTTGTATGGCAGTGAATCTTGGAATGTGAGCCAACAAAATAGGAAGAGTTTGGAGACAGTCAGCATAGATGTGGTTCCTGAGCGGAATATTGCGAATACCTTGGATGGTCTGAGTTACTAACAACGACTTCCTGGAAAAGGCTAATGGATGTAGAATACTGCTCTCAACAATAAGAAAGTCACATTGTTCTTTTTCCATGTAACGAGAAGTGAGAGAACTTCGAACGACGGGAAGATCAACGATAGCAGAGGCAGACTGAGAGAAATGATACTGCGCAGTCTAAGAGGGCGGCATGTAGAAAGAGTATGTATGACCCATAACACCAAAAGCAAATATTTATGAAGAGATACGAATGCCAACGCCATGCCACAATGCACGAAAAATGATAATACAAATTAATTGCAACTATTCGTAGTGTTCGTGCCACAATGAGCTCCGGTCAGTGTTTTACAAGTGCTCAAGGGACGTAATTATTAGAAAGAAACCACCAGGAAGCTGGCAACTCCGTCAGCAGACTTAGAAAATGACCACTTGTTAGATGATGGGTGAACACAGTGGGGGAACGATGGACAGCCACAGGAGCCATGAAATCGTTGCAGCCGATGATATTTCAAGGCTGTTAAGACACTTTGTAAAGACGAGTCATCGTGTTAAAAGTGCAGATGTCAAAGTGAGGACCATAGCCATAGCTTCGTCATTTCAGCCTTTTTCATTCATTCATAATCTTTTCGTCGTGCACGATTCGATTCAGTTTCCATTTTCGTATGATCATCATAATGATGCTTATGTTGTTCATGAAAGCCTTTGATTATGCTGCATAAATTCTTTAAAACAAATACAATGCTTCCTTCTTAGTTTATATTTTATATTATTATCTGGAAATAAAGTACTGAAACTTAAAACTTTCAAATTCTTATGCAAACTGCTAATTTTTTATGTATTGACATTACAACAATTAATAATTTAATTATGTTACAGATGCTTGCAGGCCAAGACAAAATGTAATTCTGAGAAAAATAAATATCAGAACAGCAATTTAATTTGAATTAACATGGAAGTGGCATGGGAATAGAGAAACTGAGATTCCTCTTTAAAGGATTGAAGAAATTAGTATAATATAAATCACTTCTCACTTACTATAAATATAAATGATGTGTTGTGTAAAGTAAAGGCAAGAATAATTTTAAAAAAGTATACATAAAGTATCTATACAACATTGATAAATGTAAATATATTATAAGAATGCAAATTTCTAGGCTGAGAATGCAAGGCATTATGTCAACTTCATAATATCAATCCAGTTTCAAATAACATTACCTGAAAGGTATGAACACACAAAAATAAAGACAATCTGAAATATCGATCCAGTTTCAAATAACATTACCTGAAAGGTATGAACACACAAAAATAAAGACAATCTGAAATATGACTACACACATTTAAACATAAAAGAAATACAGCTGGACATTACTTGCAGTGTCAGTGTAGTTTTTACATTTATAATGGGCATGACATTCAATGTGCTGGCTCACTGGCCGAGAGGTTAGCAGCTTTCTCCGTTAACCGTGAATACTCTCGTGGTTGACGTGAGCACACGAGAATTAGAAGTGGTTCGAGTCGCGCCAGTGACTTATGAAAGTATGGAGCCTGTCGCTCAGAAAGTCATGGCATGCTGATGAGCGTAATCTAGCCTAGGAATAATCAACATACAGCTTAACCCTTTACAGGGCAGACGCTTGTCCGTTTATTAGCCCTGAACGGGCAAGATTTTAATCAGGTTCGGTAAAATTTCGGGTCGCGTTAGTAAAAACATCACAAATAAGGTGTTAGTCAACCGATTTTAGTTAAATAAACAACACAATGAAGGGAAAAGCATGCAGAATATGTTACTCATGTGATTGTTGTCGGTAATCCATATATGAACACAAATATTTACGAAATACGGCATGTTGTTTGTGATTTTTCGTCACCTATACGGCAATTTACAAACACATTTTCAGAATCATAATCACTTTCTTTAAAGTCCGACTCAGACTGCTAATGCAAAGTAACGCTTTGCACTGATATCTAGCTCCGATTAATAGTCAACTTCGTGCCCTTTAATGTCACTTAAATTGAACAGAGCGAAATCTCGGTTATCACTTGAAGAATCGCCGAAATCCGTTTTGAAAAACAGCTTAAAAACCCAGAAAACTATCAAAAAAAGTCCATAAAAGTCTGTTCAAATTCATAGTAGGCGCTTAACAAATGGCGGCCACGTTGTCAAGCTATCGGCGAAAGCGAAAGTAGCCATCAGAAGTATCGGAAAGCCGAGAGATCGCGTTTTTACAATGCATAATAGTATCGGCCGGTTTGGGACGTTTCGCCCGTTTACGGTATCGGACGTAAATGGCCGTTCTGCCTTGTAAAGGGTTAAAGATGCTGGTGTTGACCGCAATATCCTGAAACAGGATGGAAACGCAGGGGGAAAAAAATGACAGTCAATGTGATTGATGTAGTTTATGTGAGCTTGCAGTGTTTGAAATATATGTTTTGGGACATCAACATTGTTAATCACAAAATAAAAAAATACAAATTCTCACAATAGCAAAGTGGTTACTAGATGCCACCTACTAAAATTAGATTCAACAAGATAAGTAAGTCTTGCAGTAATGTAAAACTTTGCATTCATTCAGGGTATGGGACATTTCATAGCCTAATATATATTTAAGCATCCATCTATCATGTGCCATGCCGGAAAGCGTGGGCGGTCATGACTTGCCATTTCACTCGATCACCAGAGTCATGGATCAGCTCACTGTTCCTGTCTTGACCATGCCATGTGGCCAAGCCATCCAGGTATTTACTTCTCGGTCCCCTTTGGTCTGTTCCCTTTGATCTTGCCAGTTGTCACCAAGTTCTCCAATTCATTAATTCTCATAACATGTCCAAAAAATTTTGACTGTCTACGTCTAATTTCTCTAATCAGTTTACGAGTTTCATTTGTTTCCTGTAGTATTTAGTCCTGTAACAGAGCAGGAACTCACAAGACGTGTTGGTTTTATGCAAATACTGTTTATTCACTTGATGGTGACAACATGGCTCCTCTCTAGTCAAAGGCTTGATGTTAACTGCCCTTGCCAACCCAATACGTCACGATTGAGCATCTCTCACCCTTTCACTCTCAATGCTCAATCGTGCTGTATCTGTTTCCCACTAGATCCTAATAATACCCCAGTACTCTATTACTGTTACACCTCCCCATGTTTATTAAAGAATTTTCCTTATAAAGGAAAAATCTTTACTCCTAATCCCCTTACTCTATTCCCTCTTTTTCCTCTAATCTTCCATAGTTCTTCTAATCCTCCCCAAACCAACTCCAATTTAATTAAACATTCTATTTCTTTAACTCTTTCCCCAGCTATATAATCAACCCACTTCTTCTTCGTTCTTGGTCCTTTAACCAAACATAACATATTTACATATCTTTAATAACATTTCAAATTCAACTATATACAATACATCATAACATCATAACACGTCTTCTTAAATACTCCATTTCCTCTTCATAAGTAAATTTCAAACTCTAACACCAACTCCTTATTTTTATCACCAACGCTACTAATCCCCCACTCTCAACTAACCTGAAATTACTTTCACACGATAGGAAGACAAAAAATCGGTGGCCACCGGTATTTAAAAGAAGCAGTAGAACTCTTCCACACAAAGACCACACTCAGCTAAAAAATCACACACCCCCTTTACCAAACCATACTCCTTTACCCTCCTATGTCATTTGAGACTTTATGTAATAAAGTCTAAAACCACACTCACCTAAATCACACACCCCCTTTACCACTCATTATGGTAAACGTTTATGCTGCTATCTACAGCATCAAAAACATTATTCACATCCAATATATATTACAGACACTACTACTTTTATGTCTCTGAACCTTACTTCAACCTCTCATTGTAATGTCAATCACAAAACACGTCCCGAGGACACAATTAAAAATACAGATCACTTCACATAATATACCTCTCTTGCCCCCTTACTGTCCATTTATTATGGGCACAACTACTCAAATCTCCCTTCATGCCGTTATCTACAGTAACTTCGAAATCTCCCCTTAAATGTCTATTTATTACAGACACCAGT
This sequence comes from Cepaea hortensis, assembly GCA_963921405.1. Classification (NCBI taxonomy): domain Eukaryota; kingdom Metazoa; phylum Mollusca; class Gastropoda; order Stylommatophora; family Helicidae; genus Cepaea; species Cepaea hortensis. The sequence continues at coordinate 51,353,558 of OY992887.1, read as the reverse complement.
AACTTCGGAATGTTAACCCCAACATCGTAATCTGACCATTATATACCCAACCCACTTATTATTCTATCTCTGAAGCTTAATACACCCAAAGGGATAAACATTTACATCCTGCCCAGGCCATGTAAGCCAATGCCTCTCTAACATCTTCTACCTCTCAATTCATAATTCGTGCCGTAACCCACAGCAGCAAAAATAACCACTCCTATCTGTGACTGCTTGCAATCAACTTTATCTCAGTCCCTTTCTTACGGACCTACAAACACCCCAAGTCACTATGTCTCGACTACACACTTACACCCCTTTATTCTTGTACTGTTATCCACAGTGTCTAGTTAAACATGGATCCAATTCATGTTTTTGTCTGGGGTAACCCGTTGCCCTCTTCTTTTTCTATAACCCCGCAATCCTGTGTACATCATGGTTATTCTGACCCCATGTAACCCATGTTTAAAACTTTCCCTCATTTACTCTACTTCTGTATTCATTAATCTTTTCTTCTCCCATGTGGCTTCCAATCCTATATATTTTTTTTAATTAATGCTGACTTTATTGTATCTCTAAACTTTCCCATAACCACTTTACTTGTGTAGTAAGCTCGTCCCCTGTTTCCAACACTTCATAACCATCTCAACCTCTCTATGCTGATTATCACAGCACTATAATATACCCATGGACACATTATTCACCAGGATGATGTGTCTCTCTACTAGCTCTCAGTAGTTTTATTAACTCTTTTCTGAACGAAGGATCCCAAATAAATGTCTCTCTTCTAGTCCCCAGTAGTTTATTACTATTTTCTAAACGAAGGATCCCAAATAAATGTCTCTCTTCCAGTCCCCAGTAGTTTATTACTATTTTCTGAACGAAGGACTAAAATAAAGCCCATGTATTGTCTTTATTCTAGACAAAACCCTGTAACTTAAACATAACTTAACTAACTACTATTTAACATACAAAACAGCGAAATAAAATCACAACAGAATATCATACCCCCCCAAATTTTTGTAACAATCATTTATGTTTCCCCGCAACTCAACTAAAGGTATGATGATGATGGTGATGATGATGGTGATGATGATACAACATACATCCTATTCTATTTTTCCTACTACTACTGGTCTCTTTTACGGACCAGTAGTTTACACACAAAAGTCTACAAACACAATAATCCTATTCTAAAATAATAATCATTTTACAGGACCAAATTAAGAAAAAAAAACATTTTATACACGAGGCATCAACACTCAGACTCCACAAAACAATTGTTTTCTTGCTAACGAGAAAGTTTTCTAATAAATACAACTCCCTTCAAATTTCTACGTACAGTGGCCCATCAACCTTGGCCTCCCCTAACCGAGAAAACAAAACACCTCACTGCTACGTATGTATATCTGTTAACCACAGACTAACTTCTTTAATTTAGAACAATATTTGTTCTCCTCAACCACAATCACCGCTCCACAACTGACCGTTCCATTTTCTGGAAGTCAACCATTGATTATCCCCCCTCACAATATTTTACAAAACTAACTCCTTACACTTGAATTATTTGGAATTCAATCACTGTAAACTACAGTATCTTCACCATGCTACTCCCATCAAAAGAACTTGTCTATTTATTATAGACCTCTCACCAAAACCACCAATTCCACTTCCACTTTCTCGTCTACCCGACGCAATTAATATTTCGTCCTCCTGCTTCAATACTTTCACGTCTCACCAACACTACTATAGCTATCCTCAAGTCTCTCTTAGCACTCTTACATCGTGACGACAATCAAACCGGTCACCCTCCTCGGAACACGTTTTCCAACACTCATTTAACTAACCATGTTTACCTCCGCATCTTTCATTCTTCTTGTTATTTCTCGGAACTCTTTCAGAACTGCAACCTACGCCACTTATAACCAACAGCAGACCTCTCTTTCCTCGTTTCTCAGTCTTAGGCACTCTTGCTTCGCCATTTTCCTGTCAAGAATACTAAACATTCATAATGTTAATTCAGCACATAACTTCCATAATTTCCTTCCAAGTTCAGATATTCTACGAAAAGACATTACAATTTTCTTTCTATCTCTCGATTTTCGCATGTTCTATATTCCACCACGATTTATCAACGTCACTTATCAACCGCTCTTCTCATATTCACACGGACAATGACACACAACCTCGCTCTCATCTCACGCCTACTCTCGCATCGCGACAACCTAACGTCTCCATATTATTATTACAACAAAATACTTTAGACGCCACCTCAACATTCCAGCAATCATTCACCACATATCTACACGTATTTATCTCCTCTACACACATTGACACAAGACATTTTAACGCCACTCTTACATTCTATCTACGTATTTCACTTAGGCGACTTCATCACAGCTCTCTCCTACTTCCTTCATCACGCCGAACACCTGTCTGACTACAGTTATATTCACGTATGAACAACGCATAACCAGACGAATTAATCCAGAGGACTTTCTCAACTCACTGCTTTCTTATATCTCTACTCCCATACGAAGGTCAAACCCTATACATGACATCTCGCAACTTATATTACTTTCACAGCACTATCTACTGTCTCTTCAAAACAAACTTCATTCCAACATGTCACAAATCTCGTAACTATTATTCTATACTTCTCCAGACACAACAACTTTTTTCTTTCTCCACAAGCACTACGTAACTCGTATTTTTCAAGCATCCACTTCTACAGTCTTTTACTCTTAATACTGACTATTTTACTCACCCTCTACTAATTCTGTGCACACCATTTATACATCACTCAACGTGATTAACTCTCTGTAGCTATCCCTTCCGGACAAACTTATTTTATCTAGTTTACTCTCCCTACACCGAAATCAACAACCAGAAGATATGATATCCTGTATTACGTAATCCACGTGGAATATCATTTGCCGTACTTCCTTAACCTCAACATCACTATCACCTACCTTGTACCATGCTACCCCAAAAATTCATCTATCTATTTTGGACAGTTCATATACCTATACTCTCAAACCGGAGTTCTTCTCATAAGCCCAAAACTATTTCATTTTTCTTCTTCACCCAAGGAATTTTAAGCGTTATATAGTGTGTCCAAATTAAACCCTTCACTGTCTTTCAATACATTCACCCGTCTTTCGCTTATTATGTCTTCATCACTATCTGTTGTCAACCTGTTAAAGTATTCAGGTCTTAAGGTCATAAGGTCTTCTATTTTCCTTAAGTCACTTTCTGTCGTTGAGTAAATTCCCGCTAATTGTCTACCACTATTCTTTTTCTTAAATGAGTTCCTTCCTTTATTTCTGTCGTCGGTCTGCTCACTGTTTCCTGTCAACCTTACGTAACGTTTACACTTCCCCATCTCGTCCTCAGATGACATACTAATAATAGTTCCTTCATCAGATTCATTATAGTAGTTCACCGCAGCCACGTCGACTCTATTCTCATAGTCGCCTTTAGAACGTCTGACTTTCTTTCTCTTTCTCGGTCTTCGTCCCTTAGTCTTTCCTACTTTATTGTCATATAATCCAGTATCTACATAGTCACTAACCAAAGCTCTGTCCGTCTGTCCACCAGCAACTACTCCATATGAGGGAACATCACGCCTCGATTCAGGATCTGCTCGTAGTGCAACACTCTCATTCTCCGAATCCTCAGTAATAATATCCGTTTCAGCATCACTATAATATTTGGCTGTAGGAATATCTTCTCCATAACTTGAACTCTGGCAGCTAATATTCCTACACCATTTGGGAATTAGTTTCCTGTCTATAGCTGAAGAACTTGACATGGCACTACCTCTATTTACAACCATACTATTTCTTTCTTCAATACTTCTTCTCTTTATCTTTCTTTCGTTCTTGGTCCTCGTCTGTCCATCTTTCCTATCTTCAACCTTGTCTCTCTTAGTCAATTGAGTTGGTTTTGACTGATTCTCTATTAAGTCAGTTTGAGTTCCCTTTGTTAACCTGCTGACTGGTTGTACCTGAGTCTGCGTACTACTTTCTACTGTATTATTTGTCTGCGTCTGTGTCTCTCGGTTTATTTTCCTTACTAACACCGTCGTCTTCTTTTCCTGTCCCATATTAATGTTGGCAAGTACTTTAGGTGTCGTTGAATTCTTATAATTCTTATCTTTGTGTTCCACTCTGTCTTTCGATCCTGACTTCAAATATTGTCCTTGTCTCTTTTCAAACCAGTCGTTACGTCTTTTTCTGGCGGTTTCACTATGAGAGGGCCAGTCCCACGATTTCCTTGCAAGGTTTCTCTCACGCCCAGTACTATACCAGTCTGACCTTTCACTATTTCGTCTGTTCTCACTGTCTTTTACTCTATATCGATCAGGTCTTGGTTCGTCGTAACCATATTGTCTTCTGTCTTTATTAAGCAATGGCTGTCTCCTGTTATTCTTTCCTACTCCACTACCTTGTACATTATATCTATAGGTCTCTAGTCCATTTGTTCTTCTTCTTAACCTTTCTACGAAATTATTTACCTCATCGACCGCTACTTTCAATTCTTGCAACCATGCAGTCACGCGTCCTAATTCTTTATCCATTTTTATCCTTTATGCTATCTCAGCCGAAATAATTCTCACTTGTGTCGTTATGAATCTGCTCCGCTAAAATATTCCTAAACAGAGCTAAACTTGTGCTAAGGTGTCCTGTTCCGCCATGCTGAAATAATACTGAAACAAGGCAAGCAAAGAAACACACAATTTCAACCTCTAAATTTAAAGAATACACTTACTTATTATAGACACAATTTTACCTTCTCAATTTAAGCAATGCACTCACTTATTATAGCAATGCGCAGTTATTTTCTGGGTCTAAGTATCACACAAATTTACTTCTAAATTTAAATAATGCACTCATTTATTATATAGCAATGCACAGTTATTTTCTGGGTCTAAGTATCACACAAATTTACTTCTAAATTTAAATAATGCACTCCTTGTAGACATTTGCTTCTTAAACCACAATAATATCCTGTACTCCGCTCTAATTAAGAAATTCGGAACATCACGGGAGACCTCGAAATACACAATTTTACTCTGACTCTATCTCCTTAATTAAGCAGTTACCTTCTTTTACTCGCTGACGGATCCAGTTCAACCAACAAGAGCCCGCATCAACTGAAATTTAGTCTCGGAATTCAGGTGGCGGAGTTCAGATATCCCTTCTCTTCCCTCAGGTAATTTCGTCCTTCTCGTGGGCTGCCAGACAATCTTCAACCCCTGGTCGGGTCACATCTCATGGGCTGCCAGACAAATCTTCAACCCCTGGTTGGGTCCCTTCCTTGATTCTCGAGTGGGTAATTCACCGTTAAATGGGTCATAGGAATTACGAGGCCCAAAAATGGATTAGGTGTGTTTGGGTCATAGGAATTACGAGGCCCAAAAATGGATTAGGTGTGTTTGGGTCATAGGAATTACGAGGCCCAAAAATGGATTAATATCAGCCAACGGCCAGTGATGACCTGACCTTGAACGAGTTCTGACTTCAGATGAAATCTTGAACTTAAATTGGAGGCAAGTCCCTTGAAAATGGCAAGGTTCAAGCAACGGCCAGGGTAGGCCCCTTTAAAATAATAAAGTTCAGACAACAGCCGTGGTAACGAGCAGGCTGTGTGACAATGATTCAACTTTGAAGTCCCTGCAACAGTGGGAGGTACGATCAGAAGTAGGTATCCCCATGTCGTCCGCCGAAATCAATCCCGTCAGCAAACCGCTCGAACTTGACAGTGATAGCAGCTTTCACACACCAGTAAAAGCTCGAAAACGATTTGAGAGCGGACTGGACTTCACCACCAGTAAGGCTTGAAAACGATTTGAGAGCGGACTGGACTTCACCACCAGTAAAGCTTGAAAACGATTTGAGAGCGGACTGGACTTCACCACCAGTAAGGCTCGAAAACGACCGAGAGCTGAGTCAGCGAAGCGGGCTTCACAACCGCATAAAGACAGTGGAATTGAACCTGCAAAGCGGGCTTCACAACCGCATACAGATTCTTGTAGAAACTTCTTGAAATCTGTTCATCAGAGGTTTGATAACGTGCCAGTGTCAAGGGCACCGCATTTTCCCAACAAGCGCAGTATGAAGTATGGCTGTATCAAATATAGTGGCCCAGTACCTCCGCTATGTGCCGCGACGATTGAAGTTGTTTATCCTGGTCTGGGCACCATTTCGAGTCCTGTAACAGAGCAGGAACTCACAAGACGTGTTGGTTTTATGCAAATACTGTTTATTCACTTGATGGTGACAACATGGCTCCTCTCTAGTCAAAGGCTTGATGTTAACTGCCCTTGCCAACCCAATACGTCACGATTGAGCATCTCTCACCCTTTCACTCTCAATGCTCAATCGTGCTGTATCTGTTTCCCACTAGATCCTAATAATACCCCAGTACTCTATTACTGTTACAGGTCATTTGGTTTTCTGTCTGTCCATGGAATTCTTTGCATTCTCCTGAGAAATCACATTTCTACAGCCATCAGATGATTTTCAGCTTGACTGCTCATTGTCCAAGTTTCACATCCATACAAAAGTACAGGCTGTATGTAGCACCTCAACACTCTTTTTCTCGTTTCAGTTGACATCTTTTTATTGGTCAGTATGTTTTTCATCTTGCTAAAGGCTACTTTCACCATGGCGATTCTTGTTCTAATATCTTCAAGGCATCTCCGATCAGATGTTGTTACTGTTCCGAGATAATTGCATCGATTCACTTGTTGAAGAATATTCCCATTTACTTGTATTTGTGATGCTTCTTTCTTCCTAGTGATGACCATAATCTGTGTCTTTTTACAATTTAATTCTAAACCCAGTTGTTCACTGTGTGCAACAACCACATCTACTAATTGTTGCAGATCCTGCTCATTGTCTGCAATCAATACTGTATCATCCGCATATCTAATGTTATTGATGTTTTGTCCTCCAATGATGATTCCATTTATATCTTCTACATTTCTGAAAATATTTTCACTGTGTAGGGAAAATAAGATCTGGAGACATTACCCATCCCTGTCTCACACCTCTCTTAAAGGCTGATATTGTCCTATTTCATTATCAATCCTTATGGCAGATTGTTGTTTCCAATATATGTTTTTAATAGGCTGATATTGTCCTACTTCATTATCAATCCTTATGGCAGCTTGTTGTTTCCAATGTATGTTTTTAATAAGTCTAATGTCTTTCCCATCAATTTGTAGGTCTGCAAGCATATCTACCATGTTGACATGTCTTACTCTATCGAAAGCCTTTGTGTAGTCAATAAAGCAAAGATGCATATCTTTGTTTACTTCTATAGAACATTCAATAACTGATCACAGACTATACGCAGCATTTACTGTACCCTTTCCTTCTACAAACCCACATTGTTCTTCCCCTATTTCAGGTTGTATTTTCTTTCTCACTCTTTGCATGACAACTCAGAGCAAAATCTTCGTGATGTGACTCATTATACTAATAGTTCTATTTTGATCACATTCCAAGGCTCCTGATTTCTTTGGGATTGCAATAAATACAGAATTACATAATTCAGAAAGTATATCTCTGATATCATATAATGTGTTCAGCAGTCTGGTGACTTGATCTATTCCATATTCGTCTAAAGCTTTAATCATTTCTGTTGTGATGTAATCTGAACCAGGGGTCTTGCCTACTTTCATATGTTTGAGAACATTTCGAACCTCCATCTTCAAAATTGGCGGTCCTTCATTATTAAATCGAATATCATACTGTTCATCTCTGTTATCATCATAAAGGTTTTTCACATAATCTGACCATTCATGTAGAATCTGATCATTTTCTGTTATGATTTTGCCATCTTTAGTTTTTATGCAGCCTGCTGATGTTCTTGTTTTTTTATTAGTAAGTTCCTGAATTCTTTTGTGCACTAATTGGGTATTTTGACTGTTGTGTTGTTTTCCAATTTCTATGCAATTTTTCTCAAGCCATGCTTCTTTTGCCTCCTTACATAATATTCTGACTTGTCTGTGAATTTCTTCATATTTGGCAGGATTATTTTTGTTTAGTCTTCTTGTCTCCATTAGTTGTAAAATTTCTTCAGTCATCCATTTCTTACGACCCACCTTCTTTAATTTTGGAATAGTTGTTTCTGCTGCCAAACTGATTGAATTCTTCAACATTTCCCATTGATCATCCACACCCTGAAATAGGATCTCTAGATCAGACACATTAAATCTGTTCTGTACTTCTATGTTGAATTTGTTTTGTATTTCCATGTCATTTCTCAATGTACACAGATCATATTTAGTGTTTCCTGTTATATACTTGACTTTTTTATACTTTACCCTCAATGTACCTGTAAGTAATCTGTGGTCACTATAACAATCAGCACTAGGAACTGTTTTTGCAATTAACGCATTTCGAAACCTCCTTCTAATCAAAATGTAGTCAATCTGGTTTCTAATCCTGCTATCAGGACTCCTCCATGTCCATAATCTTCTAGGGTGTTGTTTAAACCAGGTGTTTCCTACAATCATTTCCTGCTCTTTTGCCCACTCTACAAGTCTGTATCCTCTTTCGCTTCTCTCTCCCAAACCATGGATTCCTACTGTGTATCTATCACCTTGATTTCTTACTTTTGCATTGAAGTCCCCTATTATGATGTTTATTTCTGAATTTTTACATTTCTTTAAAGCAGACTCAATGTCATTATAAAATTCCTCTACACTATCTTCACTGGAATTCTCCTGTTGGGGCATATATTTGAATAACGTTTATGCTAAAAGGTCTGCCACTTTAGCTAGTAGAACTCTGTCTGACACAGCCCAATTTAAACATAATTACAGACAAAGCAAGGCCTTTCCTATTATAAATTACAGTTAATTTCTGTGGACATGAAAAATGTTTCATGTGTTGTAATTTTTCAAATCAATTTATATGTTGTCTTGCTTTACATTCCAAATCCCATAGTATAATAGTGTCTGTTTAGATAGTGAAGGTTATTTAATCAGTTTTCTGTCTCATGACATGTTGCAGACAATATTTGAGGATGAGATGACAAAAAGGTGTTAGGGTGTATATTTTTAACTTGAAAGTGCTAGATCTGAAACCATTAGATAATCTTTACAAATAAGGAGTCCTAGGATGTGATTCCTGGGGTAATAGATATGTGTGTGTGCTTTTGCTTGCTTTGATCTCAAGCATAGACCATACACATGCTACTACAGGTAGTGCACTTGACTGATTTGTGTGTGTGTGGATTAGCTTTCCCTATTACCAGTATTCGTCGCCACAGGTGAAACCACTCTGACTTCAGAGGTGCTTGTTATTTACATCCCCAAGTCAAGGACAAGAAGTCAACACTTCTGTCCAACTGACTGGTGTAGGAATTGAACCCGCTACCTTGGCATCAGCACACTGGATGTTTAAGAATGAGCACTCTTATCCATTTGATCATGCTGACCGCCTGGGGTAATAGATCAGATAGGATAATGACCAAAATCTGGAGGCCACATGGTAGTAGAATGAACGCTGAGCCTTCTTTAACAAAAGAAAAAATATAGAAGGTTCCAAGTACTATAAAAATTCCTCAGCAATTGTAAAGAGCAGCGAAAAGCTAAATATTAGTCTTATATGTTCATTCAGGTATATACGCCAGCTCTGTGGTGAAGAGGTTATGGTAATCCCTCATACCATGTTCAAAACACAGACGTGGACAATTTGGCAGCAAACCGCCTTGTGTTGGTTTTTATAAAATGGTATGTGCGCCTGTCGTTCAGAAAGCAATGGCAAATTACTGAATGTAAGTTTACCAAGAAATCACAAACAGCCAATAATAAAAAAATACTGGGGTTGACTGTGGCATCCTGTAAAGGATATGCAACTAATTTTAACTAACACAATGTGATCCTGGCAAGTGCTACAGTTAATGTAATATGTTGAGAACCTCTGTGTCTAATTAGGGAGAAAACTGGAGCACTCAATGGGTATGTATGTCCATGCACAGTGAATGTTGTTTTTAGCAAACCTCAGCCTTAACCTCAGATTCAACTGCTGGTGTTTAAACAAATCAAGGACCCTTTTCCATGCCTTGATGTGTATTGGGTATATGGTGCTAGCCCTATAAATAAATATATCAATCAACCCTCAGTGGATGATTTGTTGAATTTCACAGCAGCCTCTTGTATTTTCCATAACATTTCTGCAGTATTGCTCTATAATTTACTATACTAAAAGATGTAAAAAATATAGTTTTAAGTCTGCTGAACTCGTCTTCATATAGTCTGTGGTGTCTGGCATTGGTGATCATAGTTAGTTAGTTAGTTAGTCGCAGTTCCAACTTCACAGTAACGGGTCGTCCCCATTATGCTCCGTTCCTGTGCCAGTGAATATCACACAAAACGCTCCCCACTGCCCAATGTGAAAAGTGGAAAAGACAGGAGTCTCGACAAACAACAGCCCGCACAGATACACTGTGCATAATGCCGCCACCAGAATGTCAACACAATAGTCCCCCACAAAACACCCAGTTCATTTCTGATAGAATCGGCAGTCATTTTCCCATCTGGATGTTTCCTAGATGTTCACCCACACAGTCCACAAAATACAGTTCATCGTCGATGGCAGTGGCAGTCAACCAGAAGCCCAGCAGCCACGCATTTCTGCATAAGGAAAAGACCGGTCAACTCTGGGACATAGCCATCCGCCATCGCGCCGAACATGCAGTCATGTTCCAAAAAAACCTCGGGCAGATTGAAAAGCATTTCACACGAAACCCAACGCTCACAGTGTCGCGCCACGCACTCACTCAGTAGCATTGCGACGGAACCATCAAGCCTCCTTAGTCGCCTCTTACGACATGCGTGGTAGGCTGCAGTGTTGCTATTCTTTGCTTCCCTTATGGGCCCCGGCAACACACGGGAGGTGGTAATCATATCTGTCTACAGCCTCCTCTCTTTCTGTCTTGTGTACTTTCACTCATTTCTGATATCGATGTTCTTCCATGTTATGATGTCAAATTGTCCAGTATCTTCTCTCTTGGCTTCCCTCTGCCTCTTCTCCCCTCCAGCTTGCCTATTGTCACGACATACTCCAGCCATCCTCTTCTCATGACATGCACAAATAATGTGGACTGTCTTCTTCAGATAATTTAAATTCAACAGTAATAATTGTGGCCTACATAAGCCACTTATGGTTGACTAAATGTGTTTCAGGGTGAAACAATTATGGAACAGTGCATGCTGCTGATTGGAAAGGACTATAAATACACAGTAAGTTTGCAGGCTGTTGTGTCCAGTAAGGTAAAAAGTAGTTTTATTTCCAAAAATTCATGAACTATTTAGTTTATTTGTATTAACCCTATATTTATATTAGCTGATCTTCCCTCTGAGCATTGGTTGGAGTCTGTTGACAGTGACATGCCAACAATCTGTTGAGGAAATACTACCAGTCTAGACCTAACCCCAGCAGTCTTGTACTGTCCTGGTCATGACCTCATTACATACTAATGTGCCCCTCTGCATGTGTGAGGTTTCAGTACTAGTCTTCCTCACTGTGCTGGTTTCTGAGCTTGGAGATTGGCAGGAGAATTCGGCAACATAGTCCTCATTGAGAAAGCTCTTTGATACCGGGTCAGGAGAAAAGTCTGTATTTAGGTGTCATTTCGATAGATGCAAGTGCTTTTCAGGGCATCAGTATGTCGCATTTAAAAATGAGTGAACACTCAATCTTCCAGGGGATTCATCAGTTGACCCGCCATAATAATTAACCAGTTGAAGGTATGTCAGTAGATGCATCTACACACACGCACGCATGCACACACACACACATGCGCGTACACACACACACATGAATGCACGCACGCGTGCCAGCATCATTATTCAGTGCCTCGCCTGCTGGCATGGGCAATCATGCCTTTCCACAAATTACAATCTATGACATCATGAATCAATTCGTGTGTTGATTCCTTTCTGTGCCATGACACAAGACTGTCAAGAATCTTCACATGCTGTCTTCCTCTATCTCCCTTTCCGCAAATCTTTCCAGTTGTCACAACAATTTCCAGTTTTGGCCTTCTCATAATATGGCCAAAAAACCATGTTTGTGATAAGTTGTCTTTGTGACTCAGCTTCCCTTAAATCATCCTGATTGCTCTTTTTGGCTGGCCAATTAATTTTCAGCATTCTTCTATAAAACCACATCTCCAAGGCTTCCAGGGACTTTTTGCCTGTTTATTAATTGTGCAGGATTCACAGCTGTATGTTAAAACTGGTTCTATGTAACATGCAAGAACTCTTTTCCTAACTTTCAAGGACAGTGACTTATTGCACAAAACCTTCATTTGATAGAATGCAGTTTTTGCTTGTCCTGTTCTGCTCTTTATCTCAGTCATGCATCTTCCATCTGCCTAGATATCTGAATTTCTGCACTTGCCCCAGATTAACATCCTGTACTTTAATTACACATTTAGGCACAATCTGTTTCTTTGATATCACCATGACTTCTGTCTTTCTGTTATTCAAACTAAGGCCCATTTTTTGACTTTCTACAACCACTGTATCTATCGTTTCCCGTAGATAGTTCTGACTTGTTGTGTAATCATGCTTCAAAATATACCTATCTAGTTATAAAAACTCCAAGGCAGAGCAAGAACGACAGGAGGCTTCTGATCATCAGAAGGAGTCCCCCTTCCCGGAATTTTTCGGCCCTTTATCTTCCTGACACTCTCTGGGGCGACCAACCCGGGTCATGACTCCAGGTGTCTTTCTCCTGTCAGAATTTATCAGTGAAGGTAGTCCCATAATAGAGGGAGATCTAAAACACTTGGACAAGAGAATTAGAGGCAGATATGAATAATATGGGGAGGACATGGAGGTAGCTACAGGATATGGCAAGAGATAGGTTTAGGCATGAGTTTGTTGAGGATCCATTTAGGGATAAGAGGTGACAGCAGCAGCAGAAAAAGAAAGGTAATCTCATGGCATACATTGCCATTGGTGCATGAATTATTAGACCTTGACAAATGATGTGGGGGGGGGGGGGGGGGGTGACTAGTTGCCTTTCTCATCATCGTCCCAGAATAATAGTCTCTGGTGCCCATTTCTGTGAAGCCGGGTTGATCCTAGAATATGCTAGTTTTAAAAAAAAGTTTTTGCCACAGCTGGTAGTTGTCTGGTCTGACTCATCTCCTAAAGTGCATGGCATAGTGTAGATGGTGCTCAACTGTCTCTGAAAAGTGTCGGCATATTCTTAGTGTTTTCTACTTTTTAAACAAAAATGTGAAAACAGACTTTTTACAAGCTAATTTTTGGGAGTAACTTTCAGGTTATGATTAGTAATATTCATTTTAATTTCTTCTTCTTCTGCGTTCACCCAGAGTTTTTTTTTTCGGATGTGATTGCGTTGTGCCTGTTTACAGCAAAGCTGCGTTCTTGCGCCGTTAGGCCGACACATCCGACTTCTGCGGGCATTTGTTGACCGAGTTAACCATCCCGGGATTCATATTAATTTGATTATGATCACAATATGCCTGATAATTCCATCACATGTCAACACCCAGATTACCATAAGTGACATAGAAATACTGGATTGGAATATAAGCCATATATTTTATTGTATTGTAACTTGAGGAGTCTCAAATACTGGAGCTACTGTTTATCCATTTCATGTGGTGCTCAGTACACTAAGCGCTAATGTGGTCATTCAGTATGAATTAGTCTGTTTTCCATCTGGAGATAATGCTTCAGTATTTCCATTTGATTCAATTGATAGAATTTTGTTCTGCCACATGCCTGAAGAGCCTCCTTGGCTTGTCATGTGCCTATACATTGAACCACTGTTTTCCTCAATTGTTTTCTTGATTTGTTTTATAGTTAAATTCAATGTTTTGCCAATTTGTGACATTCTTTATTATCTATTACCGTATTATATTTTAAAGGTGGTTCCAAACTTGAATGGGGAGCTGTGTGGTCACTATCCAATGAAGCTTATCATTACAGAATTTGAAAGGGATACACATTCCATTGCTGAAAAGTAAGTTGACATAATTTAGTATCAACTGTGGGACAGCTATGTTAATCTCTTATATATTTATATGGAAAACTGAGAAGCCAGGGTTCCAGATCTTCAGGATGACCAAAAGATTACTGATTCAGCACTAATGAGTCATCTTTGAGAGATTGAAGGCTGGTGTTGAAATAAGGTCACAATGGAATGCACTGGTAAAACTGTTTGATTAATGTTCTGGATGACTATCAAAAACACAGATGAAGGAGGAGTAGCAGTAGAGATGATGAGATGAGTTAAACGGACAAGACAAAACAAATAAACTGACAAGTCAAGCTGGGACAATGTAAAACAAGGTAAAGCTACTGTCAACAGACAGCTAAATATAGCAATGAGTTACTGAATAGTAATTATAACTGAATAAGGAATCAGTAGTCATGGGATAGAAGTTTTCAAGTGAAAGTGAAACGCTGACATAACTCACTCTTTGTCCACATCATCTTAGAGACAGACATTTTTTTGTGTCAAGTGGCTCATTATTACTATATTTCAGCTATATGTTATCAAATTTTCCTGTTAAACATCGATGGCAATCGTCTGTCTATCTGTCTTAGACATGTCTCAAGTATTCTACCATTGTAAACATGCAAGTATCAACGTTGTGAACAACAGGAGCATCAAGTCAGAGAGGGGGGAAACATGCCTGTGTGTGAGGGCTACTGATCTATAGATGGTTGCAAGAGAATCGCTGCACGACTGAAGTAGATAGTGTGTTATTAACTCTGTGGACTGCAAGCGAGCCTTACCAAAAAGAGGCTGTTTGATAGTCCAGCATAATTGATACTGCGTCCATTGCATATGGGCCTCGCAAAGACCCCCCACAGAGTATTCAAGAATAATTTGTCATTTCCTGCAGCCATAAATTGTCAGGTGCCTTAATAGCACATCACAGTTTCGATGAACCATCTTCTGCTGGTATGATAAGCTCACCATCACCACCATTTCATCTTGTCAGCAACATTACATACCCCCGTTCAGCTAGGAAGGTTCTTGACAATGACCTAGACATTCCATATTAGATGAGATGTAATAAAGTAAGGGAAACAATGTGCCTATGATTTTATGCTTCAGAAGCAGCCAAAAAGGCTTGATGAAATTTAGCAAGTTTTTGCACTTCTTGTCAACTGTCAACATTACACCCACAAGTACATGCATATGAGAAGTAAAGTTTACAACATATTCATAAAATTTAATATATAGAACCGATTTGTTTTTGTCTATTACACATTTGCAGACACAGCTGTACAGAGTTGGGAGAAAAGTATATTTACAAATTCATTAACTAAACAGGCAGTTATTAATCTTCTTACCAACTCCACTGAAGAGAACAAGTAATAGTCTTCAGACTCTGCACAGGACACAACAGTCTGAAATACCACATGTTTAATAAACTACAGATAAGAGACACTGATGAACATTACTGTGGAACTGGTAAAATGACAGCTTAACATTTCTTGCTGGAGTGTCCAACAATTACAGAACAGAAAACTATTTTGGCCTATCCCACTCCATTGAGGACAAACTCTTTGAAAATGTCAAGAAACTCAAGTTGACTGATCCTTTCTTTGGATATATTCATGTTGGTGTCTGAGGTTGTAGGAGGAATAACAAGAATCTTTGAATAGTAATATTCCCTGGTTTCTGTGATGGAATGAACCCTGTCACACCAAATTGTCCACTTAGTATAAGCTGAAGAAATAAGGAATTTTGGGTGATTTGACTCCATCATGGTAGGCATGCAACAATCTCATTCTCATGACTTCTCCACTTGGTGTGTACAAAGAAGTGGGTGCCAGTTATCTTATCATCACCAATGGGAATTACTGTAGCTCTCATACTATCTTGCAGCATGTAAAGTTTGTAGTTTGTAGTCATCAGGAGGCATCATCACAGCAGAGACATTACTCAATACTTTGTGAACCTGACCTGTCTTTATCCAGGAGCCCCATGTTGAGGTGCTGGACAGTCTTAGTGAGGTGGCTGACATTAGGGCAGCATCCTGTTATTTCTAGTATTAGACACATTTTATTGTTTCAGGATAGGTTTAGTTAGGCTAGGTTCTGTATGATACTTCTTGCTGTTCAGTCCTACAGTTTTTTCTACCGATTACTATTGTTGTTACTAATTACCAACATAATTGTTCTCAAGGTAGATCTGTAGGTACACAGTCTACCTAACAGAAAAATATATATGAATGAAAGTGTGTATGAAAGGAAAGAGATAAGGACAGAATACTAGATGGACATCCATGTTCAATTGCTCACCCTTTGAAAATAATGTTCATTCGTTTGTTCATACATCAGTCATTATTGTAGTCATTGATAACAGTTGCATATGTTTTGTAATGCTGCTTCCTCCTACTGTCTAGTTTGATTCCATACTGCAGGAGCTTTAGTCTTTATTCATAGATTAACATGTCAGCGTGCATTTGGTGATTTTAACACTTACATTATCTCCTCTCACCCATTTTTTGCTCTCTGTTACAGTTGTTTTGGAGCTAGCATATCAATTGTGTTATTGTATTAGCACGAGCAATTAATTAGTAGGTATTTATCGGTACTCATAGAGGTAAAGAAAAGTAGAGATCGGAGAACACACTAGATAATATAAGAATTGCAAGTTAAAGGCATACCAGGATTTTAATTTGCTATTCCAAATGATGTCTTGGTGAAAGCAGAAGTTTACTTTGACGTGTAACCAACAAGACACCATTGACAGGCATTTTCATTAGCCAATACTATCATGTAACTGATTAATATAGTTCTACTGTACCAATTCCCCCCCCCTTCCCCCCCCCACTCATTTTGAACTCGACCATAGTCCACACTTAACTGATTTTTGGGTGTGGGCTAGCTTTCCCTATTACCAGTGTTCCATCAGGTGAATCCACTCTGACTTCTGAGGTACTTGTAATTTCTGTCCCCAAGCCAAGGATGAGAATTTTTTCTTTTGTTTGCTTGAAATAAATTGTCTATATCTACAATATCTCTTATATAGGTTTCAGTTTTGTTACTCAGTGGTCTGTAAAGTTAAGCTTACACTGTTTTTTCTCTTGGCTAAAGGGTTTGCCTTGATATGTATATTTTGAGCTATCTTGGAGTACATAACCTGTCTGGAGAGCCAATCCACATGTACACATGGCTGATTTAATAAGAGTAAAGTACCCTAAGTACATTAATTACCAACAGTGGTGACAGTATTGAAAGAAATTAAAAGACAAATATCTATTGCTCTTCAAAAACTAAAGCAACTGAATAAATTGTGGTGTTTTGACCTACAAAAATTAGATTTTTAATAGCATGCATCTTTCCCATTGCAACATATGTCTGTGAGACCAGGACACTTACTAAACAAGCTGAACAGCGCATAAATGCCTTTAAATATAAATGTTATAGACGGGTTATAAGAATATCTTGGATACAGAAAAGAATAAAAAGATCCATATGACAAGATCTGAATATTGAAGAAGGTTGGCTACTAATGACTATAAACAAAGAAAACTGAAATATTTTGGTCACTTGAAACATGAAAGTTTGAAGAGAACAATCATGGAGGGGTATATGCCCAGGAAGAGAGGAAGAGAAAGGCCAAAGAGAAGATGGGTGCAGGATGTGGCAGATGATCTCAGATGGGTGTATCGGACATGGGACCGAGAAATTTTCTGGAGGGTTGTTATGGGAGTGAAGTTCTACAAAGGACATGCTACTGAATGAATGTACCCTTTGACATGCCTTGGAATAATTGGGTATATGGTACTAGGCTGATATATTTATAGACCATTTGGTACTCTGGGCGACTCCTTTACTTCCCATTCATTTTCTGGTATCCATTTAAGGCTGGATCGACGTTGGATTCCAGGTCAGTTTATACCCAAAAAATCCACCTGGATTGGGCACATGACCACCTGACCAGCAGACAAGTGTACTAGCCACAGTACTAAAGTGCCTCCTCGTCCATAAATAATATTGACCCTAAATACTGACCTCCAGTCCTTTAAGAGTTAGTGAGTTTAGAGTTATTGTTTTTCTTCCCTTTGCTACTCTTGCCTTCTGTTGGTATTTGTTCCCCTCTCTCTGACAAGTCTGGAATTTGGTATCAGTTTATATATTTTAGTTTTCCAACAAATTTTTTTTTAACAATTACCAAATTTTGATTAAAATATTAGCTTGTATCTGCAAATGTGTTACCTTTCATTGAGCTTTCCAGTTAATTTTATGTTCATCTGGATTCCTCTGACTAGACTGTTTGTGTTTTCATGTGTTCTCATTTCCTACGTCTTGCAATAAATAGAAATCCAGCCTGGTGTTAGTTTTGAGTTATAGCTAGTTTGATATTGTATACTATAAAAGAAGTATTAATAAGTTAATATAACTTGTTGGTCTTCCCAGTGTTGAAAGTCGATATGACCCTGTAACAGTCATGCAGAAGATGAAGAATGCCAGATGTGCTCGTTGCAGGTCAAGATTTGTTGTTCCAGTAATTTTATACCAGGGAAAGGTTTGTACTGTGTGCATGGCATATTTAATTCACATCATTTTTTAACCCTTTACAGGGCAGACGCTTGTCCGTTTTGTAGCCCTGAACGGGCAAGATTTTTTCAGGTTCTGTAAAATTTCGGGTCACGTTAGTAAAAACATCACAAATAAGGTGTTAGTCAACCGATTTTAGTTAAATAAACAACACAATGAAGGGAAAAGCATGCAGAATATGTTACTCACGTGATTGTTGCCGGTAATCCATATATGAACACAAATATTTACGAAATACAGCATGTTGTTTGTGATTTTCCGTCACCTATACGGCAATTTACAAACACATTTTCAGAATCATAATCACTTTCTTTAAAGTCCGACTCACGACTGCTAATGCAAAGTAACGTTTTGCACTGATATCTAGCTCCGATTAATAATCAACTTCGTGCCCTTTAATGTCATTTAAATTGAACAGAGCAAAATCTCGGCTATCACTTGAAGAATCGCCGAAATCCATTTTGAAAAACAATGTAAAAATCCCGAAAACTATCAAAAAAAGTCCGTTCAAATTCATTGTAGCGCGTTTACAAATGGCGGCCACGTTGTCAAGCTATCGGCGAAAGTGAAAGTAGCCGTCGGAAGTGTCGGAAAGCATATTACAATGCATAATAGTATCGGCCGCTACGCTCGTTTTAAGCGATCGGCCGGTAATGTCTGCTATGCCCTGTAAAGGGTTAATGTTAATAGTTATAACAAAGGGCATGTGTTATATTTTTATTATTAGTTCAGCATATTCAACCTGTCATTTTCAGAACATTGCTCACATCACAGACCAACCTAAAGATTCTGTCCATGGCAAATTTCTATGCCTGATACATTTTCATGCCCAAGGTGCTTCAGTTTCCTGTGTCTGTCATCATGCTGGCTGACCCTAGCCGCTTCCTCCAGGAACCATGCCTTCCTTCACTGTTCTGTCTAATCCACTGTGACATTTAATAAAGCATTTGTGAGACATGATGCTGTTTATGTTACCGTTTCTGTAATGTTCAGATCTTGTAGAATGTCAAGTTTTCATCTTCTTGGTCCACAGTGTTCTAAACAATAACACAATTCTGTAACATTTTTAAGTTCAAAAGTCCCAATTTATGATTTGTTAATGATTGTGAAATGGTCAATCACTCAAATGTTAAAATCAGTAAACATTTTGGTGTAAACATTTCTTGAGTTAAAGCAGGATCTGTCGGAGACAAAAATAAGAACTAGTGATTAAATAGGTTTCTGTAACAACTCGCTGAGACTAGAGGTAACTGATTTGGCTGTCTTATCTGTTTCCTCTTTTTGTCTATCTGCCTTTGTTTCTTGGTCTTTTCTTCATTTGATCTTTTTATTACTCTGCCTTCAACTCGTTGATGACACATCTACATGCCTAGATACACAGATATATGTGCATAATTAATTTTGCACTCTATCCACTTCCCTTCCTCTCCCCTTTCTGTTTCTTGATATCTCAGTCTGTATATCTGTCGCTTGCTTCATTATCATCATTTCATTGATGCACAACACATCAACACATATTTATACACATTGCAAGCACATACATATAGACACAAACACACTTCTCTTTCTCACTCTGTCTTTCTGTCTCTTTCTCTGTCTGTGTCTGTCTGTCTGTCTGTCTCTCTCTCTCTCTCTCTCTCTCTCTCTCTCTCTCTCTCTCTCTCTCTCTAGATTGTAAGATGGGCCAGCATGCACAATTTATGATTTTTTGAAAGTAAAGGTATTTGTTCTTTCTTTCTGTCTTTCTCCATCTTGCCTTTTCCCCCCTTCACTCCTCTGTTTCTTTTTTTGTTTTGTTTTCTGTGTCTCTTCATTTTATTTTATCTGATATATTTAATTTTTAAATAATAATTGGATTTCTTATAGCATATCTGTCGATCAGCAACTTTGTCAGGAGCTGCAGAGATGTTCGGGAGGTCCACAACTGATTACTTGCTCTCAAGTAGGTTGTTTCTTTATTTTCTTTCATTCATACCATGTTAATGCTGTAGTCTTAATGCCAGAGCTTTATGGGCAACATTGAACATCAGGTTCTTGTTTCTGGCTGTAGGGATGGACTGTCTTCTGATGAGCCTGCTTGACTAACCATGCAAGTTGACATCGTATCTTATATCACCAAGATTCTTGTACAGAGGATCTCGTGACATTCAAACATACGTAGAAATGATCAAGCAGATATGTCAGTAAATAAAATTTACATACATGAACCTCTGTTAATTGTAACTCTAAGGGCAATAATAAAATTTAGATGCAGAGGAAACTCTGGGAGAGATGTTTACAGATAGGCCCATCCTTTATCTCAATTACTGTAACAACCACTTTATAACAAGGGAGCAGAACATGATTATTTGACTGCACATACAACATAGTACCATGTAACATTGGCACCTCAGTATAATTACATCACAATATGCATTTTGGGCTGAGGGATACGGAAGGGGTTAACTTGTTCAGAAAGCAATGGCAAACTACTGAAATAAATGTGCCTAGTAAATCACATACAGCCAAAGAATGCTGGCGTTTGCCGTGACGTCCTGTAAAGGACATTCAATTAACTTTATTTTAAAACTCTGTCCAAGGAAGATGTCTTGCTTAAATGGTTTTAACTTAGTAGCTTTCTAGAAAAAGAGTTATATTTAAAACTTAGGCATAATAGATTGAAATAACAAATGTTTAAAAAAGAATAAGACAAGTAAAAAGAATTGAGTGGGTTGCTATAAGTGGAGCAGAAAAAGTTATAAGGTTACTGAAGTATGTAACTTTCAGTGTTTAAGTTTCCTTTGTTTTCTTCTTTCAGATCAAAATGTTGGCATGCAAGATGTAGGGTAAGTTATAAATTAGAAGGCACTTTATATTGATTTTTTAATTGTGAAATATGGTTGTCTGTGTGTGTGCATTGTATGTGTTTGTGAGAACATTGACCAGATATTTTACAATGTCTGTCACCGCACTTGGAGCATGTCCGTACTTTGTTCCTTAGACAATGTAGAAGTATGGATAGTTCCAGTGGCCAGTTATACATGCATCTACTCCATGCTCTGTCACAATACATCATGATGGCATGAACATAGCTCCTTTACTGTTGCTTCTATATAAGCCAGTGGAGCTTGCATGCTGCAGTCTCT
This sequence comes from Cepaea hortensis, assembly GCA_963921405.1. Taxonomy (NCBI): domain Eukaryota; kingdom Metazoa; phylum Mollusca; class Gastropoda; order Stylommatophora; family Helicidae; genus Cepaea; species Cepaea hortensis. The sequence goes on along the minus strand of OY992887.1, from coordinate 51,331,865 downwards.
AACACAATTGAAACTTGCTCATATGTCAAAAGCTACATTGTTATGTTACAAGATACATTTTGTTGTTAACATAGCTGGAAAAGTGCCAGATGTTAAGATCTGTTTTCTTTCTTTCTTACTGTATATTTAAAAAGTTATATATTGCCCTTTTGTAAAACATTTACTACATGATTTATTTATTATGCTGAGAACATACTTTATGAAAATGAAAACACTAGCAGAGACAGAAACTGCAAATGGTAGCCTGTTTTTCCTTGATGAAACCTCTTTTCAAGAGGTGGAATCTCACTTATATTTAGGTAAATTTAAACAAAGTTGAAGGAACAGATAGATATTAAAATAAGAATACACAAAATAAGAAAAGCCATCAAAGGACATTGAACCTAGTACCATACTTAGAATATTAACTCTAACGGGGCAGAGTAGACCAGATATTACCGCATCTGCCTCTGCCTCATGCAGACCAGGTTTGTCCTAGTGTTTATTGTTTAAAATTCGACCACCTGGGGTAGTGGATTGGATATCAAGACATTTTTTTGGAGGACCCAAGTACACGTTACACACACTGAAAATCCCTTAGCAGTTGGAAATAAAACAGCAGACAGAATTGGCTGCTGCCCCAGGAAACATTTTCAAGTTAGATAAGCTGCCCTCATAAATTTATAGCACGTGTAATTTTTTTTGCTATATACACAATTGGATCCTCTCTGGTGCTATGAAGTTTGTACACTTGCTGAGATTCTCCTTGTGTGATATTTGTGAGGAGACTGGAAATATCCGTATGCAATAAAAGTGACCCTTTACAAACCAAATTCTAACTTCAAATCAATACTTTGTTTGGATCAGAAGCAAGGAGTTTAACTACAACAGAGGTAACAGGTTCAACCCATACATTGGTCAGGTGAACTAAAATGTTGACTTCTTGTCCTTGACTTGGGGATGTAAATTACAAGTATATTAGGTGTCGGAGTGGGTTTGCCTGATGGCAAAGGACACTAGTAATAGGGAAAGCTAATCTAGCACAAAAAACAGTCCAATGTACTAGAAGTAGTAGCACATGTATGGACTTGAGTTCAAAGCGAGCAAACTACAAACAAAACTAAAACAAATACTGATAAACTATAAATATTCATTAATTGGTGCCTGGGCAGGATAGGTCTAAAATGATATGATAGAATCACTAACATAGAGCTCATGGAGTGAGCTAAATCAGTCCTAGTGAATCAAGAGGTAAGGAAAAGATGCTGGTGCTGAATAGGACATACATTGAGAAAACCTGAGAATAGTATAACTAGAAAGACCTTTGTCTGGAATCCACAGGGAAAAAGAAGTAGAGGAAGATCTGAAGTGCATGGGGAAGAGAAGTAGAGACAGAAATGAATAGTATGGGGAGGACATGAACGGAGCTGCATGGGGCACTTAAGGATATAGTGACTTGAAGTGGCTGGGTTGAGGGCCGATGCCCCAAAAGAGGTTAAAGGGTGAAAGAAGAAATGATGATGGTGATGACCCAGCCTTGTAAAATGGTTACCAGGAGTGTTTCTGTGGTGGAGGGAGGAGGATTGTTGTAAGGAAGGGTGCTGATTAGCTCACCTAATAGTGTCATTACAGTTTAAACCCTCTCATGTTCACTAAGATGGCATGTTTAACCTATTCCTTATTCTATGTCATGATTTCTCAACTATTGTTTCTTGTTCATTCATCAAGAGTGTTCAAAACATTTGTTATTGTTTTTGTAGGGTTGTTCATTTACATTCCAAGCTCATGTGATTCTGTTTGAATTATTTACCCATTTATCATAGTGAAAGTATAGTTTTGTTATTATGTAAATCATGGTTCTGTCATTTATGTTTGTAGAGCATCAGACATGTTTGACAAATTCCGTGGCCATGACATCCAGCTATTAAAGTATTTTGATGTTGAGTACATTTGTGACTTGATGGTGGAGAAGAAGAAGACCAAGTTTGGAATGCCGTAAGCATAAATTTAAGTCTTTTATTTTACACATAATACAAAAGTCTAAGGAACACACACACATATGTGTGTGAGGGTTTGGACAGGGGGTAGGGAGGGTGTGTTTGCCCATCTCTTTCCGTCTGTCTGTCTGTCTGTCTGTCTGTCTGTCTGTCTGTCTGTCTGTCTGTCTGTCTGTATACTCTAATATTGTGTCGAGTTATACAAATCACAGATAATATAAAACTTCTGTTCTTCATTACAAGTAATGCAAGAATACCAGTACCTGTAAGATTGTAATTCTAGTAAAATTCAACACCCCACATATTACCACCAGATGGGAAGGGCAGGTGGAGAAGCCAGCAATGTGTGAAGATGAAAAGCTCGCAGACATAGTGTCTCCAGAAACCTGTAAGCTGGGGCAGTGTACCATCCCTACTCCACACCCAGTAAGGTGTGAATGGCAATCTGACCTACTGAACTTGACATTCAGTAAGACTAGACACAATTGTGAAAGCACATATCCAGACACAGCAGGATTTCAGATGGCAGATTAGATTAAAGCGGCAATTAAGATAATACCGTCTGTGTAATATGGACTCCCTAGATGGGCCGGTGCCAGTATTCCCACTGAAGAGTTAGGGCTCAAAGCGGGTGTTCCTTGGTTGACAAATGCATGAGAAAGATAGAGGCCAAACTTATAATGTTGCATTATGTATGGCCTGACTTTGTTTCATTATTACAGCACAAAACCCAAAACCAAAATAGGCAGGTGAAAACTGCATGTCAGAGACACTGTCACACTGTAATTGACAATAGGAAAAGAGGAGGCGGTTAGTAGTGTAGCCTAAATCTCTAGGAGAATGTCTTGAGCTAAGAGAAGGCAGAGATAGGAGAGATAATGGGATGAAAAGGCAATAGATAAACACACTGGCAACCTACTCAGCAAGAAAACATACTTTGAGCGCGAGATTCTGTAAGCCGTCAACCGGTGCAAGAATCAGAAGATTAATGCTGCTTGATCTTACTAAGAATCCATAGACAGTCAGACTTTTTGGTGTGTCCCAAAAAGACTGTACTCCAGTTCCCACATGGGCAAGGATTGATAAATATGCAGGGTCTGAGGTTTGGAGATGACAGCAAGGTAAGGAGGGTAGTGCAACATTGGTTTAAGGGCGTACTCACATATTTTTTGCTAGAGGACATCAGCAAGCTAGTGAACAGGTGGACGAAGTGTGTTGCCAGGCATGCTAAGAAATAATACACACACAAGTTCTGGTTCACACTATTGTAAACAAGTTTTCATAAAATTCCTGTTACTTAATGACTTCCCCTCATATATAACAAACTCTCGGTGAAGTTTCATTCTTGAAAATATCACATTTACTCGCAACAGTTGTAACTATAAAAGCTCATAAGACTGGCTAGTAAATAGCTAAAATGAAATGACCAAAGACCAAACTATTCTGGCTGCCATATGACTGTCTGGGACTCAACAATCCATTTGTCCAATTTGACAACTAGTCCCAGGCTACCAAATCTTTACTCAATGCTTTCACTTGATTACTTTCGTTCCATGTTTCATGCTTTCTCATGCCTCATTCCTTTCTCACATTTCATGCAACCCCCAACTTTCTCAATCTAATTCATATGATCCTGATAAGGCTGGATCCTGATAAGGCAGGATCATGACAGCAGTGAATCAGAATGTGAATAAACAAATTAGGAAGACCTTGCTTGCTTGCGTTCGCTGGCTGCTTGCTGATGAAGGCATCCTGTTGTCCAACATCAGTGTGATGTCATACAGGACCTAAGGTTTGCGTGAGTATCCATTGTCCCAGGCTGGCTTATTGGTGTGCAGACTGGTGGTTCCTCGCCGTGCACACAGATACTCTCCGATTTGGAGGAGTAAGACCTTAAAAGCAACAAAGATGTGGTTCTTGAGACGAATGTTGCAAATACTCAGGACTGCCAGAGAGTAACTGACAACCATTGCCTGGAAGAGGCTTATGAAAGTAGAACATTATATACAAATATAAGATAAAACAAGCAGTGTTATTTGGTCATATATTGAGAAGAGAGGTATTGGAAAACATCATGATGACTGAAAAGTTCAATGGGAGAAGAGGCAGAGCAGACGGAAGGAAATGATCCAGGATGGGCTGAGACTATGGCATGGAGGAATATCATCAGCAGAGCTGATTCTGAATACCAAGGTCTGAAATCTGCAGAGAGACATGAATGCCTACCCCAACTGACAGGACCCATGATGATGATACAATTCTATTTCCTCTGTTTAAACAGATTGATTTCGCAGTTTTGCTGGTATTTGTGGTTACTTGACTTTCTAAGGAATTGTTAATTTGCTAAATGTGCAATTCTAAATACAACTGCATAATCAATGCCTAAAGTGAATTACTTTTCTTTGTAATTTATATTGCTACTGTTTCATAATACACCTCTCATTGTTTCACAGGATTTCATCTTCAGAGAAAGTGGATAAGGAGAACAGATATTCCGAGTTTTCTATATTGTGCATGCCATATCCTGGTAAGTCACATTTATTGCTATGGGTGTTTTCATTTGACTATTTTTTTGCATGTCCTTTATTCAGAATATTAGCATATCTCCCTAACTTTCTAACTTGCTTTTTATTGGCTGGTTCTTTATTTCTTAGTTTGTGTAAATTACTAGTTTTATTTGCTTCATTTTGTAGACTTTATGTAGTAAAAGTGGTCTGTGCACTAGCCGAGTTGATAGTGAACTGTGCTGGTGATGTCATGAGCACGGTTGGATACTGGGTTGACGCCTGGGCTCATCACTTGTCAAAGTGAGGGAAAGATTGGCTCCTGTACTTCCTTGCTCTCAGGCCTCAAAATGTGACTGCACTATCACATCACAGACCCATAGCAAGAAACTGCTTTGGGGCACATTAATTTCTTTTATGTTTATGTAGTAAACATCAGGGAGCCTTTTCCACACTATGAAAGATATTGGGTATATGGTGCTCGCCCCATATTTGTTTGACCAATTGGCACTCAAGGAGTGATATTATCAGTACGCCAAAGGATGTACATAGAAGGTTAATTTGATACAAAAGTGCATACATTAAAAAGTGTGTTCTAAATAATGATCCATAGTTCATCTTGTGTTCCTTGAAATTTGAAGGTTGTGAGTTTTTCAAAGACTGGAAGGACAATGCGTATATGGCAGAAACCACCATGTATGACTGGGGACAGGTGAGATGTTTTACACTTCTTCTTGTTTCCCTCTTTTCATTGAACGTTTAGGGTAATCTATTTGTGGCACTTCTCACATCACCTGAGGTGCAGTCTTAGGTACTGAGAAGATTTGATTTTCTTTAGAACTGCACTGTGATTGACCCAGATTTATGACAGTTTGTCTTGGTGATTATCATAATTGTCTGGGAAATGTTGGAAGGGAAATTTAGCTAGGAGGGAAGCTAAATAATGAAGAAAGAAAAAAAAGACCCTGAGAAACATTGTTTTTAGATTAATATTTTCTTCATCTTTGCTTGTCATTTGTTCCAGCTGTAGATAGTAATAAAGAATGCAAGTAATGTAACTTGTGTACGATTTGTGTTATATATTAGTGTTTATGTCTGGTTGTGTAAAAGTACACATGCATATTATACATTTGTGTGTCACCTGTGTTTTTGGGACTCTAAAGGGAAACAAAGAATAGCAACACTGTGGCCTACCATGCATGTCAAAAGAGGCAACTAAGGAGGGATGGCATGAGACTGGCTACCTCATCCTGTAGAAAACTTTAGCTGCAAAATCCAACCAAGTATGAACAAATATACAGAGGGCTTGGGTGAGTTGGTGAGGGGTTATGCTGCATTGGGAGATGAAAGGCAGATGATGAAAAGGAAGAAGAAGGAGAATAATATGTGTCTGTGTGTGATCATACATTTTACTGGGTGCATGGATGCATGTGTAGAAAGTATATCATTAAAAACACTTCAGTTAGCTTTCTCTTCTCATTTCTAACTCTATTTACATCCCTTTCAGTATTCTTCCATGTGTAACCAATTATGTGCTGTAATTTTATTTTCAGGCTCTTAATGACTCATCTCTGGATCTTCCACAATCACCTTTAGTTGAGGACCTGAATATAAACTGGTCTAAATATACAGTAAGTTCATCATATGAAGCAATGTGTGCAGATATTACTGAGATCATAATAGCCTAGTTCAAGATGTCTCAAAATGTGGTCCATTGAATTTCAGAGTCACCCCTAATACTTGAACAGGGTCTTTCAAAGTTCATGTTTGACTGCATTGTATTTAAATATTGATAGGATTGCCAACAATAATCAAAGGCTGAGGGGACTTAGTAATTGTTAAAATTAGTAAGGTTGCTAATCCAGCAAATTTTAGAACCACTGACCAAGCTGAGGTCATATAATAATGTAATGAATGAATCATAAAAAAAACGAGAAGTAAATGGCAAGCTTTACTAGAACACGATCACAGGTAACAAACTGGACGTTGACCCAGGAAAGGTAAACCGGCCAACAAATGCCTTAAAAAGTTGGATCTGTTGGCCGAAAAGTTCTAATATCGCAGCTCTGCTGTAAACAAGCACAACAGAATTATGTCTAAAACAACATTCCGGACGAACGCAAAAAAGAAATGAACATTGCGGCAAAAGCCTTCATCAGCACAGAAACACACCAACCCAACTAGATGAGAAACACTGGTTGGAATTTATTATGTACATAGAAATTACTTTTTCACAGCTGTTGAAATTATTTGTATTGGTTATACTATGTTACATTGTTATGGATTAAGCTGTTCAGTATTAGCAATATATAATAGGAAGAAAAGTACCTATATAAGTTGATTGCTGGCCTGGTGGTCATGTCTTCATATCTCTATTGAAGCAGTTTTCTTTTAAAAATTGGCCTAGGCTCATAGGCAGACACAGCCTCAAATGGGCAGCAGGACATTTTCTAGGAAGTAAAGGCAGCTAGTCACATGAATGCTGATTGGTGTGTACAAATATGGAGCTAGCACCATATACCCAGTATAACTGAAGGTGTGGAAAGGGTTTCCTTGTCTTTTACAGCAGGAGTTTAGTTGACTTGAGTCATGAACTGACATCTCAGCACTTGAGACATTACCATACATGCTCTGTCGTCATCTGCAACAGCCAGCGAAGAGCCCCATTACTAATGGTACCAGCAGCAGCCTGATTATCTGCAGCTGTAATTGCACACAAGCAAGAATAACAACAAATACACTGCACATAATGAAAAAGAAAAGTGTAACAAGTGGAAAACGGAAATTAACCTTATATTTGAAGAAAAACATACTTAGGCCAGAGAAGCAAAGGAAGACAAAGAAATTTGTACATGGAAAGTTAAAACAGCCTAGCAATAGACAGCAACATCAGCTTCATTTAAATACCAGATGACAGAGGATTGGAGAGTTACCGCCAGTGCCTGCTCCAAACCAGGCACCAAAAGATATTGTCTATATATATGCTGTCTCCTAAACAATTTTTTTTCCCATTGGAACCATAGTTTTAACATACACAGAGAATTTCAGTTGACCAGTTAAGTGCAATTAAATGTATCGTAGTTGGTGTAGTCTTGAAGAAAGCTCTACCTGCAGTTGCAGGGAATGGTTCCTTTAAAAGGTTAGGTCCAGCACTACTCTGATGATTCTTCTGTGGAACAATCTTCCACAAGAAATCAAAGACACCACCAATCATTATACATACAGTCGCAACCTGTTTGAACACTACCTTAGTACTGACTACATGCCCCCATAAACAATAACACAAAAAGACAATAATGGTAACTTATCTCAAACGACAACTAGCCAAAAAACATTCCCTTAGGTATTTATAGTGCCCATGTTAAACACTGCCTCAGTGAGTCATTTGTTATTGATTATTTTTCATGCGTTTTAATGCTATTGTTCTTTTGTTGTCAAAATTTGCTTCATAAGTGATGTTGAATGAAAGAATGTATGAGAGGAAATAGAGAAGAAGGGCAGAATGTCAGACAGGCCTGCGTGCCCAATTCTTAACCCTTTGAAAATAATGACTTTCGTTCGTTCGTTCACATGTTCGTTCACATGACCTCCACCATGAACAAATACTGCAGATGTAAACATCTCATATGTTCAGATTTTCTCATTGTCGGAGGTTGGTGTCATGGCCCAGAAGAATTTCTCTTGTTGTGGGTACAGGATTGCTGACTATTATTAAATGACTGCTTATAATATTAACTTTTAACTCTCTTTCACTTCCTCAATTTATCATTCTGGAACAATTCCGGGCTTAGTACGTCTTTACTTGGTGGATAATCGTAGCTCGTTTCTGTCATATTTGATGGAGGAAGACTTCATCTTTGTGCATCTTTGAATGTCTGTTGACAAGTGCTCTGAACCACCTAATATCATTGACCTGATTGATACCACATTCCTAACTGAATCTACCCAGCTCTTGTGGTGTTTTCCCTCTATCTTTAGTATGTGAGCAGCTTATTTTAACTCCCAGCTTGCTGTCCGTTTAAAGCACTCCATACAGCTCGTCTTGACAGATTCTATGATAATGGTATTATGATAGGACTGATTTAGGGCCAAGTGCCAAATAACTCATAATTATCTGCGCAAGTCTGAACAAACTTCATAACGCAACAACATAACACCTGTTAGTGATAAAATTGGTTCTCTTCTTGCTTACATATTTTTTACACGTCACAGTTTATAGCATGATATTTATGACACAGCACTTGACACGCTTTCCTACATTTACACCATAACTAAAATATCCTGTTATACACCACTAACTAAAATCTAGCACAATAAAATAGGCAATATATTTCACCCTGGCCCTTTGATCACGAGGTTTCTTCCTCAGTATCTCGATCCCAAATGAATGCCCTTGTGAATCTTTTTGACTCTTTGATGTTGATATATCATGAATCCCTTATGGGCCACATTTTCATCATGTATCACGCTTCGCTCTTTGTGAGCTAAACATAGCTCCTGTCATTTCTGTACATTTGTAATTAGTAGATATATATATATATATATATATATATTGCTGTGTTTTTTTTTTTTTACATATCAGTTTTGTGGACATTTAATGTGCCCATCAATTCTTCTATGCACTCTTATATTATGTTAAGGTGGTCGGCATGGCTGAGTGGATAAGAGCATTCACTCTTAAACATCCGATGTGCTGTTGCCAAGGTAGCGGGTTCAACCCCATACACCGGATTAAAATATTGACTTCTCGTCCTTGACTTGGGGACGTTAATTACAATTAAAAAAAGGAAATTATGTTTGTGTATTGATATATTGCTGTTTCTTCAATTCTGTTTTGTGTAAAGTAATTTCAACATTTTGTCTGTTGGAGATTTATTGAGAAATAGTTTATTGCTTATGATTATGTCTGAATTATATACCGTTCTATGGACATTTGCAGGAGTGGAGCCTAGTGCAACTGACACAAAATTACTTCAAGTTGTTGTTACAGTACATCAAGAAAGGTATTATTCCTAATTTTTTATTATAGTTGAGGTAACTCAGAAATATTTACTCCAGTGGCAGATGTGGGAGCTGTGGTAGTGAGGTTAGTATACTTTACAATCAGAGATTTGATCAGGGGCTTGATCCTTAATTGTGAGACAATTTGTTTTCTTTTTCTGATCAATATGGTTCTGGTGAGGACCCAGCCTCTTTAAATAAGTATTAGATCATTGTCAGGATTTTCTGTTATGGAAACAATCATCATCATCCAAACTGTTGTTGAGACATCACCTCCAGATACACTCTGTGTGACTGGTTTCCACATTTCTGTCACTGACGGGCATTCCGGCTTCTGTCAGGGATTTTGCTGTTTGTTTCTGAATAATGTGGCGAAGGAGTTACGGATGCAGTTCGTAATCCCACATACCTGTGTTCAAAGCACAGCTGTGGGTGATTTGACAGTAGACCGCCTTACATTGGTGTTTTACGAAATGGTGTGGGTGCCGGTCTTTCAGAAAGCAATGGCAAACTACTGAACGTAAACCTGCCCAGGAATCATGAACAGCTGAAAAATGCTGTGGTTGACTGCTACATCCTGTAAAGAATATGCAACTAACTAACGTTTTTTTCCTTCTGAATATTAGCTGTCGAGCTTTGTTTTGGTCTTTCTACATTCTGCTTCCCGTGAAAAGAAACTCTTTATGTGGAACAGCACAACAGCTGATAAACAGCTGCATGTGACATTGGGTGAAAGGACAGACGCCCAGAAGATACTGAGTTGCAAACAACCACCACCTGTGGTCATACATTAGAATTTGCAAGTTTTTACAATTGTTACTGGGGTCTGTGTTTGACCCCACATATCATCTGATGAAATGCTATTTATACTTTTTACAGCAGACACCGCATTAAAGAAAAAAGGTCTTTATTGTTTTCTTCCATATTTGTGCTATCTCCAGCACTAGATAATAAATGTACCTATGTCTGTCTCGCCTGCCAAAATAAAATTCCCTTTTGCAAGGCTGTCTAAACACTGGTACCTGTTAATGTATTGTTTATCAGATTATAATACTTTATCTCCTAAATTCTGTCCTTGTTATCTTTTGTGTTTATCATGTGTTTAGTGTCTTAGAGCAGAGATGAAATGAAAGTAGTGTCACCAGAGAAATTTTTATCTGCGGGTATATCAACAGTGATTTCTTGGTCCTACTTGTTGCTGCTAGGTGTTATATTTATTAATGTTTGAAAGTTTATTTATGGCAATGTTAGGCAACATTGCAGATCTACTTTTGTCTGTTTTTGCCATATATTGACAGTTTGATATGCTCTTATTTGATCTCTTTGTCTCACATAAGGACATTGTCTATCAGGCATTATTAACAATGTAGTTTTCTCTGTTTTTGAAACAGTTTATGTATTTGCTTGGTCTGTTTCCATCACACTGTGACATCATTGTCAAGAAGCACAATTTCAAGTGTACTTTTGTCTTTGTTCTTGTCACTTAGTGATATCATGATTTTTTTTGGTCTGTTTCTGTCACATTATGACATCATTGTTAAGTTGGCATTATTGCAGATGTACTTTTAATCTTTAGTTTCGACACTTATTCGTGATATGTTTTATTTTGCTTGATCTGTTGCTATCATATAGTGACATCATTGTCAAGTTGCATTATTACAGATGTATCTTATTTCTATTTTTGTCATATATTGATGATTTAACAATCTTTGTGTGGTCTATTTCCATTACAATGTGACAGTGTTGTCAAATAGACATGATTTCATATGCTTGGTGCGGGATTTGCTTCTCTTTAAGTATTTGTATGATGGTAAGGTGTATGCCCTTTGAAAAGAGAAGACAGGTACTTCCCTCCTTCAGCTAGTCTAGGGGACACCTTTGGGCAAGGAGGAGCACCTGTTGAGGTTTTCACAGCCAACAGATAGTTGTTTGTTATGCTGTCAAGATTGTCACAGCATGCAGGGATCTCTTTATAGAGACAGTCGCCATGGTCACCACAAAGTACATTTACTGCCAAGAAGGAAAGCAATGGCAGACTGCCTTCTTTACAGATGCTTAGTAAATAGTGATTCAACAAAGAGATAAATATTTGAATGGCATAATCGGGACAAAAATGCAGACCTGCTTCACGATTTTGATCTTTTGAGGTAGTGAACCATGACCACCATGTGAGATAGTGAACCATGACCACCATGTGAGATAGTGAACCATGACCACCATGTGAGATAGTGAACCATGACCACCATGTGAGATAGTGAACCATGACCACCATGTGAGATAGTGAACCATGACCACCATGTGAGATAGTGAACCATGACCACCATGTGAGATAGTGAACCATGACCACCATGTGAGATAGTGAACCATGATCACCATGTGAGATAGTGAACCATGACCACCATGTGAGATAGTGAACCATGACCACCATGTGAGATAGTGAACCATGACCACCATGTGAGATAGTGAACCATGACCACCATGTGAGATAGTGAACCATGACCACCATGTGAGATAGTGAACCATGATCACCATGTGAGATAGTGAACCATGACCACCATGTGAGATAGTGAACCATGACCACCATGTGAGATAGTGAACCATGACCACCATGTGAGATAGTGAACCATGACCACCATGTGAGATAGTGAACCATGACCACCATGTGAGATAGTGAACCATGACCACCATGTGAGATAGTGAACCATGACCACCATGTGAGATAGTGAACCATGACCACCATGTGAGATAGTGAACCATGACCACCATGTGAGATAGTGAACCATGACCACCATGTGAGATAGTGAACCATGACCACCATGTGAGATAGTGAACCATGACCACCATGTGAGATAGTGAACCATGACCACCATGTGAGATAGTGAACCATGACCACCATGTGAGATAGTGAACCATGACCACCATGTGAGATAGTGAACCATGACCACCATGTGAGATAGTGAACCATGACCACCATGTGAGATAGTGAACCATGACCACTATGTGAGATAGTGAACCATGACCACCATGTGAGATAGTGAACCATGACCACCATGTGAGATAGTGAACCATGACCACCATGTGAGATAGTGAACCATGACCCCCCATGCTCATCAGCATGACATATGATGATAATGTAACACTGGTCTCTTAATCTTTGGGCAGTTGATTCAATGCCTAGACTTGCCGCCCATGTTAATAACATAAGTAGTTCAGTGTGTATGTTGCTAGATCACTCAAAAGTTGGACATTTTGTAGAGGAGCCACTTGATCACTACACTGGTAAAATGTCTGGTAAACAATGGTAAAACTTACCACAGGGAGTGGTATGGGCTCAGTCCCCATTAGAGGCAGAATTTTGTCGACTAGTACAGCTCTGAGGTTGACCCAGCCTCATAAAGATGGGTAACAGACAATTTTCAGAATTGTCTGAGAAAGAAAGGCAGTGAGCATGGCAAATGGTCACCCCAGCTCAACTGGCATGGCCTAACACTTCACACCCCAAGAGCAGTATTTGGTTTGGGACTACCTTTCCTTTTTTCACAGCAGAATATTTATGGCATGTATGGGTTCTGGTAAACACACATTGAGATCATTGCTGGTACTACAGAGTTCACCCACAGAGCTGAGGCCTGCAATATGATCAGGAGGAGGAGATTGAAGTTTCCCAATACTATTTCAGTCCAATAATTTGATTCTGGTCCAATTAATTGCACATGTTTTGTCCCCTAGGAACAAAAGGTCTTCTGATTCACTGTATATCTGGTTGGGATAGGACACCATTGTTCATCTCGCTGCTGCGACTGTCTCTGTGGGCAGATGGGGCCATACATCGCTCATTGTCTGAGAAGGAAATACTATACTTGACTCTGGGATATGACTGGTATCTTTTTGGGTACGTCACAGATACTATTTCTTACCTTATCTTTGAATGAATGAACTAGTATTTGTGTCTACTATTTAATATAAGAATTAATTGACTTTATTTACTTTGTTTTAAATGGATGTTTTAGTCTGATTGACTCTCTCACTGATTTCTCTCTCTCGTTCTATTTCTCTAACCTTGTCCCACTGTCCATTGCATAAACACACACACACGCGCACACAACACACTGACATGTTTCATTTTGGTGTTTTTAAGGCTGTTATTCCTTTGTGACTGGGAAAATAGACATTAGAAGAGGCAGACCAAGAGAAATGATGCTGTATAGCCTAAGATTGTGGCATGGGGGTGTCTTTCAAAATTTCTATATAATGGGCGTATTGGTGTAATGACAGGTTTTTATGCTGGCAGTGGTATGAGCATGGTTGAATGAGCATTTACAATGGGAGGGAAGGACTGGCCACCTATTCCTCCATACACTCAGAGCTACAAAATGTGATGGTCTAACATTTCATATACCCACAGCAGGTTCCTGCCCAGGACTTGTTTTTGACAGAAATATAAGTTAGATGACTTTTCTAGACTTCCTTGTCCTTTTTCATGTCTACAATATTTCATTTCCCTCATTTTTGCTTAATAATCAAGCATCTTCAATATTGAGTTCATATTGTGTAATAGACAAGACTGTGAGGGAAAATTATGTGAAAGAACTAAATGAAATCTTTGTACATCTACTTATAGAAAGAAAAGCAGTGGAAGAAGAATGGGAAATGTTCAAATCAAGTGTTTTAAATACTGCAAAAATAACATGTGGAACCACGAAAAAATGCAAAACAAGGATAAAGAAAATAACAAGTTGGTGGAACTCTGAGATAAAGAAAGCTGTAAAGGCAAAAAGGAAAAATATAAAAAGTAGGGGAAAAGCAAACAGGATCATGATTGCATGGAATATAGAATCACAAGAAGACAAGCCAATAGAATAATAAACAAAGAAAAACAAAAATATTGGGAGGAATATAGAGAAACCATAAATAAAAACTATAAGGAGGCAACTAGAAACTTCTACAAAAAGATAAATTCAATGAGAACCGGAGCAGAACCCTTTGACCCAACTGAAATAATTAAAAGAGAAAAAGGAGAAGCAATAAGTGAACAAAAACAAATCCTAAAAAGATGGAGGCAGGACTTCAAACATCTTCATCAGATGCCACAGGAATGCAAGAGACTGGCTCAGATGCCATCGAAGAACTAGATTCAAACATACTGAGAGAATAAATTAGAGAAGCCATCAGATTAGCCCCATTGAATAAATCACTAGGATAAGACAAAATACCAAATGAACTAATTAAAGCAAAAAGAAAAGTAGGAACAGCATGGCTACATAGACTCTTTAGCCATGTTTGGCTAGAACAACAGACACTATGAGACTGGGGAAGCACCATAATTATCCCAATTTAGAAAAAACAAAGATAGTAAAAGAGCCTGCACACAATGCAGACGCATTTCCCTTTTGAGTCATACTGGAAAAATATTTTACAAAATTCTCGAGTATGACCTGCAGTAGAACCCCAGCAAAACAAAACACAACTTGGTTTTAGGAAAAACAAAGAATGCACAGATGCCATCTTTACCCTTAGACAACTTATAGAAAAATCAATCAAATTTAATGAAACACTACTTAGCCTTTATCGACCAAGAAAAGACATTTGATAGAGTAGATAGAAATAAGCTGTCAGAAATCCTTAAATGATATGGAGTGAGTACACATATAACAAACCTGTGTGGAAGCTTATACAACAACAATGAATACACAGAACAAATGGAGGACACTCAGAACCCTTCACCATAAGATCAGGAATACGTCAAAGTTGTGTCCTGTCCCCCCTCTTGTTCATAACCTGTATAGACAGCATATGTAAAGAAACCAGCCAAACAGAGAACGTAACAAAACGCAGAAGAAGAACCAATGGCAAATTACACCATTAAAGAACTCCTATTAGAACTCTTTACTCCAGATGAAACAACTGATCCACAGGAAATAAATGAACTTTTATTTGCAGACGATCAGTGCCTGTTTTACAGCGATGAGGGCAGACTACAACATCATATTAATAATCTGAGTTCAACCTGCAGCAGAAACAATATGTGTATAAACACAGCTAAAACCGAAGTAATGCAAGTTAGCAGATCGCCGGGCCCATTAAGTATACAGATAAATAGCACAATTCTGAAACAAGTTAAATAATTCAAATATCTTGGAAGTATGATCACATAAGATGGCAGATTGGAAAGTGAAATCAAAATCAGATGTCAAAAAGCTAGTGCACTTACATATCAACTATCACCCTTACTTAAACATCCAAATATACCCATGTCCGCAAAACGACAGATAATAAACAGCATATTCACACCAGCCCTATGATACCAATCTCAAACCTGGACTTTATCCAAATCACACCTTCGTAAAATCAACACCTGTGAGATGAGCTGCCTGAGGAGAGCTGCCAACCTAACAATCCAAGACCGAGTCAGAAATGCTGTTATCAGACAGACTGGGATCAACACCTTGTGCCACATTTATTGAAAGGCAGAAGATCAAGTGGTTTGGCCATGTCGTTAGACTGCAACACCAACAACTACCATCACTGGCCTTACATCTAAGATCATCTGCGACAAGACCAAGAGGACGCCCAAGAAGACAGTGGATTGACGACATCAAAGACATTGTACAATCACACGGAATGACACTATCCAGTGCCGCCCACCGGGCACTGGAATGCAAATTATTCCTCCCCATGGTGCTTGACGGCTGAAATGGAAGATGATGATGATGATGATGAAAGAACTCCTATTTGCGGACGATCAAGCACTAATAGCAAAATCATAAGCAGAATTACAATTCCACCTAAATAGTCTAAATGACGGGTGTAAGGAACACAACATGAAAATTACCATAAGTAAAACAGAGGTAATGACTATAACCAAAGAAGAAAATAAAAACAACAAACATTCATCTAAACGAACACCCACTGAAGCAAGATAAGAGCTTCAAGTACTTAGGAAGTATAATATAATCAAATGGTAAATCAGAAGATGAGGTCGAATATAAATGCAATAAGGCAAACCGACTCAATGGACAAATGACACCAATACTAAAGAACTAACACATATCAATACATACCAAGTAAGCACTCTACAACACAATCTTCCTATCAACTCTATGCTACCAATGCCAAACCTGAACAATGACAGAAAAAGAGAAAAGAACAATTACAACAACAGAAATGAGATTCTTGAGAAGAATACTCAATGTATCAAAAAGATAGAAAAATCAAAATTGAAGACATCAGGACTAGAGTGCGGGTTATAGATTTATTCAGAAAACAGCAAATTAAATGGTTTGGCCATATAACTAGATTACCAACTAACAATATACCACAACAATCAATGATGTACAGACCAAATGGAAGCAGAAGAAGATGCCAGCCACATAAACGATGAACAGAGGGAATAGCAGAGTCCATGGGAACCTCGATACATGAAGCTCATAAACGGGCATTCTCCAGCTGTTTAAGCTTCACCTCGACACCGCAAAGTACTAGAGCAGTGGTTCTCAACCGGTGGGGAATTCCCGGAATTTTAGAACTTTAGGGTTTCCAGGGAAGGAATTAAGATTATTTCAAGATCGCATTAATACAAGAACCAGGTACTTTTTAAATGTATTTCCCTCTAAATTTTACGGTTCTGTACTTCTCACCCTAATAAAATTTGTTTTATAACGTAAGTAGACCCGCGAATCACGTTTTATGTAGATGTCTAGACTTGTTCTAGTATGTGTTATTAAATTTAGCTTCCATTTTTATGTATACTATGTAAGGGTGGGGGGGGGGGGGATTTATAGAGAGGAAATTCGTAATGGCGTCCTGAACATATGGTGAAGGGAGGCATGGGCCAAAAAAGGTTGAGAACCACTGTACTAGAGGAACAAGATGAGATGAGATGATTGTATAAATCTGCATGTTTTCCTTTCCGTTCAATGCAATTATAAAAATTAATCATATTTTATTGCTCTGTTTTTCAGACACGACCTGCCTGATAGACTTAGTAATGAACAAGAGGTAAGCAGCTGTGGTCACATACCTACGCTTCTCTGTGATATTACTACCAGTAATCAACTTTTGATTGATAGGAATAAGTGCAATTATACAATAAGTGCAAAATATGTGCAATTTTATTGAAGATCCCTGGGGGTAGCTGGCAGAGTTACAGAGTTCATGGACTGTGCGATGGTTTCGGCAGGCGGTTAGCTGATTTTCTGAGAGACAATGAGTTAGATGAAATTAAACCCAGCACAATGCGGATATTCCTTTTGCCTTTTAAACATGTTTTAAATGAAAGTTAAAACCACTAAAGAGATTTAGACTTGTTAACTGTTACCTTTAACAAAGCAGTTCTTGGAGGAACTGGTTATTACTTAGTTTACCAGATTCTTTTTTTTTAAATGCTGTTTTTTTTATCTGTTTATTGCCCATTCTGTGAATGTTCATCAACATTTATTAATGTCTGTTATTGCAGGATTTAAATGTTGATTAATCTTGTTATTAACTCATTTTTCTTGTGCAGTTAGTTTCTGTTGCTTATTTTACATTTAAAGCACGTGCTTTCAGCTTTTAATGATACAATTCTAAATAATTTTAAAATATGAAATAACAATACTGTTGTCTATTAATGCAGACAAAATGTATGAAATTTAACTGAAATACCAAGTGTTAAAAATTAGCATCATATGATTAATTTTTACGTCATATTATTAGTCATATTACTTCAGTGAACGAGTGGCACTTCACTAAGTTACTAAATTCTATCACAGTTGTCCCACATTGTTAATATAAAGTAAGTCTCGGAACCCTTCCGCATGTCTTGAGGTGTATTGGGTATATATGGTTACCGCCCCATAATAGTATAGACCATTTGACACTTGATGGTTGATATGGTCAGTATGACACCGACCGCCTTTACTTTTCAGGATATTGCCTGGTACCCATCTCAGACTGTTTAACCCAAGAGCCCAGGTTACTTTCAGAAATCCATCTCAGTAGGGATTTGAACATACGACTACTAGGCTGGCAGTGAACAAGTGCTATGCAATACACTATTTCAGGTCCCATGCAGTGTTAATCCTTTGCCTTTATATTACAAGAATATATCACTGAATTGTGGTGCATAAATTTTACTAGAATGTATCACTGTTCTGCTGTGCATACATTTGCATTATTAGATGTATTATAAACAAAACTGTTTTCCTGGCAACTATGTGAAGTTTGAAGAGCAAACAAGAGATATCAGAATATCTGTCACTAGTTTAATTTTAGACGTGAACATATTTGGCAGCTTGTGTGTTGTATTCTTATTATATTGTTCTGTACTTGTTTGCAAGCAGTGGTGACAGAGAGGTTCTAGTGCTTGCCTACCAAGGCGGAGGTCTGGTTTCAAGCCATAGAATTGGTACGATCGTGTTCCTGAACATTACAGCTCTGGGTTGACCCAGCCTCATAAAATGGGTGGCAGATAATCTCGCACTCTCATCAAATACATAGAATTATGTGATACCCAATCCACATTTATCCATCATGAATCTGGGACAGAATGGTGGTGATGAAGAAAACTGGCCATCTCACCTCATACGAATGCCTAGAATATGTGAAGTCCTAACAGTTCACACCCTAATGGCAGTATCTACCATGGGACTGCCTTTTCTATGACATAACCCCCATATGTGGCACAAAGGGGTCCTAGATAGATGTTTGTGGTCAAGTTTTTACGTTGCTTCCTTAGCACCAACATTACAGCTCTGGGTTGACCCAGCCTCATAAAATGGGTGGCAGATAATCTCGCACTCTCATCAAATACATAGAATTATGTGATACCCAATCCACATTTATCCATCATGAATCTGGGACAGAATGGTGGTGATGAAGAAAACTGGCCATCTCACCTCATACGAATGCCTAGAATATGTGAAGTCCTAACAGTTCACACCCTAATGGCAGTATCTACCATGGGACTGCCTTTTCTATGACATAACCCCCATATGTGGCACAAAGGGGTCCTAGATAGATGTTTGTGGTCAAGTTTTTACGTTGCTTCCTTAGCACCAATCACTTGGAGAGCTGACGAGCATAGTCAAAATGAGTGTGTTGCTTGCCTATGTCACAAATTCTATTCTATGTTGTAGATTTCCAGTTCCCTTCCTTGTCACGTTCCTTTCCAGACAATTTCCACATAATTCTGAAACAGCCAAGTCACTGCAACCCTAAAGAATTATAAACTCAAAGAGGCTAAAGACATAAGAAAAGCACAATGATGGAAAGTCACTGCATACAGATGAAACGGCTATTAAAAACATGCAATAAAATATAAAAAAGAAAATGAACATGAATATCTTAAATAGATATAACCTTGATAAGGGAGTCTCTGTGGCGAAGTGGTCAAGCCGTTTGACTCGTGCTCCGAAGGTTGTAGGTTCGATTCCGGGCCGCACCCTTCGGTTTACGAGTCAAATGTTTCAGAGACTCCTGTGGGTCGTTGCTAAAAGCTACGGAGTTCGTGCTTTGTGCGACGCTTTCCGTGCTGCGGAAAGAGACCGAGCCATATGGGATAAAACCCGGTGCAATGAAGCCGACCCTGTCGACTTTTAAGCGACTTTTTGTTTTTTTTTATGGTTACAGTGCAACAAAGCAGACTGAACAAGGTTGAAGCATGTTATGTGCTGCTTAATATAGATTATGTCAAGACAAGAAGTCTTTGGCTATAGGCTGTGTACAATGTGTGATATGTTTTAATTAATTATGTGGAAATTATTCTTACAGATTATTGACTCATGTAATTTCCATTTAGGTATTATATTTTTGCTTCAAAGTATTGAAAGACATTTCTTCTGATGAATTTTCTGTCCTGCCAAGGTAGGTCCTTGCTATGTATGGTCATTGTGTGCTGTTAGTTTTCTTAGTTCAGAAATGTCCTTGCATTTACACACTAAGTGTCTTCCTATAACACTAAACAATTGGACTCGGTGTGGATGTGTTGACTAGGAAAAGCTAAGAACAGTAACACTTCAACCTAGCTTACATGTCATAAGAGGTGATTAGGAGGGTTGGCATGAGGCAGGCTATCTGATCCTGTAGAAAACTAGCTGCAAAATCCAACCAATCGTGAACAAGTCTGCTAAGGGCTTGTCGCGAGTTGATTGAGGGTATATGCTCCATTGTCTTCCGGTCCCCAACATGTTCAGGCTTCTGGAGTGTTTATGCTTGTGGCCACGGTTTGCTTACAAATTTTTCTCATGTTGGACTGGTAATGCTACTGAGTTGAGTGCATGGAGTGACGCTGTGTGCTGTGAATTTTGTGTGGAATGCTTTTATATCTGTCTGCGGTTGTTTGTAGCGTGAACTGTTGTTCAGAAAAATGGCGGCCGGGGGTACTCTGAACTAACTGGGTTGCCTTATCCAGTAATGTGTGACTGCTGGTTTTCTAGTGACTGCCGCTTCCATTGACGATGAATTGCATTTTTTGTAGTGGACTTATGTGTTGGCATTTTGGCAGCGGCATTATGCATAGTATACCTGTGCGGGCTGTTGGTTTGTTTAGACTCCTGTCTGTCTCACTTTTCACATGGGGCAATGAGGAGCATTTTGTGTGATATTTGCTGGCATAGAAATGGAGCATAATGGGGCAACACTTTGCCATGAAGGAGGAACCGCCACTGACTAATGACTAACTATGCTCCATTGGAAAACTATAGGCAGAAGAAGAAGAAAAGAAGGATTTGTTTACTGATGGTAGTATTCATTTGTATCATTTGTAAGGTGCAACCATTCATTTGTGTATACATTAAACTCACTTGTGTAAATATTTTATTTTGAAATTATTTAACATATTCAAAACGGCTTTAACCACAAGTGATCCCTTTTGTTTTCAGTGTTCTGTCTTTCTGTAGGCCACAGTTGAGTCATATGAAAGGAGTATCTCCCCCTGGGGAAGGGGTAGCAACCAGCAGGTTACTGACAGCCAGACAGCACATCCATCCTCATGTAGACTCTGATATTAATCTGGGCTTTCAGGCAGGAGTTCTGTTAGGTATAGTATAGTTCAGGAAAGCTTGTAATTGTGTTGTTATATACTAATCTAGAGAGATTAATAACACATTAATAATGAGAATTGTCAAATGTTACGTATATTTAACACTATTGACATTGCCTGGACATTGAACAAGCAACTAGAAAGTCTAATAGATGCCCTGGAGATGTGGATATACAGAAGAATATGTCATATTTCATGGAAACAGAAACAATGAAATACAGAGGTTCTAGAAAAAACTGGGAATGAAGAGAGAGTTAATAATACAAATAAAAACGAGGCAAGTGAAATATTTTGGCCATGTTAAAAGACATAACACTTAAAAAAACCATACTGTAGGGCAAGGTTGAGGGCAAGTGAGCAAGAGGTAAACGATAGAAGTGGGAAGATAACATCAAGAGATGGACGAACATCAGTCAGAATGTAAGTCAAGGTCAAAGACAGACAGTGTTGGAGATCCATTGCAGCCAACCTTCAATGTGGAGACGGCACCTGATTGATTGATACCAATCTTGTTTATCAGAGGGAGGTTCTGTTAGGTATGTTTTAGTTCTAGATAGCATATTCATTCATTCAGTAGCATGTCCTTTGCAGAACCTCGCTCCCATAACAACCTTCCGGAAAACCTCTCCATCATAAGCAAGATGTCCCATCTGGAGATCATCCGCCACATCCTGCACCCATCTTCTCTTTGGCTTTCCTCTCCCTCTCTTCCCAGGCAAATACCCCTCCATTATTGTTCTCTCCAAACTTTCGTGACGTTTCAAGTGACCAAAATATTTCAATTTTCTTTGTTTTATCGTTTTTAATAGCCAACCTTCTTCACTATTCAGCACTTGAAGTATCGATGCATTTGTTCTTTTCCTTACCTCAGATATTCTAAGAACTCGTCTATAACATGTATATTCAAAGGCATTTATGCGCTGCTCAGCTTGTTTAGTAAGTGTCCAGGTCTCACAGGCGTATGTTGCAATGGGAAAGATGCATTCTCTTAAAAATCTAATTTTTGTAGTTCTGTCTGTCCCATTCCATAATTTATTCAGTTGTTAGGGGCTAACCTCCGAAACTGACTACCAAAGGTTTCTCTGGAAAGGAAACGCTGTGAGAAAATAAACTAGTCACTCATTATACCACGGCCTTGTATGACATAGATTTCTAATATTGAAAATACTGGATCTGACTTGGTCACTGTGTGAGACATAGATTTCTAGTATTGAAAATACTGGATCTGGTCTTGGTCACAATATGAGACATGGATTTCTGCTATTAAAAATACTGGATCTGACTTGGTCACGGTATGAGACATAGATTTCTAGTATTGAAAATACTGGATCTGACTTGGTCACAGTGTCAGACACAGATTTCTAGTATTGAAAATACTGGATCTGACTTGGTCACAATGTGAGACATAGATTTCTAGTATTGAAAATACTGGATCTGACTTGGTCACAGTGTCAGACATAGATTTCTAGTATTGAAAATACTGGATCTGGTCCTGGTCACAATATAGACATGGATTTCTGCTATTGAAAATACTGGATCCGACTTGGTCACAGTGTGAGACATAGAGTTCTAGTAATGAAAAAAATACTTGATGGCAAAATATAATGGAGGAATAAGGGGGACAGACAAATGAAAACTACACCAATTATCACCTTGTCACCCATTGCATGCTTTTTGTTAAAGAAGTATGGGCTAGTGCTATATCCACAACATTCCATAGTGGCATGTTTTTGGTTCCTTTACCTTTTGATATACTGTGTATATGTCACTTCTACTTTAGTAGCCTTTCCATGTTTTATTCTGTTTTGTTTGACTGTGTTGTTGTCATTTCTGTTTCCAGCTGAGGAGCTTATGAACTATCCTGGCAAAGGCAGCACTACAAGCCTAAACAGCATTAGCAGTTCTGAACCACCAGACCAGGCCTGTTTTGATATGGGCCCTGATGAGGCAGATGAGGAAGAGGAGTGGGAGTGGAATAGGAAACCCACACTAACGAAGTATGAATATGTAGTGATTTTGATAGCTGACTTTCTATAATTCTTAAATGCAGACTTTTTAAAATGTAATTTGAATAGCTGAGTTATTATAATTGTAATACAAGATTTTTAAATTTTTAGCAGTTTTACCAAACTTGTAATACAACAGAATATATCTTTTTAGTTAGAGCAGATTGCACAATTCAAAGATCGGTGTACCGCAAAGAAACATGGACTGACCAATACCTAAATCTTCACAGCTTCACACCTGTCCAGTACAAACGGGGCTTAGTACGGACCCTGTTTGACCGTGCTAGAAAGATATGCACCCAGGACACACTGACACAGAAATTTAAAACTCTGAAGAATGTCTTAAACCTGAATGGGTACTCCACAGGATTTATAAAGCACCACTGCCAACAGCCCAAACCAAAACCAGACGAAACTAGTCCCTAAACCTAAGGTATTCATCCAGCTAACCTTTCGAGGGGATGACGTAATACAACGTCTACAAGACCGGCTTACTACAGCAGTAGGCCGAACATTCTGTTCTGCAACTCCAGTCATTAGGTATGGAACAACACCGATTCCCACACTAGCAGTCAAAGAGCCTGTTCCTCTGTACGCCAAAAACAATTGTATTTACCAATTCACATGTATATGCCAGGCTTTCTACATTGGCAGAATAGAATGACAGCTGAACAAAAGAGTGTCGGAACACATACCTCAATGGGTCGACAAGATACGACACACAGGCGATGCTAGTCTAGTGGGGCCAACACCGGAAGCTCCCCACGTCTTCAATTGCTAGGCACATTCTCAAAAGCAGCCATGTTATTGACAGAGACATTGCTTTTTGCGTGTTGTTTAACACACAAAATACTCGCTTGTTAAAGTTTGCAGAAGCAATAATGATCAATGAACGCAAGCCAGATTTGCGCAAACAGAAAGACATATTAGTCTTCTTAAATTACCATGGTAGACAATTGACATTACTGCGAACATGTGTATATTTCAGCTTGAAGGATTTATCTAGTTAGTTTACTTTATGTGGTATGAATTCTGCAGTATGTGCCTGACGAGATGCAGCGAAATATGCCAGGCAAAAAATCATGCAATCTATTGTTTGTGTCTTCGTTATTCAAATTCACTACGGGAGAACATTGTTTTGAATATCTTTTTAGTTTTTATAGTTTTGTTACTATAATTGTAATATATATGAACATTTATGTCAACATTTTGGAACTTAGTTACTATAATTGTGCCAGCCTCCCTGGTCTAGGGGTTACACGATTTTCTCCGTAATCCCATATACTCTCGTGAGTAACGTGACGATAGCAAGAATCGGTAGCGGTTCTAACTGCATCTGTAACTTACGGGGTATGTGAGCCGGTCGCTCAGAAAGCAAATGCAAACTACTGAGCGTAAACTTGCCAAGAAATCAGCAATCAGCTGAAAGATGCTGATGTTGACAGCGATGTCCTGTAAAGGATATGCAAACAAATTTTTTATTATAATTGTGGAGAGCTGTGGATAGCTGTAGCTAGCACGCTTGCCTGTGGTTATGTGTTTGAATCCCTGCAGTATGGGATGTTTTAGAAATTGACATGATCTAAAATTCTTGTTAATACAGAAATGGTCCAGCGGAAGATAAACTCTATGGACCATTGAGTAAACTAAGAAATACAGTGAAGTTCATACAAGAGAGATTGCAGATATAGATCAAATTTCACGCGAACGAAAGAAGAAGTAGAAAAATTATCAATTTGGTTTCCTGTTTTGTAGTTTTGTGATGCCCATGTTGCATTATGTATTCTTTTGTGTGAAAAAAAAAACACTTTCATCTATGATACTGATTCGCTACACAAACATTTATGATTAATTCTCCATTTTCATTGATTACCCCTAGCCTGTGTTTCCTCATGGTCTCTTCATAACTATTGTTATCTGATCCTGTCTTAGCATTTAGGTCTTCCATCAAGATTTTATATCGCCCATAGCACTTTGAAATTTCATGTAAAATTCCCTGTTAACTGATTCATCCTTCAAAACAATGTATTCCTGTAGTGAATTTAAACACAAAAGACGCAAGCAATATGTTGCACGTTGTTATTGCCTGGCATAATTTGTTGCATTTCATCAGGTGCAGTATTCATTATAATAAATTGTGCAACATAGTGTTTGTGGCTTCTCTTTTTAAATTGATTCATCCTTGTCATTTGTGGGTGCAAAGCACTGAATTACATTTATGTTTATTTTGTGTGTGTATGGTATTAAACATTGCTGTTATTATTCTAGAATTCACTGTTTCCCATTCTATTTATGCCTTCTCTGCCTCGTTAGATTAGGTCCACTTCTTCACTATGTGTGGGGGGAGGGGTGGGGGAATTTTTCCTCTGTATAACCTGATAACAGGTCTGTTTCACCTGTGCCTTGAAGCTTTTTGCATGCTCCATTCCACCTTGTTTCACATAATCTCAAAATGCTTTAATATATTACTTCTTCTACCATCTGTGCTGTTTTTCCTAATTCATACAAAGTTTTAACATTCCTGGTGCCTATATTATAGTCTCCTAGGTAAAAGTAAGTTAGTCCTTGCGGCTTTCTGCACATTGTCATCCCTATTCTAGAAGAGCTTCATTTTCACTTGGTTTGGCTGAGTTATTCTTTTTTTAAACATCCTTTTCACTTGGTTGGCTGAGTTATTCTTTTTTTAAACATCCTTTTCACTTGGTTTGGCTGAGTTATTCTTTTATTTTTATGTGCCTTGTTCATGGTTGGTTGGATTTTATGGCTGGATTGTTTCTATGTGATGAGGCAGCCTGCCCTAAGTACAACTTTTCTCAGCCACCTCTTACGACATGCAGGATAGGGTACAGTGATACTATTTTTTGCCTCCCTTAATGGCCTGATATACCATGGGCAGTGGATAGCCATATTAACTGAATTGTCCAAAGTCACATATGGTGGATAGCTATACAGTGTTATTACATAATGCTAGAAAATTAGTGTTGTAAAAAGGCATAGTTAAAAGGCACTTTGTAATGCAGGTGATGAATTTATGGAGACAGGTTGTTTAGTATTTCTTTCTTTTTCTTTACTGCCAGTATGCCACCGCGGAGGTCTTTGTCACCTGCCCAGGCAGCCTCATTGACCTTACGCCATAGTTCTCCTGTCAGTGCCAGACGGCGACGCATGTCATCTGACAGTCAGCAACTATCAGTTAAGTCGAATCACTTTACGGGCAGCCCAATGTTGCGCTCTTCTAGTCCCATGTCTGTGCCTCAGAGAGCTGATCAGTCTGGATCCTCTAACAGTATAGGCAGGTAAGGGTAATGTGAGCATAAAGATAGTTTGTTTAATGTGTGCTTGTGTCAGCTTGAAGACAAGAATTGCATGTTTTCCAAACATATCTAACATTTGGTTCATTTTATCTGATAAGATAAGAATTCTCATATAAATACCCTTCATGATATAGACTGCATGAATTTGACATCTGTATAAGCCACAGTGATATAGTTTGCTTCATCATCTCATATGTATAACCCTTCATGATATAGTTCACTTCATTGTAACTTCTGCAAAACCTTTCATGATGTAAAGTCTCACTACACTTTGTATGTAGAAAAATTCTGAAAAATGAAGTACGTGACATATCCAAAAATGGGCTTAAAAATTCATTAAATTAGTTACCATAGTCACTGCTATGGTCTAACACTGTTTTGGGGAATCTGGAAAGTACCAATGAACTATTAATTATAGCAGTGTTGGAAATATCCACCCCGGTCTTTAAGACATGACTGTACATGTAACTTCATATTGTCAAATACCTTCTGCAACTTTTCTGTTGTTATTTCTTTAATGATAATTCTGATTGCTTCTTTCAGGTCCTCAACTATGTGTACATTATTTTTGTATTTTTATATTCTTTCAAGAAACTTTCATAGATAATAATCTAATGTGGTTAGATCTGGAGAACGTGCAGGCCAAATTCCACATTATGCGATTTGCAAACAATTCCTTCCAGATGTTCTAGCTGTGTGTGCATTTGCACCATCTTTCTGGAACCACGCCTCTTCAATTTCATGTTCATCCATTCATTTATTCATTCAGTAGCATATCCTTTGCAAAACCTCGCTCCCATAACACCTCTCGATCATAAGCTAGATGTCCTGCATCTGACCCACCCATCTGGACATCAT
Source organism: Cepaea hortensis (assembly GCA_963921405.1). Lineage (NCBI taxonomy): Eukaryota > Metazoa > Mollusca > Gastropoda > Stylommatophora > Helicidae > Cepaea > Cepaea hortensis. The sequence continues at coordinate 51,304,187 of OY992887.1, read as the reverse complement.
CCGCCACATCCTGCACCCATTTTCTCTTTGGTCTTCCTCTTCCTCTCTTCCCAGGCATATACCCCTCCATTATTGTTCTCTCCAAACTTTCATGACGTTTCAAGTGACCAAAATATTTCAATATTCTTTGTTTTATCGTCTTTAATAGCCAATCTTCTTCAATATTCAGCTCTTGAAGTATGGATGCATTTGTTCTTTTCTTTACCCAAGATATTCTTAGAACCCGTCTATAACATTTATATTCAAAGGTATTTATGTGCTGTTTAGCTTGTTTAGTAAGTGTCCAGGTCTCACATGCATATGTTGCAATGGGAAAGATGCATGCTCTTAAAAATCTAATATTTGTAGTTTTATCTGTCCCTCTCCACAATTTATTAAGTTGTTTTAGTTTTTGAAGAGCAATAGATATTTGTGTCTTTTAATTTTTTTCATTGTGTCACCATTGTTGGTGGTCAATGACCCAAGATATTCAACATTTTCCACTACATTCATTCAGCTGTTCTAAGTAAGGTTCCAGAATGTCAATACAGTACCGATCTGCATTTATAGTGTTGTTGAAGAAAATTGGTCCAATAAAACTGTTTCTACTGACGGCACACCATACCCCAATTTTCTTATCATGTAGAGGCGCGTAATGAAATGCATTGGGGTTAAAAGTGCTCCAAGTACGATTGTTTTAGCTATTAACTTATCCAGATAGATTAAACTATGCCTCATCAGAGAATATTGCAAATTGACTCATCTTCTTTAGCTAAACTTGCTTGAAACCACATGGAGTATTTGACTCTGGATTGATTATCACTGTTTTAGTTCAGACAACAGAAATCCTGTATGGGTGAAAATGTAATCATTGTTTCAGTATTTTGTGCACACTGCTCACTGATACATTCACTTGTTGCGACATTTTCCTTAAGGACTTGCTGGGACTTTTCAAGATTCTGTCTTGATATCTAGACATTATATTCAGGCACTACCAGATCATAGAGCATCTTCCACATTTCCCGTAGTAAGAAACTTCAACAAATTTATAACCGTAATGCTATGAGGAGGTTGTTTATTATGAAATCTTGCTATAAATCTTTGAACAACCATCCGTGTGTATCAGCCGCCTTTTCGAAACACTTGTTCAACCAAAATAATATTTCTTCCATTAATAACACCATTCTGTTTAGAGTGCACAGAATTACTCCAGCAGATGACAGCCATTCGCTACATATTGTTTCACGACGGCCTGTGGAGCATATGTTTTGATGATGTCATGCACTTCACTTTTCAGATTTGTTCTACATATGAAGTGTAGTGAGACTTTACAAACACCTGGTAGTTTCGTCATCATCACATATGTAAAATGCTTTATGATATAGTTTACTTTATTGTAACATCTGTATAATCCTTCAGATGTAGCTTGCTTCATTTTAATATTTGCATAACCTTTCGTGATATAGTTTGCTTCATCACATCTGTATAACCCACCACTGTATAGTTTGCTACATCATCATGTATGTATAACCCACCATGGTATAATTTGCTTCTTCATCATATCTAAAAAAGACACTATATATAACATGATATAGATCACTTCATTATAACCCTTTATGATATAGTCTACTTTATTGTAACATCTGCGTAACCCTTTGTTATATACTTTTCTTCAATATGATATCTTTATAATCCTTCACGATATAGTTTTCTTTGTATCATGACATCCATACCCTTCATCACATAGTTTGCCTCATAATGACATCTATATAACTAGTTATGATAGAGTTTGCATCATCATTATATCTGAATAATCATTCATGATATATTTTGCTTTATCACTACATATAGTATAATCATTCATGATATAGTTTTCTTTGTATCATGACATCCATATAACCCTTCATCACATAGTTTGCCTCATAATGACATCTATATAACCATTTATGGAGTTTGCATCATCATTATATCTGAATAATCATTCATGATATATTTTGCTTTATCACTACATATAGTATAATCATTCATGATATATTTTGCTTCATCATTGTATGTATAATCAGTAATGATATAAATATTTGCTTCTTCATTATATTTGTATAATCACTCATGATGTATTTGCTTTATCATCCTTTCTGTGTAATGGTTAGTGATATAGTTTGGTTCAGCCTGACATATATTTAACTCCAACTTGTCAAAAAGTCTAGGTAGTTGAAAGCAGTGGGAACTAAATGGTATAAATTGCTTCATCATCAGCATCATTGTTTGCCATGCTGATACGTGTAGATCACAAACAATTTGGTATATTTAGCTCCCACGAAAAGATGAGACATAATAAAGACGAGACACAGTGTACATACCTTACAATGGACTCCATAACGGTGAAAAAGAGTGACGATTACCGATTATCCAAGATCAGAAACAATCAACAAATATATAATAAGGAAGTAATAAAATAAAGAAATAAGTATTATAGGACACAGAGGACAACCGACGTTTTGATTCTAAGAATCTTTTTCAAGGACAGGGCAACACACACATAAAAAAGAAGAAAAAGCACAAAATGATAAAATAAACACAACTCCTCTGTTGTCGAGAAGGCACAAGAATGGGGTCAATCCAATTTTGAAAGGCGCTCTTTTGCTACAAAGATTAAGTACAGTTCGGCTGCCAGAGTGCCAGATAGGATATGTGTGGCCAAAGGTGTGTAAACAGTCCAATATGAATATATAGAGAGAAGACCGCTGAGTTTTCCTTAACAGTTGATAAGTGTGGCTAATCATGGTTCACCATCTCACACAATCACCAATCAGGTGTGTGCATTTATCCCAATTATGTCAAGTGGCTAAACCATCCATTGTGTTCCCTTTGTTCTTTTGCCTTCAATATTGCTTGCTATCACTAAATCTTCTATTTATTTCTCATCCCCTTCATCTTTCTTCTTCCTGTGGAGCACAGGCCCTCGAACAGGCTCACGTCAAATCTTTGTTGACTTGTTCATGGTTGGTTGGTTCAGGTTTTCTGCAGGATCAGTTATCCTGTCTCATCCCCTTCATCTTTCTTCTTCCTGTGGAGCACAGGCCCTCGAACAGGCTCACGTCAAATCTTTGTTGACTTGTTCATGGTTGGTTGGCTCAGGTTTTCTGCAGGATCAGTTATCCTGTCTCATCTTTAGTCACCTGCTATAACATGCATGGTAGGTTAGAGCGTTACTATTTATTGCTTCCTTCATCATCATCATGTGCCATGCCGATAAGTGTGGGCGGTCATGTTTCGCCATCTCACACGATCACCACACTCATGGATCAGCTCTGTTTACTTGTCTCGACCATACCACGTGACCAAGCCATCCAGGTATTTACTTCTCTGCCTTCCCCTTGTTCCTTTCCCCTCAATCTTGCCCATTGTCACGAAGTTCTCCAATTTATTTCTTCTCATAACGTATCAAAAAAATTTTGACTGTCTACGCCTAATTTCTCTAATGAGTTTACAGTTTTCATTTGTTTCTTGCAGGACTTGGTCATTGGTTTTTCTGTCTGTCCGTGGTATTCATTGCATTTTCCTCAGAAACCATATTTCCACACCATTAGATGTTTTTCAGTTTGTCTGCTCATTGTACAGGCTTCACATCCATACAAAAAGTACAGGTTCTACATATGTAGCACTTTAACACTTTTTAACACAATGACATCTTATTATTGACCAGTATGTTTTCTATCTTGCAAAAGGCTACCTTCACCATGGTAAACACAAAGATTATTTCCTCTCATAACGTAACCTAAAATCTTCACTAATTTCTCTAATCAATTTACACTGTTCATCTGCTTCTTGAAGTACTGTCTCACCATGGCAATGAAGAGTCCATAAGCTGTGACTATTTGAGTTGAGGTTTAATTCTCTATTGGGTCCAGCAACTGTCTTGATCCAGGAAGCCAAGATACCCTTGGTGTAATTAAGGTAATTATACAGGTCTTTTTGTTCTACACACCTTCAGTATCATATCAGGTGTTTCAGTCTGAAGACTGGGACAACATTGTTTGAACAAGCCATTCCTTCATGAAATATATGTTTTGGGGAAATCAAACTACCTTGTTCTTCCAATGCTTCTGTGATTGTTTAATATTATGAATAATATTAGCTTTATGTTTCTGCTTTGTTCAGCTGGCAGATCATTTCCAGTGCTGATAATTTACAGAGTCTGTCCAATGATTCATCACATTCTCGTCCTGGCACTGAAAGAACAAGCGGCCACATCAGCGCGTGAGTTTTGTAAACACTAATGGCTACATTCTTTCATTGAATAATCTGGCAGTGGTTCTCAAAGGGGACATTATCGCTTCTGTTGAGACTGTGGAAGATCATGTGTGTGTTGGGGTTGGGGGGGGGGGGGGGGTGTTTAGGTTTGAACTTGTAGAATATACTCTAGTTCTCTAAACTTCTCGTGCGTTGATGGCGGGATAAGAGCTTCATCCCTTACACCAATCAATTAATCAATCAGGTGCCATCAGCACAATGAAGGTTGGCTGCAATGGATCTCAAACACTGTCTATCTCTTGCTTTGATTGTACATTCTGTGAGACTACTGTTCATCTATCTCTTGATGTTATCTTCCCAGTTGCATCATTGTCTACCTCTTGCTCGCTTGCCTTTAACTTACCCTCCAGCATGGTTTTTGTAAAAGTGTTGTCTTTTAACGTGGCCAAAATATTTCACTTGCCTCTTTTCTGAAATATTTCACTTGCCTCTTTTTTATTTCTTTTATCACCTCTCATTACATTCCCAGTTTTTCTGGAATGTCTATTTGATTGTTTTTGTTTCCGTGATCAGTTGGACTTAAACGTTAACTTCTCATTCAGAAAGTAAAGGCAAACTATTGAATGTAAAATTGTCTAGAATATACAGAACCTGGGGTTGATCACAGCGTCTTGCAAAAGACATGCAGTGTTTGTTTTTTGGTTGTTGTTGTTTTAAAAGAAGAATGCTTAACATTTTTTGGACAGCCAGAATGATCAATTAAATGTTTTGAAAGAGGCCAAGACAAAGAAAACTTATCACAAACATCAGAAAGAGTCAATTGGCATTTGTTTTTAATATGAGAAGAGAAAAACTGGAATATTTTGTGCTTGAAACATTCATGTTGACTGAGTGAAGAGAAAATAGTCTCCAATGTTGTCATCCTTTGAATGTTTTCTGGTTCTCTCATCTCAATCTGCACTGAATGTTTTATTGTTCTCTCACCTCAGTCTGCACTGAATGTTTTCTGGTTCTCTCACCTCAATCTGCACTGAATGTTTTCTGGTTCTCTCACCTCAGTCTGCACTGAATGTTTTATTGTTCTCTCATCTCAATCTGCACTGAATGTTTTCTGGTTCTCTCACCTCAGTCTGCACTGAATGTTTTCTGGTTCTCTTGCCACAGTCTGCACTGAATGTTTTCTGGTTCTCTTGCCTCAGTCTGCACTGAATGTTTTCTGGTTCTCTCACCTCAGTCTGCACTGAATGTTTTCTGGTTCTCTTGCCACAGTCTGCACTGAATGTTTTCTGGTTCTCTTGCCTCAGTCTGCACTGAATGTTTTCTGGTTCTCTTGCCTCAGTCTGCACTGAATGCGCAGCAGTTAAAGTATGCTGAGGATGCTATAACTATTGCAACAATATGGCCTAGAGAGATTTCAAAGAATGGTTTCCATGAATGTTTCCCACAGATCTATGAACATTCACAGAAGTGCGTAGTTGTCAAAGGGAACTTATTTGAAGGGAATGTAATATAAATGATCATCTTGTTATTGATTTTGTTTATCAGCATCGTCTTGTGCCCTATCAAATGTCATAGGCATTCATGTATCTGCACAAATCTTGGTCATGGTGTTCTGAATTAATTCTATTGATTTTATTCCTCTATGACACTGTCTTAACATCAGGCATTATTTCCCTAAGTCTAGCTTTGTCTCTTCTACCTCTTCAAAGCTTCTCTTCTCATTGCATCATGAAAGATCATGATTTGTCTCTTTCTTATAGTTGTATATAATATCCCACTTTCATTAGCCTTTTCCAGGCAGTTTTGTTTGGTTACTCTAACAGTCCAAGTTATTCATAATATTCTTTTTATAAACCACATCTGTCTTGTCTCTAAGGTCTTCTTAGTCTATTCAGAAATATTTCAAGATCTACTGACATACAGCAGAACTGGTTCTAATGAACCAGTTAGCACACTTTTTACTGATTGTATATGGCGAACAAATTTCCAAGAACTTCTTGAAACTATCTTGTATTTGTGTCTTAATATTAACTAACTGAAGAATTGCCAGGACAGGATATAGTTATGAATGTCTCTTATAAAACAACAAGCGTGAAGAAGTCAACATCTTCCCCCTTGATCTTCTGGTTAGTGGATTGGATGTATAGCCTTTTCAGATAAGGCAAAAGTAGATCCTGTGTGCATGTGCTATATATTGCAAAGATCCAGTGACAGTTGAAAATTATAATAAAGATTGTAATTGCTTCCTGTCCTGGCAGATTTCCCAAAATGAGAAAAGCTACCAATAATAAAATACTTTTACCATAAAAATCTAATTAATTTACAAAGAGTAACTTTATAGGCAGCACTGAGCTAGTTTTATGGTGGAGTTTGACTCCATACTTTCACTTCCCAATGCATTTCCTGGTACTCAGTTTAGGCTGGTGTGACCAGGGAGCTCAAGCCTATTTGTTAACAATTATGCATCCTGGGAACTCAAACCCGTTACCGCCAAGCCAGCAGGCAGATATCTAGCTACTATGCTATTGCAGCTTTTGTTCCATTATATCGTCATCATGTGCGTCATATCTCTCCATCCACCTCTGTTCCCGTTGATCTTTCCAGTTGTCACGATGTTCTCCAGTGCTTCTTATTTCACCACATGACCAAAGAATGCTCCACCTTTTATTATATATATATATATATATATAGTAAATTTTCAGTCTATAAAAACAAAGTGGGTATATGTATGATTATTCTGTTACATTCCTACCTTCTTTTCATTTTCAGTTGACATGAAATAAATAGATTTTTATGCCATGTTGTTAGTGCTTATGTGCTGTTAGACACATAACATGATTTGAATATTCGTGTGTCAGTTTGTGATTAAAAATGCGGTCTTGTTTTTCTGTTCAGAAAGAAGGAATAATTACATATGGTCATTGTCGCCTAGGAAAAGAAGATAATTTATGTCTGTGCTTCTTATTTTCTTGTGTCGTAAGACAGTTGTACTCGCTTATCATTCTCTAGAAAACAAGACAGTTGTCTGTGTGTGCATTTGGGTAAGACTGCAATGTATTGCTTTCTTGTATAGGAAGAAAGGGATAATGACACACAATGACAAGACTTGATTTGCTGTGCTAAGTTCTGACAAAGTTCCACACTGATGACATCCATAGTACTAATCCTTCTAGTGGTACTACAATGAGAATATTTGTAATATTTGTTAGTTATATTTTTATATTAGTTCCATAGATTGCTTTTTCAGATTTTAATGTCTTTTATATAGCAGGTGCAGTGAGATGATTGTACTGGTTTTACTGTCAGTTGCAATGAGATGATTCTACTGATTTTAATATGTCAGGTGTTGTAAGATGATTCTACTGATTTTACTATGATAGGTGCAGTGAGATGATTTTACTGGTTTTACTGTCAGGTGCAGTGAGATGAATTTACTGGTTTTACTATGATAGGTGCAATGAGATGATTTTACTGTTTTCACTGTAGCAGGTGCAATGAGATGAATTTACTGGTTTTACTATGATAGGCGCAATGAGACAATTTTACTGTTTTCACTGTAGCAAATGCAATGAGATGATTTTACTGTTTAAACTGTAGCAGGTGCAGTGAGATGATTTTATTTTATTTTACTCTGACAGGTGTAATGAAGCGTTGGATATCAACATGTCATCTATGAGAGCATGCCGTCTGGATGCTGTCAGTCAGCTGTTCTTTATGGCCTACTCCAGTTCTGTACATTCACAGAACATCAGACATTCCTCAGGAGGGGGCCTCACTTCATTGTTTGATCGATTTGCTGAGCAAGTTGGTCTCAAGGGTAGGCCACAAAACCCTAGCAACAACACTAGGACTGGAGTGTAGTTACCAAAATAGACAGGCAGTAATACTGACATTGTATAAACTATGAAAAATTGTGAATTCAGTGACAAAGTTAGAGTACTTATTGCAGTAAACTAGAGGTAATATATTAACAAGGATGTGACAAGATACAAATGGTAATACATTCCTTCCATAATTCTGTGAAACTCCGTTTCAACTCTGTAGTGTAGTAGTCACCAAGCAGTTTTGTGTGTTCATATACTCAAACATAGTGTTTCTATTCACTGGCTTGGTACCTTATAGAAGAAAGAAATGTCAGTTGCTGCAGTTATTGGTTTATACTCTAGGTTTTCTGTGAACATAGTGAAATTCTGTGGATATTTTCTAGCCTAAATCTTGCGTTATTTCAACCATAAATTGCCATTCCAGCAACAGTGTAAGTGATAGGACCAGGGTACATACAGGTGGCAGCATTTTGATCATTAGAATAATTCAATGAAGAAACCTGTGAATCTTCAATGTTTTGGTTTCATTTTCAAAGGCCATATTAAATGCACATGGATAATTCTGAAAGTGTCTCCTGCCAAAACCAGAGAGAAGTATCTCAACTAAGTGCGAATACAGTGATCTTTGGATCTCAGTCTGTGCATTCTTGATTCACATATTCGATCATCGATTTATTGTATTGTTGGTAACATTTGATCTGCTGTTTACTATTCCTAAATAACAACGGATTGTTATTTTGTGCAGTGTTCTGACCGGAGGACTCCTATTGTCCACCCTTTTTAAGAAAGGCAAGGCATTACTACCCAGGGGTTGAAGGGAAATATGAGATCATAATTAGGACCTATGCAATGTGATGGAATTTCCATCAGATTATCAGTATTGTTTTTCAGCCCAGTTGCCTTGTGAATTAAAGGGCGACGCGAACCAGAACCTTAAAGAATTATCCAGACTTTTATGAACTACTAAATTGACCTGATAATTGTCCTTGTTTATGTCAATAACTATTGATTTTGTGACTAGGACAGAAGGGTGTCATTTAGTTCATCAGAAATTTAACTCACAACTTTGTTTCAAAGAATTAAACAAAACTAAACAAATAACAAACAATACCCATTCTAAATTAAATAAAATTACTTTAAACAAAACAGCTATATATAATTAGCTACCAAATGTTTTCCTCTGTTTGAAGAATACTTTATTTACCTCATTGATTGACAGTTTTTTTTGGGGATTAAACTTTTAAGCTTTTACATCTGTTTGCAGTTGATCGTAGCGTGAACTGCATGTTCGGAATAATGGCGGCCAGCTTTGTCGCAGAACTGACTAGTTTGCCTTATGAATGCTGTAATGTATGGCTGCTGGTTTTCTAGTGACTGCAGCTTCCATCGACGATGAACTCTATTTTACGTGGCGGACTTTTGTGTTGGCATTCTGGCGGCGGCATTATGCACAGTGTACCTGTGCGGGCTGTTGGTTTGTCAAGAGTCCTGTTTGTTCCACTTTTCACATGGGGCAGCGAAGAAAATTTTGTGTGATATTCACAGGCACAGGAATGGAGCATAATGGGGATGACTCATTGCAGTGAAGTTGGAACCGCGACTAATGATTTAGAAATTTCTGACTTGTGTCATCTTAAAATGTGTTATTATGTGACCTGTGTAGTAAGATTGAAACCAGGCTACGCTAATAGTAGTTGCCTAACATTGCACTAAATTGGGGATGAGAAAAGTAAAGAGAAGTAAAGCTGGTCTCTCTACCTTCTACAACTGTGACCTAGAAATGTGCAGTCCCTATGATTCACATCTCTATGTCCTTATCTGCTGTGGTATTACCTTTAGTGTACATTATCAGATACTGTGAACTCAGAAACAAGAAGAAAGGACATACTATGTAACAAACTAAATAAAATATGGTAAGTACACGAGCAAAGAACCCTTCTACACACTGTCACGTGTATTGGGCATATGGTGTTAGACCCATATTTGCATTATCAGTCGGCACTCCAGGGCTGATGTCAATCACACATCAGTCTCTTTCACTTCCCAAGACATTTCCTGGTTCCTATTTTAAACTAGGTTGACCTGGGAGCCGACCAGAACAATTATAGAACATCTGCTCTGATGCAAATTCAAAACCATGCCCTCCTGGGCTACAGACAAGTCCCTAGCTACTGCCTAACCGTGGACCTCAAATATAACAGACTAAAGTATACTACAGTCTATCATTCCAACAATTATACTGCTTTGAATATTTACTAGTTCCTGTTATGCCCAAATGATTTCTTTATGCTGTTATTATCTAAAGAATGTGTACTATTTTTGAGTGTTTTGGTATGTTTTCCGCAGTGACTGCTCATCTCTATATTTGTGCCATGGTTTGTTCCCACCCTCAGGTATTAAAGTAGCTAGTTATTACAGATGAAACTATTATTGAACATTATTATTCTTCATATCGGTTGCTGTGCATCATGAATGGTTAATTTGTTGTGGTCTTCACAGTATTATGTATCATTGTTCATACTGTATATGCTGAGAGTGACATGTTAACAGTTGTTCAGAGAGAAAGAGAAACTGATATTCTTCCATCAGTGGTACTGTAGGGTGTGATGCAGTTTGTTATTTGAAATTTGCTAGAAAATGAATGAATGCACATACGTTTGTGTCTGTTTTTTTTTCCCTTTTTTTAAAAGAAGACTGTGAGTTCTTGAGCCTGTGTTTATGCATGTGTGTGCAAGCATGTGTGCACATATGTGTATGTGTGTACTTGCATGCTAACAGTAATCATTTGTATAATATTACTAGTAAGAGTGAAAGACAGTATTAAACATTTCTTTAAAAGCACAATGTTATATTAGAATTTTGTTGTTAATGAAAAGACAAGTGTCTTATCTTTCAAGTGTTTAAGGTTTAGTTAGAATTACATATATCATGCAATGTTATTTTCTCCTTAATGTAAGTGATGATACACAATTGTTGCTTCTTTTTCTTTTGATTGATTTTGTTTGTGTTTGTTTCATTAAGCTGTTTCAGAAAGTCTTTTACAACTATATTGCTTTAAATAAATGATGGTGAAACACATAATCTAATGTATGTCTTAATTGACAAATGCCCACACACAGTGCAACCTATTATAAAGTGCAATGTCTTCTGTAATGTTGTTTCCGGTGACAATGTTGCATGTTTTTTTCCCTTACTCCTTGATAGTTTATTTTGAAACTGCTGTCATCTTCTGTTTAAGTAAATAAATTAACAGCATAGTTAGACAGTTCTCCTGCTCCACAAAGTGTGAGAGATATAGAGAGGCTGAAAAAGAACATGAAGGAAATAAAAAGATTACGGAAATGCCAACCACAGATAACAAATGATTGGAGTACTCGGCAGGAGATGGTGAACATCTTTGGTTCATTAGGAACTAACAGGCATTAGAAGGAACGGAATATCTGCTACTTTTTTAACCTTTGTTTTGCTGAGATGACGGAGCACACAGTTTACAGTTCTTTTTGTTGTTTAACCTGTTGGTATCTTCATAGTCAGTCATTCTTTGCATAATAACTGGTGTTTGTCATTGGTCACCAGTTACTGCAATCATTTAGGATTCTTTACACTGGATGAGATGTGTCTTTTGTTATTTTTGTGTGGAAACAGTTGCATTGAGATCTTAACTTGTGTACAAATTAAAGGGATTGAGAACAGGGGATTGCTTGGTTCATCCTTTTAGGCAAACAATGCATTAATTTTAAATAGAGTTGTGAGCTGTTCACATGGGGTTGCAGTGTGTGGGTGCTAAATATCTGCTATCATTGTGAGAAATTGCTGTGGTTCACTTGCTGTCTCGTTTTGTTGAGTTTGTGTAGTGTGCAGCAAGTTTCATCACAGTGGAAATTATGATGGATTCTCCCTGTGTTGGCCAGACTAGCGTATGTTTCTGAGACTGCTGACTGGGAGGGAATAGAGCTGTTGGTCAATATGTTAGTTTACCGCAGTGCATCAGTACCTCAGATAGCATATGTTTCCAAGATTTCTGACAGGGAAGTGAAGAAAGACCTAGATCGGTATGTTAGTTTACCACCATCCATCAGTACCTCAGATAGCATATGTTTGCAAGATTTCTGACAGGGAGGTGAAGAAAGATGTGTATTAACATGTTAGTTTACCACAGTGCATCATTACTTCAGATAGCATATGTTTCCAAGATTTCTGACAGGGAGGTGAAGAAAGATGTGGATTAACATGTTAGTTTACCACAGTGCATCAGTACCTCAGATTAGTGTATGTTTCCAACATTGCTGACTGGGAGGAAAGAGAATTGTAGGTCAGTATGTTAGTTTACCACAGTGCATCAACACCCAAAACTAGCGTATGCTTCCAAGATAGCTCACTGGGAAGTGAAGAGTTGTTGGTCAGTAAGTTTGTTTACCTTAGTGCATCAACACCCTAGATTAGCATATGTTTCCAAGATTTCTGGTGGGGAGGTGAAGAAAGATCTAGATAGTATGTTAGTTTACCACAGTACATCAGGCTAACATATGTTTCCAAGATTGCTGAGAGTAGGGGGAAGAAAGATCTTTGTCAGTAAGTTAGTTAGCTTACTCCAATGCACCAGCCCAGCTACATCAGTACAGAGTTAAACAATTAGATACCTAAATTTGCGCCGAATAGGAAAAGGGAAAGGCAACATGGAAGGGAGTTAGTTCATCACCTTGCCTTTTAGTGTTTTTTTTTGCTGTTCATTTATGCAAACATTAAATTCATATCATGCTTTCCATTTCCTACATCTGGATTTTTGTTCTTATACTTTCTTTGTGTTGTGTTGTTTATTATTACTACTCCTGTATCACTGTCTTCTCCATCTCTTGCACACGACAGAGATATTACTTTGTGATTTGATAGATGGGATAAGTGCATCAATGTTGGTGGAAATTATGTTGAGAAATAAAGGGACAATGTATGTATACAAATAAACTGGTTTCAAGTTGTTATCATATTTAGTTATTTTTTGACATCCATTTGTGACTTACTTATTGACTTCCCCCTCGTATATTCAGACATGTGTAGACATGCACATACAGATACATACACAGACACACACACATACAAAAACATGCACATGCACACAGACACATACACACATGCAAATACACACATGCACAGTCACATACACACAGACACATATGCACAGACACATACATACACACATGCACAGACGCATACACACATGCACAGACACATACACACATGTACATACTCACAGACACTTACACACATGCACAGGCACATACACACATGCACAGACACATACATACACACATGTACATACACACATGTACATACTCACAGACACATACACACATGTACATACACACATGTACATACTCACAGACACATACATACACACAGACACAAGCACAGTCACATACACACTTGCACATACACACATGTACATGCATACACATAGACACATGCACAGTCATATACACACTTGCACATACACACAGACACATACACACATGTACATGCATACATACAGACACATGCACAGTCACATACACACTTGCACATACACACAGACACATACACACAGGTACAGACACATACACACATGTACATGCATACATACAGACACATGCACAGTCACATACACACTTGCACATACACACAGATACATACACACATGTACATACATACACACAGACACATGCACAGTGACATACACACTTGTACATACTCACAGACACATACACACATGCACATACATACACACATGCACATACATACACACATGCACATACATACACACAGTCACATACTCACTTGTACATACATACACACATGCACATATACACATGCACATACAGACACATACACAGTCACATACACACTTGTACATACTCACAGACACATACACACTTGTACATACACACAGACACATACACACAGCCACATACACACTTGTACATACACACAGACACATACACACAGCCACATACACACTTGTACATACACACAGACACATACACACATGCACATACACACATGCACATACACAGTCACATACACGCATGCACATACACACATGCACATACACAGTCACATACATGCACATACACACATGCACATACACACATGCACATACACACATGCACATACACACATGCACATACACGCATGTACATACACACATGCACAGACACATACACACATGCACAGACACATACACACATGCACAGACACATAAACACACATGCACAGACACATACACACATGTACATACACAGACACATACACGCATGCACAGATACATACACACAGACACATGCACAGTCACATACACACATGCACATACACACAGACACACCCACATGTACAGACACATACACACATGTACATACACAGACACATACACACAGACACATACACAGTCACATACACACATACACAGACACATACACGCATACACAGATACAGACACATACACACGCACAAATACATAGACACATGCACATACACACATGCATATACACACAGACACATACACACAAATATACACACAGACACATGCACGAGCACACACACACACAGGGGGAGGGGGAGGGTAGAGAGAAAAATCCCACTTTGTGCAGAAACAACCAAGGGCACTCTGTTGTCGTTATTTAAACATTGCTAGCAACCCGTGACATTATACCTAGTTATTCACATGTGCACATTTGAAAGTAAATAGGACTAGGACAAAATGAAACAACACATTTTGATAAAACATGTTGCAGGCCATAAATCCTGACATTCCATCACACATGTTTAGAAATATTGACCATATATAGTGACCACCCATCACAAATGCTTAGAAATATTGACCATATATACTGACCACACATCACAAATGCTTAGAAATATTGACTATAAATATTGACCACAATTCATACATTTTTAGAAATATTGACCATTAATATCGTTTCTTTACTTAGTCAGTCTAGTCATTGGAGATTTGTTCACAATAGACGAACAATATCTCCAGCGGGCCTATTCTTGCTGGTCGTGGGATCCGCACAGTGGCAGGAGGGGAGATTTGCTCTCAGCAGATGAGCAATATCTCCGGTGGGCCTATTCCCGTTGGTCACAGGATCTGCACGAGTCAGGCGGGGAGTCTGACAGTAGTATATGCTTACACAGGTCCAGACACTTGCTATTGACAGGCGCACGAGCCCAGTGGTCCGGGCGCGTATACATCCCTTACCTGTGGGATTTGGCTGAATGCCTCTAAGTCAAGTCCCGAAGGCTTAGGGTCTGGCCATCGCTCGCCTCCTGCTCGTGGGGGCGAGGTCTCAGAGGTTTGACTCTGAGCCGCCAGCGTCTACAGCCTACCTTGTTCCAGACGTATTGGTTATCCTTTCCTCTGGATCAAACAAGGCAAGGCCAAGAGAGGGAACATGTCATTTGGGCACCACATGTTCTCTGAAGCTCTGCCCAGGCATTGTGAGTTGGAATTTTGGCTAAATTCCAATCCACATACTTTGGTCTGTCAAGACTGCAAAGTGCCACTCACTTAATAATGACCAGCCATCACATTTGTTAAGAAGTAGCGAATATACATACTGACCACCCATCACATATGCTTAGAAATATTGACCATAAATCTCAAAAATGCTTATAAATATTCACAAGCACTTGCCTTCCATCACATATGCTTAGAAATATTGAATCCTGACCTGCCATTACATATGCTTTAAAATAGTGACCATAAATACTAATCACCCTTCATAAGTGCCATGAAATAGTGACTGAAAATACGGACCACCAATCACACATGCTTAGGAACATTGACCATATCTACTGGCCTCTCATCCTGTGCATGTTGGTTTTGCCTAACAGTACTGTGAGAGTTGTCATCCCTGCGAATCTGTTACTTCAGATGGCAAGAAGTATGTTTATATATTGTGGAATGTGTTGTTTGTTGACATAGATGTCATCCACCAGAGGCTAGAAAATAGGCACTCACAGGAGCATGATGATGATGTTATTGTTATTGAAACCAGCACTTGTTGAATATATGTCCTTCAGCTCTATGTTCATATGCTTGGGGGCGGTCATAACATCAGATGGAAGATATGTGACAGAGGTTAAGAGGAGGATAGGTAAAACAAAAAGTAAAGCAGTATTTTAGATGAAAAGTGACTTAGTCAAAAAATTAGTATTTAAATCATACGTCAAACTAATTCATGTCCTTTGGTCATATAAAAAAACGAAGGCAGGCATTGAATCATCATGACTGGAAAGATCTGTGGCATAAGAGGCAAAATCAGACTCAGAGAAATGATGCTTGATAGTTTAAGATGTGAGAACAATTATGCTTGATAATCTCAGATGTGAAGACAGAGAAATAATGCTTGGTGGTCTAAGATGTGAAGAATGAGAGAAATGATGCTCGATGGTCTAAGATGTGAAGAATGAGAGAAATGATGCTTGATGGTCTAAGATGTGAAGGATGAGAGAAATGATGCTTGATGGTCTAAGATGTGAAGACAGAGAAATGATGCTTGGTGATCTAAGATGTGAAGAATGAGAGAAATGATGCTCGATGGTCTAAGATGTGAAGAATGAGAGAAATGATGCTTGATGGTCTAAGATGTGAAGACAGAGAAATAATGCTTGGTGGTCTAAGATGTGAAGAATGAGAGAAATGATGCTCGATGGTCTAAGATGTGAAGAATGAGAGAAATGATGCTTGATGGTCTAAGATGTGAAGAATGAGAGAAATGATGCTTGATGGTCTAAGATGTGAAGACAGAGAAATGATGCTTGGTGATCTAAGATGTGAAGAATGAGAGAAATGATGCTTGATGGTCTAAGATGTGAAGAATGAGAGAAATGATGCTCGATGGTCTAAGATGTGAAGACAGAGAAATGATGCTTGGTGGTCTAAGATGTGAAGAATGAGAGAAATGATGCTTGATGGTCTAAGATGTGAAGAATGAGAGAAATGATGCTCGATGGTCTAAGATGTGAAGAATGAGAGAAATGATGCTTGATGGTCTAAGATGTGAAGAAAGAGAGAAATGATGCTTGATGGTCTAAGATGTGAAGAATGAGAGAAATGATGCTCGATGGTCTAAGATGTGAAGACAGAGAAATGATGCTTGGTGGTCTAAGATGTGAAGAATGAGAGAAATGATGCTTGATGGTCTAAGATGTGAAGAATGAGAGAAATGATGCTTGATGGTCTAAGATGTGAAGAATGAGAGAAATGATGCTTGATGGTCTAAGATGTGAAGAAAGAGAGAAATGATGCTTGATGGTCTAAGATGTGAAGAATGAGAGAAATGATGCTTGATGGTCTAAGATGTGAAGAATGAGAGAATTGATGGTTTAAGATAGAAAAATATCATCAGTGCAATTGATCCATAACACCAAGGACTGATATCTGGAGTGACATGAATACACATGCCACTTTGCAGGCCACATGATGATGATGAAGCAGTTTGATTTAAGTGGCACTTGAGAATAAAACATATTCCTGATATCTGGTTCTAGTCCTTCAAGATGGTGGTGGCTACAATCTGGCATAGATGTGTGCTTAGCTAGAGAAGTGCAGCATGTGTTGTTTCTGGATTCTGTTTAGTGGTCATTGTTTTGTGCTCAGTAGTGTCAGCAGGGTAATAAATCTTTAGGTGTGTCTTATAGTATTCTCCATCTATATAACTAATTTTCTGTATGTTTTATATAAGTTGTTCTGTTTTGAAGGCAAAAACTGATAAAATAGCAATTACGCTCATTTTCAAACATATATTCCTATCATTTCTTTTATTTATATATCTGTTTAGCCAGTCTCCATGTCTAAAGGCTTGCGAACGCGGTTCGTGAGCCGCTTACCAGGCGTTCGAACGCAGCCGCGACCAATTTGTGCAGCAGACCATGTCACGTTGTGTTATAACGTGTTGGTATGGGAGCCGGTCGTTCAGAAAGCAAAAACAAACTACTGAACATAAGATTTGCCTAGTACATCAACGGCAGCTGAAAAATGCTGGTGTTGACTGCAACGTCCTGCAAGGGATATGCAACTTAGAAAAAAAATATATATATCTGTTTAACATAGCAGGTCAGTGTTGTATTTGCTGCATTTTATTATAACATCATTTTTGCAGATTATAATTTTCATCTTCTATATTTAACTGTGCCGGCTTCCTGGCCTAGAGGTTAGCGACTTTTCTCCGTAATCTCGTATACTCTCGTAAGTAACGTGACGATGGTGAGAACCAGCAGTGGTTCGAATCGCGTCGGTAACTTACGGGGTATGTGAGCCGGCCGCTCAGAAAGCAATGGCAAACTACTGAGCATAATCTTGCCAAGAAATCAACAATCAGCTGAAATATGCTGATACTGACAGCAGTGTCCTGTAAAGGATATGCAAACAATTGTTTTTTAAAAATATTTAACTGTGTATTTTATTTTTTTTGGTCAATATCTGAATTTTGTCTTGTAATAATACTCTGTTGACATGTTGCTTTCATACACAGATTTATGTTAGTTTCATGAACTGAGTTTACTACAGTTTAATAAACAAACACATGCAGCAATTCACAAATAGAAGAGACATGAAATGGGTGGCCAAGGAGTTAGATACCAGCCTCACATACTAAGGACCCAGGGTTGTATTTTTCAGTAAAGCCGTGCATTTTTATTTATCAGAAGTGAAATAATAATTTGCCTGTACACAATGTGGCACTTGGACAAGCGGCATTTATTCCCCATCTTGGAAAACACCTCTTGTTATACAGCAGCAAAGGTGCATTATGCTGTAATGGTTTTTTTTTTTTTTTTTTGGGGGGGGGGGCATTATTAAATGAGAGGCAAACATAATCTGTAACCCTGCACACAATCATATTAAGATAACCACAGTTGTTCCAGTTATTCTAGTTGCCAGGTTATACAAATTGTTCGGTTTTCTTCACTGTTTTGTCATGTAAACATTTGTGTTAACGTTTTTTATCATAAACTTTTGTGTTCACCGTTTTGTCATAATGATTTGTATTCACTGCTTTCTCATAAACATTTGTGTTCTGCTGAGGAGCACTGTGTGAACTTGATAGGTTGTGTATGCTGATGTCACCATTGTGGAAACATATAGGGGCAGAATCATGAATGAGAAATACTCTATGAGTATATATTTAATCAATGGAGGTAATGGAGACTTGTTGAGAAAGAATGAGAGAGGTTTTCAGGTATTTGTGATACTGCTGCATTCATTTTCATAACTGTTTGTTCTGTTGTAATAATGCACTGTATTTACGCACACACACATACACACTCTCATCCACCCATCTATGCATGTGCACAGAGAGAGAGAGAGAGAGAGATAGAGGAAGGGAGAGAATACGGTTGCTGATAGTCAGAAGATTCCAGCTGCACTTGAGATAAATCCATGGGTGTTTTGTCTGCCCCAACAGATATGGTATCTGATTAGAGATTGTACCCACAGTTCACTAGCAGTACAATGAGAGTTATTGTTCCTTGCTTGTGTTTCATAAAGATGGCTAATATTTATTATATGAGCTACGCTACATTCATTTTGCCAACATCTACATGTATTTATCTCTTGACCTGTCCTCTTATTAACTCTTACAGGCAATATAATTGTCAAATGATTTGTGCAAGATATGAACACATGGAAATATCAGCCCCTAATACTGGCCTTTGGTCCTGTAAGGGTTCTGGCCTTCGGTTATGTCAGAGTTAGATAATTTCAGCTAAACAGATAGCCTATGTCATATTTTAAGTATCTCTTAACTAAATGCCGACTCCCTGGCGAAGGGGTTACGAACGCAATTCATAATCCCGCATACCATGTTCGATACACAGCTGTGGGCAATTTGCTTGCATTGGTTTCGATACAATGGTATGAGTGTCAGTCATTCAGAAAGCAATGGCAAACTACAGAATATAAACTTGCCAAGAAATCACGAACAGCCAACAATGCTGGGGTTGACTGTGAAACCCTGTATAGGATCTGCAACTAACTTAACTAAATATGAATAATGAAGAAACAAACAATAGATTGGATGATTTATTGCCTGGCATAGTTTGCTGCATCTCGTCAGGTTCATACTGCAGAAATCACACAACATAAACTAAAGTGATTAGATGTGTGATTTGTGTAACATTTACACTATAAACAATAGGAATGTTAGCTGTAACATGCAAACTATAAACATTAACCACTGTTATTTGCACTATAAACTATAAACAATAAACAGTTTTACTTGCATCATAAACTATAAACAGTAACCAGTGTTACTTATATCATAAACTATAAACAGTAACCAGTGTTACTTATATAATAAACTATAAACAGTAACCAGTGTTACTTATATCATAAACTATAAACAGTAACCAGTGTTACTTATATCATAAACTATAAACAGTAACCAGTGTTACTTATATCATAAACTATAAACAGTAACCAGTGTTACTTGTATAATAAACTATAAAAGTAACCAGTGTTACTTGTATCATTTACCCTATAAGCAAAAAGTGTTATTTGTGTGCAGTTCCTGTGTGTGATATATGAAATAAAATGGCATATTGATATATTGTTATTGACTAAGAGATCATGAGATATTAAAATCATTGTTGATCAGATAAGGTTTTTTATATTTTGTGAAAAAGTTTTCGTTTTGCGCTCATTATTTCTACATTTTAAAATTTCTTTCTAATATTCTAATTGTTTCATATTTTAAAAGTTGTGCTTTGCCATTTTCATGATTTCTTTACTTGTTTTCATATTATATTTTTGTTGTTGTTGCAATAATGTTTTGCATTTATCCTCAGTTTTATTCTTTTCTGCATCTTTGCCTTTTAGCTTTTGTGGAAGAGTTGTTAGTGCACTGACTTAACAACACAGCGGTGCAAGATCCAATCCCTTGATGTGACAGGCAGTGTGGTACGTTATTGTGTGCCATCACTCTGTGATAACATAAGCCTAACACTGCATTCCTCATATGCATTAACCCTTTCTATCCCAGCCAGTTGTGACTTGAAACTTATGTGCCAAGTTGTTGCTCTAGATCTTAAAGGAGTAACTTTATGCTTTCACGTTAAATCAATACTACTGTGTGGATCAGAAACATATAGAAAGACTTAACTTTATGCTTCAATGTTAAATCAATGCTACTGTGTGGATCAGAAACATGGAGAAAGACTTAACTTTATGCTTCAATGTTAAATCAATACTACTGTGTGGATCAGAAACATATAGAAAGACTTAACTTTATGCTTCAATGTTAAATCAATGCTACTTTGTGGATTAGAAACATGGAGAAAGACTAACGTAATTACAAATAAACTACAAACATTCTTTGACTGGTGCCTGCACAGAATAGGACTAAAATGGCATGACATAGTCACTCATGTAGAGTTTGGGGGGGGGGGGGGGTGTCTCGCTGGCAAAGAAGTTAAGGAAGCTGTTTGTAATCCCATATACCCACATATGAAACACAGCTGTGTGAGATTCGGCACCTGGTTACTTACGGAGGTATGTGAGCCGGTCGTTCAGAAAGCAATGGCAAACTACTGAAGTAAAACTTCCCAAGACATCAACAGCAGCTGAAAAATGCTGGTGTTGACTGCAGTGTCCTGTAAATAGGATATGCAAAACAAAAACAAAGGGTTTGGGAAGAGATCTAGACAAACTTCAGTGAATAGACAACCTGCTAATAGTATAACTAGAAAAACCATTCTCTGGAACCCACACAGTAAATAACATAGAGGGAGACATAAAAACACATGGATACAATAATTAGAGATGAATGAATAATCAATGGGGTAGATATGGAGCGAGCTACGGGAAATAGCAACAGATGGCATGGATTGGAGGAAATTGTTTTAAAGTCTTTGAACCAATAGTCAATAAAAAGGAGTAGAAGAAATAATAAGTGCAAAAAGGAGATGATCTTAAAAGAAATAGTTTGTAGGAAGTAAAGTAACGATGTAATGGGACGGGAAGAAGGATTAGAGGAAGTCAACATAACAACTTCTGTAACTGATAGAATGAAGACAATTTTGTGAAGTATGGCATACCAAACGTACAGCGCCCTGCTTGGTACAGGATGAGTGTTGGAATACCACTGTTTGCTACTGATACTGTTGTTGCCTCTTGCTCCAGGTTCAGTCTCCAGTGGTGGGACAAGGATTCCTGCTTCTGACTATTTACATGGAACAGACATGACATCTCATGGAAGTTGGCTTGTAGAGATTAGAACAAGAATCACCATGGCAAAGGTAGCCTTTTGCAAGATGGTAAACACACTCAACAATAAAAAAAAAAGCTGTCACTTGCAATGAGAAAAAGAGTGTTGAAGTACTATACAGAACCGATATTGTTGTATGCTAGTGAGATATTGAACATAAGCAGACAAGCTAAGAAACATCTAATGCAGTAGAGGAAAATGAAAAGAACACCATGGACGGACAGAAAAATGAATGAGACTTAAAGAAATAAATGAAAACTGTAAATTGATTAGAGAAATTACACGTAGACAGTCCAGAATGTTTGGGCAAATTATAAGGAGAAGAAAACTTAGTGACAACTGGCAAAATTGATGGAAGTGAAGCAAGGTGAAGGCAGAGAGATAGACACCTGGATGGCTTGACCATATGGCATAATTGGGACAGAAACACAGACCTGATTCAAGACTGGTTGTCATGTGATATGGTGAATCCTGACCCCCCCCCCCCCCCCCCCCCCCACACTCACCAGCATGGCACATGATAGTGATGATGTTATCTCTGGGTTTGATCAGAGCCTCATACAATGGGTATCAGAGAATTTTCTGGAACTTATATGGCAAAGATAGGAACAGACCTCTGCAACTCATGCACTATGATGAAATGCAATATGTGAAGACCTTACACTTTACACAGCATGGCGGTGTCTAAGTTCTTTTTTTTTTTCTGTTGTTATTTCTCATCTCATCACTGTCATGCTAATTTCTTCTACACCATTATCTGTTTAATTGTGTACTGTGGTCTGTTTTTGTATTTACTTCATCTGATCTGATATAAACTTGATATAAACTGGTCAAACTATTGTGTAATTCTTGTATTGTTCATATTGCCTCTCTGTTAATTTGTTCTCTCTCAAAATGTTCTGATTTCATTTTTGCCTGCTCAATTTGGTTTTCAGACATGTATTCCCGAAAACCAAAACCAATAACAATGCTGCCCCAATCCACATTCTAATTATACTTGCCAAGAAATCAACAACAGCGGTAAAATGCTCGTGTTGACAGCGATGTCCTGTAATAGGATATGCAAAAAAAAAAACCAATATTCCTGATACATTAATTGTGGTTCAGGGTGGGATTACTCTTAAAAGGTAAAGTAAAGGACCCTTTTCCATTCCTTGAAGTGTGTTTGGTATATGGTGCTCTCCAATATTTGTATAGACCTATTAGCATTCACTGGCTCTGTGGTGAAGGGGTTTGTGAATGCAATTTGTAATCCCACATACCACATTCGAAACACAGCTGCTGGTAATTTGGTAGGAGACCGCCTTGCATTGGTTTCCATACAAAGGTATGAGTGCCAGCCATTTAGAAAGTGATGGCAAACTACTGAATGTAAACTTACCAAGAAATCACAAACAGCAAAAAAACTCAGAGGTTGACTGCCATTTCCTATAAAGGATATAGGATATGCAACAAACTTTAACTTGATTAGCATGTTTTGGATGATGTGATCAATATCCCGCCGCCCACCTTCACCTACCAGGTTTCCTAGTGCCCATTGTAGGCTCGGTCGTCCTGGGAACCCAGGTCAAGTTGTTAGTAATCCTTGCCTTGATAAGGATTCAAACACATGACCACCGGGCCAGCAGGCAAATGTTCTAGCCATTGCACTACCTACAGCTCCCAAGATTACTCGCAGCACTCTGTCATTGTTGACTAATGTGAGGTCACTGCATTTATTTGTGGGAGCCACAATAGGGCAGTGGATAGATGCTCACCTGCCGGTAGAGTGGGAGCCATGGTAGGGCAGTGGATAGATGCTCACCTGCCGGTAGAGTGGGAGCCATGGTAGGGCAGTGGATAGATGCTCACCTGCCGGTAGAGTGGGAGCCATGGTAGGGTAGTGGATAGATGCTCACCTGCTGTCCCGCTTGTCATGTGTTTAATTCACATCAAAAGTGATGTTTTGAAACTGACCTGGACTCCCAGGTTGACCCAGCCTAAAATGTGTAGCCAGAAAGGCAGCCACTGACCACGTGACCCACCAAGTGTTGATTGGTCTTTAGAAATATGGGTCTAGCACCATATGTCCAATGTGCCCTAAGACATGTAAAAGGGTCCTTGACTGTATTTACTGCATTTAGATGTCTAGTTACAGGTCACATGGTTTTTAACGGATGAAGTGGCTTAGAATTATGGCAGTTGTGTCTATAAGGGAAAGGCAGTCCCATGGTAGATATTGCTGTTTTCGTGCAAGTATTGGACCTTTACATATACTAGGTTATATAAACATGAGATGGGGTGACTAGTTCCTTTCCTCATCACTTTACCTTCCCAGACTAATTTTTTTGAAAATGATCGAATACTAATTGTCATAAGGCTGGGCTCACCTCAGAGCTGTACTAGTCACAAAAAAGAGTCTGCCATTGTGTTGGGACTTGAACCCAGACCTTCATCTTGATAAGCAATTGTGCTAACTACTGTGCTACTATGGCTTCTATTTAAAGAGTGCCGGGTTCAAATTCAGTTCCAGACAGTGTTTTCAGAGAAATTCTGTGAAGTCATACTCCCCACTGATCTATGATTAGTGAATCATAAGCAGTACCTTTTCAGACAAGGGCCAAAAGCATCCTCTTTGCATTGTGCT
This sequence comes from Cepaea hortensis, assembly GCA_963921405.1. Taxonomy (NCBI): domain Eukaryota; kingdom Metazoa; phylum Mollusca; class Gastropoda; order Stylommatophora; family Helicidae; genus Cepaea; species Cepaea hortensis. Next base: position 51,279,267 of record OY992887.1, on the reverse strand, counting down.
ATATTACAAATCCTTCAGCAGTTACAAATTATATAACATGTCAGGCATGCAGCCACTGCCTTGGAAATATGTCTAAATGCGGAATCACTATCAAATACAGAATATCTATAATAAACATCAGTTCTAGTATAAACACACTGGACTCCTCCCAGTGCTGTGGGATTTGTGCACTGAACTGATAATCTTCTAGTGTGATATTGAGGAGGGGAACAGAGCACTAATGGATGTTCATAGTATGGTTAGGATAGTCCTTGAATGTACCTGCAAAAGACCTACTACCGGGAAGGTAACCCAGTCAACAAATGCCTGAAGAAGTCAGATGTGTCAGCCAAAAGGTTCAAATATCGCAGCTCTGCTGTAAACAGGCACAACACAATTATGTCTAAATAACATTCCGGACGAACGCAGAAGAAGAAGAAAGACCTACTGTATGATAATGATGATGATGTTACATTATTTTTGCTACGCTCGCTTTGAACTCAACATCCACCTACAAGCTGCTACTTCTAGCACATTGGACAGAATTTTGCGCATGGGTTAGCTTTCCCTATTGCCAATGTCCCTCGCCATCAGGTGAACCCACTCCAACTTCTGCTTTACATGTAATTCAAGTCAAGGTTGAGTCAACATTTTAGTCCAGCTGACCAGTGTAGAGTTTGAAGCCACTAATTTGGCATCACCACACTGGAAGTTTAAGAGAGAGCGCTCTTATCCATTCGCCATGCTGATCTCCATGTATTAAACTGAATCAAAGAGATAGGAAGTGATTGTCAATGTGAAACTCACCTTCACTTAAACCCAAATGATGTGAAACTCACCTTCACTTAAACCCAAATGATGTGAAAGGCATATTATCATCCCATGACACCAATACATTGATCAGGCATTCAATCTCTATGAAGTGGCTTGAGGTTTCTTCCAGACAGTACAGCTTTGTGGTTGGCCCAGTTTCAAAATGATCACCAGGGACTGTTCTTCTGGCAATGAAGTGTAGTGGTCAGTCTACCTGATTATTCTGTTAACTAGTTTATGTAAAGTGCTAGCAGTGCACACCTCTAGTGCAGCACCAACCATGGAATGTCCTGTAGATGCAGGTCGTACACACAAAGCATTGTTTACAATATGTTACATTTGAAGCAATTCCCATTACTGTTAGGCTTAGACCCTGCTTATTAATTTCTTTCTCATTTGAAGTAATTACCATTGCTGTAATGCACTGACACTGTTTACTGGTCGCCCTCCCGACTGAAATAATTCTCATTGCTGACATGTCTAGACCATAGTTTTTTGGTTGTCCACTCATTTGAAGTAATTACCATTACTGTCATTCTTAGACCCTATTTATTGTTGCCCACTCATTTGAAGTAATTACCATTACTGTCATTCTTAGACCCTATTTATTGTTGCCCACTCATTTGAAGTAATTACCATTACTGTCATTCTTAGACCCTGTTTATCGGTTGACCACTTATACTTTTCTTATATAGTAAGCATACAAACAACCCATGCTGTCAACATCACCAGAAGCGGACATCACATACCCCATGGCACTTCACCAACTGTTCAGAAATTGTTTGCACAATGCCACCAGCTGGTCAGTTTAGCTTGAAGCAAGCACAAGCGGACATCACATACCCCATGCCACTTCACCAACTGTTCAGAAATTGTTTGCACAATGCCACCAGCTGGTCAGTTTAGCTTGAAGCAAGCACAAGCGGACATCACATACCCCATGCCACTTCACCAACTGTTCAGAAATTGTTTGCACAATGCCACCAGCTGGTAAGTTTAGCTTGAAGCAAGCACAAGCGGACATCACATACCCCATGCCACTTCACCAACTGTTCAGAAATTGTTTGCACAATGCCACCAGCTGGTAAGTTTAGCTTGAAGCAAGCACAAGCGGACATCACATACCCCATGCCACTTCACCAACTGTTCAGAAATTGTTTGCACAATGCCACCAGCTGGTAAGTTTAGCTTGAAGCAAGCACAAGCGGACATCACATACCCCATGCCACTTCACCAACTGTTCAGAAATTGTTTGCACAATGCCACCAGCTGGTAAGTTTAGCTTGAAGCAAGCACAAGCGGACATCACATACCCCATGCCACTTCACCAACTGTTCAGAAATTGTTTGCACAATGCCACCAGCTGGTAAGTTTAGCTTGAAGCAAGCACAAGCGGACATCACATACCCCATGCCACTTCACCAACTGTTCAGAAATTGTTTGCACAATGCCACCAGCTGGTAAGTTTAGCTTGAAGCAAGCACAAGCGGACATCACATACCCCATGCCACTTCACCAACTGTTCAGAAATTGTTTGCACAATGCCACCAGCTGGTAAGTTTAGCTTGAAGCAAGCACAAGCGGACATCACATACCCCATGCCACTTCACCAACTGTTCAGAAATTGTTTGCACAATGCCACCAGCTGGTAAGTTTAGCTTGAAGCAAGCACAAGCGGACATCACATACCCCATGCCACTTCACCAACTGTTCAGAAATTGTTTGCACAATGCCACCAGCTGGTCAGTTTAGCTTGAAGCAAGCACAAGCGGACATCACATACCCCATGCCACTTCACCAACTGTTCAGAAATTGTTTGCACAATGCCACCAGCTGGTAAGTTTAGCTTGAAGCAAGCACAAGCGGACATCACATACCCCATGCCACTTCACCAACTGTTCAGAAATTGTTTGCACAATGCCACCAGCTGGTCAGTTTAGCTTGAAGCAAGCACAAGCGGACATCACATACCCCATGCCACTTCACCAACTGTTCAGAAATTGTTTGCACAATGCCACCAGCTGGTCAGTTTAGCTTGAAGCAAGCACAAGCGGACATCACATACCCCATGCCACTTCACCAACTGTTCAGAAATTGTTTGCACAATGCCACCAGCTGGTAAGTTTAGCTTGAAGCAAGCACAAGCGGACATCACATACCCCATGCCACTTCACCAACTGTTCAGAAATTGTTTGCACAATGCCACCAGCTGGTCAGTTTAGCTTGAAGCAAGCACAAGCGGACATCACATACCCCATGCCACTTCACCAACTGTTCAGAAATTGTTTGCACAATGCCACCAGCTGGTAAGTTTAGCTTGAAGCAAGCACAAGCGGACATCACATACCCCATGCCACTTCACCAACTGTTCAGAAATTGTTTGCACAATGCCACCAGCTGGTCAGTTTAGCTTGAAGCAAGCACAAGCGGACATCACATACCCCATGCCACTTCACCAACTGTTCAGAAATTGTTTGCACAATGCCACCAGCTGGTAAGTTTAGCTTGAAGCAAGCACAAGCGGACATCACATACCCCATGCCACTTCACCAACTGTTCAGAAATTGTTTGCACAATGCCACCAGCTGGTAAGTTTAGCTTGAAGCAAGCACAAGCGGACATCACATACCCCATGCCACTTCACCAACTGTTCAGAAATTGTTTGCACAATGCCACCAGCTGGTAAGTTTAGCTTGAAGCAAGCACAAGCGGACATCACATACCCCATGCCACTTCACCAACTGTTCAGAAATTGTTTGCACAATGCCACCAGCTGGTAAGTTTAGCTTGAAGCAAGCACAAGCGGACATCACATACCCCATGCCACTTCACCAACTGTTCAGAAATTGTTTGCACAATGCCACCAGCTGGTAAGTTTAGCTTGAAGCAAGCACAAGCGGACATCACATACCCCATGCCACTTCACCAACTGTTCAGAAATTGTTTGCACAATGCCACCAGCTGGTCAGTTTAGCTTGAAGCAAGCACAAGCGGACATCACATACCCCATGCCACTTCACCAACTGTTCAGAAATTGTTTGCACAATGCCACCAGCTGGTAAGTTTAGCTTGAAGCAAGCACAAGCGGACATCACATACCCCATGCCACTTCACCAACTGTTCAGAAATTGTTTGCACAATGCCACCAGCTGGTCAGTTTAGCTTGAAGCAAGCACAAGCGGACATCACATACCCCATGCCACTTCACCAACTGTTCAGAAATTGTTTGCACAATGCCACCAGCTGGTAAGTTTAGCTTGAAGCAAGCACAAGCGGACATCACATACCCCATGCCACTTCACCAACTGTTCAGAAATTGTTTGCACAATGCCACCAGCTGGTAAGTTTAGCTTGAAGCAAGCACAAGCGGACATCACATACCCCATGCCACTTCACCAACTGTTCAGAAATTGTTTGCACAATGCCACCAGCTGGTAAGTTTAGCTTGAAGCAAGCACAAGCTGACAGATGAGGTCTATGTAGTTGTTAGGAGTGGTGAATTGTATACAGTTGACTGTGATAATATGTGAAATTTATCATGATTATAGGAATTAAAATAATATTTGATTAACTGTAACGTTTATATTGCTTGTTTGTTTCTCTTTAATGCTTGTGATTTTTTTTTTCAAATTATTTGTTGTCTTCACCGTAATCTCTTTTTCTTGTTGTTGTTCTGTGTCTTCATCCTCCTCCTCTTCTCACCCTTTCCTTGTTTCTACTTCGTCGTCACCCTCTCCTTCCTTCTCCCTTCTTCCTTCTCAGCAATAAAGGGCAGAGTGTTAGATCGGCCTGCGTGCCCAATTCTTAACTCTTTGAAAATGGAGGTTGTTTGTTCATTTGTTCGTTTGTTCCCTTCTTTCTCGTCATCTCTCTTCCTCTATTTCTGCCTCTTCTTTCACACTAAACTCTTCCTAATGAGTTGTAAGGGTGCTGTGAAGGATGGTTAACGGATATATGATGGATGTGGAAGTTGGTATTTTGGATGTGCTAATCATTTTAAAACAAGAGAGACTGTTGGGAAAAACCAGACCCTAGAAAAGTAATGGATTCATACACTTATAGATTCTTAAAAAGGTCTCACATAGTGGAGAAGAAAATAATTATTGAAGAGAAAAGAGGTATGAGAAAGATAAGTGCATGACAGAAATTGGTAGTGGCAATGTATACGAGATGTAGTGTGCATAAAAGGCAGCAAATGTAATAGTTCGCGCCTGTCAGTAATCATAGTCTTTACTTCAAGCAATAGAACTAACTTCTAAGTGGTGCTCAGTTTGACTTTAGAAAAGGAAGAGGATGCACCGAGGTCATTTTTGCAGATGAGTGACGAATCTGTAGAATACAACACTGAACTAAGTGTGGCTTTCATAGATCAGGAAAAGGCCTTTGACGGAGTAAATAGAATAAGCTGTGGAATGTGTTCGAAGATTACGGTGTAATCGGGCAGCTGTTGGATCAGATCTGGGCTATGTACCAACACAGTGTAAGTACAAAAGACGGGATGACAAACTCATCTGGTTTCAAATAACATCAGCATAGTTTTTTTTATTTTCACCACTTTTGTTCATTACTAATATGGATAAGATTACAACAACAACAGCAAACCCACACCCAGAGTTTAATGGGAACAAAGCAAACCCACACCCAGAGTTTAATGGGCTAATTTTCGCAGACGATCAGAATTTATTATATGATAACAATGTGTATCTCCAGCATCCTATAAATTGTCTTGCCAATTGCTGACAAAGTTTGCACATGAATGTTATCAACGAAAAGACAGACATTATGAGAATCCAACGAACACCAATGCAATATAACGTAAAAAAAAAAAAAAATAGAAATGATGTCAGGTCTTTGTCAGATATGACTGAGCTACCGTATGACAGTAGACGGTACTACGTGCTTTCTGTCAGCGCCGACACCCCACATTATGCCAATGGCTTCGGGCGGAAGAACGCAATTGGGAGGGTACAAGTCTTATCCTGGTGCGAGGAAATGCAACCCAAAGACAAAATGTAATGGCAGGGCAGACCAGGCCCTAAGCCTTGATTGGCAGCTGGTCTAGGATCGAAGCTCTGACAGGCGGGCAGTTAGAGAATTGCTTTGCTGATCCGGCAGCTTCTGCAGCTTGTCTTGTTCCAGATGTATTGGTGTTACCATTCCTCTGGAGTGAACTAGGCAGGCCGAGAGAGGGATCGTGCTGCAAGGGCAACACATGGTCTCTATATTTTAGCCCAGGCTTTGTGCTATGGAGAGGTATAACTCCATCCCTGGTCTTAACCGGTCTCGGAATCAAAGCGAGAGGTAGCAGTTACAGGTTATAAGTCCTTGTCAATTAGCGTAGACATGGGACGCCACGGGTTGCCTCTGACGGTGGCGACACCTACAGGTGTCACTGATCTGCTACCGTCCGCCTTAAACTGGGCAGCCCCCTGCCAAGTGGGTGCTGATCCGCCACAGCCTGCCTGCTTCAATGGGTGCTTGGGGCTAGGAAAAAATCTGAATCGCAGGCTGTTAAACCAATGCATCAGGTATTATTAAAAAGAAAAATAGCAACCTCAAGCTACGGCTTGCAACCAGGAACCATGTGTCCAGGATTTTCCACTGACCTGACGAATATTGACGATGTGAGAAAAACGTTTGTGATTGATGCCGAACTCAATCGTCATAACATTGATATTGCTGGCCTGCAGGAGATTCGCCTCTCTAAGGAAGGGTCACTCGGGGAAAACAACTACACCTTTATTGGAAGGGTAGAGGGCAGGCAGAAAAAAGGCAACATGGTGTGGGCTTTGCAGTGAAGAATTCGCTATTGGGAATGATTGAAATTCCAGCTGGAGGTAATGAAAGACTATCATCTCTGCCCTTGGCAACCTCTTGGGGTTTTGCCACCATTATCACTGCATATGCACTGACACTTGCTTTCTCTGATGATGTAAAGGATTCGTTCTATAAAGAGCTAGTCTCTGTGATCAAGGTAGTTTCAAAATCCGACTACATTTGTATGCTCGGTGATTTCAAAGCTCGTGTGGGAAATGACTCGAGTTCATGGCCAGTGTGCCTAGGAAAATACAACATCAGTCGCATCAATGAAAATGGGCAAATGCTGTTGGAACATTGCACCAGAAATGACCTATGTATTACAAACTCCTTCTTTAAAACAAAAGAGCTGCATAATGTCACATGGAAACATCCAAGATCCGGCCATTGGCATCAGCTGGACTTCATCATGACACAGAGACACAATCTGAACCTAACATCATTAACTCGAAGTTACCATAGTGCTGACTGTGATACGTATCATTCTTTGGTTGTTGCAAGAGATAGACTTGAGACCAAAGAAAATCTACACAGCTAAACACACTACACAGCTAAACACAAATCTAGCCCCAGGATTAGTGTTATTAACACCCTCGATCCTGATAATTGCTTTGAGTTCCAACAGCAACTTGAAGACGCTTTCACTGATACATCAGAAATTTGTACAGCAAGTGAAAAGTGGGGGGACCTCTTTATAAAATAGCGGTTACGACACTGTGGATCATAAGAGGCAGGACTTATTTGCGGCAAACAGTCAGACACTGCAGCCTTCGATTGATAAAAAGAAGATAGCTGTCAACGCCCTAAAGACCTAGGGAAATGAAACTCGGGTTCAGACAGGCAACAAACTCCATTCTGATACTTTCTTATATAATTTATTCACAGTAATTGAGTAATCTGGCGAAGAATGAGTTTCGCAGCCAGTTACAATATTTACGATATCACAGGAGTTCATAACAAAGCAATCATACACATAACCATCACAGCAAAACTCTATCAACTATCTTATAATCAACAATCCTTAAATACACTTGGTTTCTATCTATCAAGTCCCCCTTAAGCTAAACCCTCCTTCGTCCTCGGTGTCCAGTCGCCGTCTGCCCTTCGACGTGTGTCGGGCGGACACGGGGTGTAACTCTCTTCGAGCTTCTCGTGGAAAAGGTCCTGGCACACTGTAGGCGGGTTCCACCTGTGTCCACGGAGCTGTAGGCAAACTGACCCATCATTCTCGAAGGCTCGAGATTGTTCGGGCGTTCGAGTGGTTACGTTTACTTCCCTTATATTGGTGTTATATCCCTTCTATAAATCCCTTCTAACTTTATGTCCATACCTACTCTATGTGAGACCTTGACAATAGCTCTCTTAAAAAACAAGGAAAGGACAACGCGTAAAACTCTCAGTGAGCTGAAGCAAGCTAGGAAGGATGTGCAAAAGGCTGCCAGGCAGTTTGCAAATGACTATTGGATCAAGTTATGTGAGTCCATTCAAAATGCAAGTTATAAAGGAAATATCAGAAACCGGTGGTCCAATGATCAACAGAAGTGCACCACTGAAAACCTTGACTGGAGAAATCATCACTGATAAGAAACAGCAGATGGATAGATGGGTAGAGCTCTATATGGAGCTTAACTAAGTGAGACCAAATTAGCGGATATTGCCCTCAACGCCATAGAGGCCCTGCCAACTCTTGACCACCTGGACACGCTTCTCACCATAACAGAAGTTAAGTGTACTATAAGTGAACTTGAAACTGGCAAGGCTCCAGGTAAGGATGGGATTCCAATAGAGGTTATCAGGAGTGGGCAAGACACCCTCACTCTACAGATCCACCAGCTAATAGAGCTATGCTGGCGAGAAGGACAAGACCCACATGATTTCAAAGACTCAAGCATCATAAACGTTGTACAAGAACAAGGGTGATCGGAGCGACTGTAACAACTATAGGGGTATCTCACTTCTGTGTATTGTTGGAAAAGTATTTGCCAGAATTGTTCTGCGCAGACTTCAAGTCCTGGGAGATCAAGTCTACCCCGAATCACACACGAATCGTGTGCTTTCGACTAGCATTGATATGATATTCTCATTGTGACAAATGCAAGAAAATGCCGTGAACAGAATGAACCACTGTTTATTGCCGTCATCGACCTCACAAAGGCATTTGATTTAGTCAGCCGTGAAGGTCTGTTTGTTTGATTGATTGATTGATTTAGGAACCGACATCACAGCATTCGTGGCATTCCCATAATTGCTCCGTCCCCATCTTCAGCAGCCAGCGAAGAGTTCCAACACCAATAGTGCCAGTAGCAATCTGATTATATGTCCGTCTCTCCTTTCCTCTGAGCGTCGGCCAAATCCCCTCGTCACTCCTCGCTGTCTCATTCTTGCCAGACCATGGTGATCCATTTGCTCCTCCTAGGTGTACACGTGCTCCCACAAAGCCGCAACCACGTCTGCCTTGTCATGCATCAATACTCCACCAAGTTTTGCAGAGCCAGCCAATCTGTCCGCCTGTTTCAATCCCCAGCACACCGGCATGCCCCGGAGAAAAGTTCCAGGCGATGCTTGCCACCCTATCTGCATACTCCAATGCTTGTTCTGAATTTGTTTTAACAATTAGCAAAAAGAAGATACAAATTATGTCACAAGGTACACATGTGGTACCATCAATCTTTATTGACGACGCCGAACTAGAGATTGTAGACCATTTTACATATCTAGGATCAGAGGTAAATAGTAAATTATCCCTAGATCAGGAAATCAACATCAGGATTGGTAAGGCAGCAACAACAATGAACACGATAAGAAAAAGAGTCTGGGAGAACAGGAAGCTTACTGCCAAAACAATAGGCCTTGTCTATCAAGCCTGTGTCCTCAGTACTCTTCTTTATGGCAGTGAAGCCTGGGCAACTTACTCACACCGAGAGAAACGTTTAAATAGCTTTCATATGCGGTGTCTGCGAAGAATCCTTGGTATTAAGTGGCAAGACAAAATCACAAATACTGAATTATTGGAAAGATCAGGTTGTGTGACGGTATATTCCATGCTCAGTCTTCGTAGACTTAAATGGATAGGACACATTAGGGGGATGGATGATGGTAGAATACCAAAGGACATCTTTTTTGGTGAATTACAGACGGGTAGGAGATCTAAGGGTCGGCCTCTACTACGATACAAAGATGTGTGTAAGCGGGACATGATTGATACAGGCATTGATAATGCACATTGGGACCAAGTCGCCGCTGAACGTGTTGTTTGGAGGGAAGATATCAGAAATGGAATAAAGACACAGGAGAAAGTTATTGCAGATATACACGGTAAAATGGCGACGACATGACACGTTTATTCTTGGTGAGATGCTGTTTTTGTGTTTTCCTGTGGATTATGTGGTGTTATTTCGCATTCGTTTAGTGGAAATGTTCAAAAGAAGCCACGGAAGGCAGGTGGTGGATGAAATTATGAGGACATCCGACAGATAGTTGTTGGTTATGGCCTCAAGTTTCGCGACGGTAGGCAGAAGATCTCATTAGTGAGACAATGGCAGTGGTCACCTGACCAGTATGGTCACTGCCAGGAAGAAAAGCAACGGCAAACTACCTTCTTTAAAAGTGCCTAGTTTATTATGATTCGCTTAAAGACAGATCATCGCAAGTTTTATTTATTTTAGACTGGCAAGATCGAAGGGAACAAACCAAGGGGAAGACCGAGAAGTAAATACAGGGATGGCTTGGCCACATGGCATGGTCGAGAAGGAACACTGAGCTGATCCACGACTCTTGTGATCGAGTGAAATGGCGAGTCATGACCGCCCACGCTTTCCGGCATGGCACATGATTGATTGATTGATTGAAGTCACACACTGAGCGTGTGAGACGTAAGATGGTGCATGATGGTGAAAATGACCATGCGCTCACATGCATCCACCGTGGACGAACATTTACAGCTCGAATAGGCCTTAACAGTCACATTCGCTACCGCCATGGATCGTAGTTATTAAGCCTTTTTGAAGCAAAATGTAACAAACTATCGTCTGTCAAGACGGCAAGTTGCCAATATATAAATAGAACTTCATTAAAATAAGTTACAGAGTGCATGTATCTGGGCAGTGTGTGTTTACAGAGGATGGAAGACTACATAGAGAAATTGAAAAGAGAATCTCATCTCATCTCATCATGTTCCTCTTGTACCTTGCGGTGTCGAGGTGAAGTGTAAACATCGTGAGAGTGCCCGATTATGGGCTTCATATATCGATATTCCCATGGACTCTGCTATTCCCTCCGTCCAACGTTTACGTGGTCGGCCTCTTCCTCTGTTTCCATCTGGTCTGTACATCATTGCTTGTTGTGGTTTGCTGTTGACTGGTAACCTACTTGCATGGCCAAACCATTTGACTTGCTGCTTTCTAATAAAATATAGTGCTGCTTTAACCCCCACTTTAGTCCTGATTTCTTCATTTCTGATCTTATCTCTTCTTGATACGTTGAGTATTCTTCTCAGGAACCTCATTTCTGTTGTGATTTTTCTTTTCTCTTTTTCTGTCATTGTCCAGGTTTGGCATTGGTAACATAGAGTTGGTAGGAAGATTGTGTAGTAAAGTGCTTTCTTAGTAGTTATTGATACACGTTTGTTCTTTCGTATTGGTGCCATTTGTCCAATGAGATGGTTTACCTTATTGCACCTATTTTCGATCTCGTCTTCTCATCTGCCATTTGATGATATTATACTTCTTATGTACTTGAAACTCTTTACTTATTTCAAGGGATATTCGTTTAGGTGAATTGATATTGTTTGTTCTTTCTTTAGTTATAGTCATTACCTCTGTTTTGCTTGTGCTAATTTTCATGTTATGTTCCCTACACATTTCGTTTAGACTATTCATGTGGTCTTGTAATTCAGCTTCTGATTTTGCTATTAGTGTTTGGTCGCCTGTAAACAGGAGTTTTCTAATGGTTAGATTTGCAGATGCTTCTTCTTCTGTGGTCTCGTCATGCGGTATTCTTGCTGTCTCTGCTTGGCTGGTTTCTTTACATATGTTGTCTATATATGTTATGAATAATAGAGGGGACAGGACACAACCTTTGACGTACTCCAGATCTTATGGTGAAGGGTTCTGAGTGTCCTCCAGTTGCTCTCACTATGCATTCACTGTTGTTGTATAAACATCTACATAGTTTGGTTTGATGTGTACTCACTCCATATTTTTTAAGGATTTCCCACAGCTTGTTTCTATCTACTCTATCGAATGCCTTTTCTTGGTTGACAAAGGCTAAGTAGAGTGTTTCATTGAATTCGATTGATTTTTCTATAAGTTGTTTAAGAGCAAAAATGGCATCTGTGCATCCTTTGTTTTTCCTAAATCCAAGTTGTGTTTCGCTTAGCTGGGGTTCTAAAGTAGTTCGTAATCTTTTTTCAAGAATTTTGCAAAATATGTTCCCAGTATGACTCAACAGTGAAATGCCTCTGTATTGTGTGCAGTCTCTTTTGCTGCCTTTCTTTTTTTTTCTTTCAAATTGGGATAATTATGGAGTTTCCCCAGTCTCGTGGTGTCTGTTGTTCTACCCAAACATGGTTGAATAGTCTATGTAGCCAAGCTGTTCCTACTTCTCTTGCTGCTTTAATTAGTTCATTTGGTATTTCATCCTGTCCCGTGATTTGTTCAATGAGGCTAATCTGATGGCTTATATAATTTCTTCTTTTAGTAAGTCTGGTTCTAGTTCTTCGGTGACATCTGTGTAGGTCTCTTGAATTCCTGTGACATCTGATGGGATGTTGAGAAGTTGTTCTAAATACTGCTTCCATCTTATTAGGATTTGTTTTTGTTCACTTATTGGTTCTCCATTTTCGCTATTAATTTTTTACGTTGAATCAAAGGGTTCTCCTCTGGTTCACATTGCACTTATCTTTTTGTAGAAGTTTCTAGTTGTCTCCTTGTAGTTTTTATTTAGGGTTTCTCCATACTCTTCTCAGTCTTTTTGTTTTTCCCTCTTTACTAATCTACTCACATGCCTTCTCGCTATTCTATATTCTATGTAATCACATTCCTGTTTGCTCTTCAACCACTTTTTATATTTTTCCTTTTTGTCTGTTACCGCTTTCTTTACTTCTGCGTCCCACCAACTTGTTATTTCCTTTATCCGTGTTTTGCATTTTTGGTTGTTCCGCATGTTATTTTTGCAGTATTTAAAAGGCTTGATTTGAACATATCCCATTCTTCTTCCCCTGTTTTTCTTTCTATGGGTAATTTTACAAAGAGTTCAGTTAGTCCTTTCTCATAATTTCCCCTTACTGTCTCGTCTTTAATGTTTTTTATGTTTACTGATTCGCATGGCATGTATTTTCCTGCTCTTTGTTTTCTTCTTCTGATGGTTCTGCTTGCTCATATTCGTTGGCTTGAGCTCCAACACGAAGTTCTGTGTGTCGGATGAAGGCATCCTGTTGTCCAACATCAGTGTGATGTCATACAGGACCTGAGGTTTGCGTGAGTATCCGTTGTCCCATGTCTGGCTTATTGGTGTGCAGACTGGTGGTTCCTCGCCGTACAGGCAGACACTCTCCGACTTCGGAGGAATCGGCGATCCTACTGACTTTAGCCAGGACCCCGAAGGGACCTGTTGCCCAGGACGCTCGACGAGGACGCGTCAATAAGTCTTGGCCAGTATATAACCCGGCCCTGGTGCCTTGGAAACACCTCTGCGTCCCTGATGGTTCTTATTGTGGCAACAACTGCTTCATGATCTGTGTTTATACTGAAATTAGGCATTGCCCTTGCATCTAATATATTTCTCTTTCTGTTATTTCTTGTTAATATAAAATCAAATTGGTTTTTAGTATCTAGATCGTTCCATTTATACCAGGTGTATACGTATGAATCTTTATGTTTATAGAATGTGTTTGTTATATAGAGGTCGTGTTGGCTGCAAAGCTCTATCAGTCTGCTTCCGTTATAATTCCTTTCATTATGCTGATCTCGAAATGCTCCCAGAAGTTTTTCTATGCCCTAGTCTTGCATTGAAGTCTCCAATAACTATGATGTCGTCCTGCTTATCTATTTTATTTAGCACGTCATGTATGTCTTCGTAGAAGTCCTCGCATTCTTGCTCCTTATTGTTTGCATTACATGGTGCGTATATTTGTACAGAAAGTAAACAATAACAATAATCAAATATCACTCAACTTATCTCGTGTGATGCCGGGGCCCATAAGGGAAGCAAAGAATAGCAACACTGTAGCCTACCACGCATGTCGTAAGAAGCGACTAAGGAGGCTTGATGGTTCCGTCGCCCTGCTACTGAGTGAGTGCGTGGCGCGACACTGTGAGCTGTGAGTTTCGTGTGAAGTGCTTTTGAATCTGCCCAAATTCTTATTTTTGGAACGTGACTGCATGTTCGGAGCGATGGCAGGTGGCTATGTCCCAGAGTTGACCAGTTTTTGCCTTACGCAGAAATGCGTGGCTGCTGGGCTTCTGGTTGACTGCCACTGCCATCGGTGATGAACTGTATTTCGTGGACTGTGTAGGTGAACATCTAGGAAACATCCAGATATGAAAATGACTGCCGATTCCATCAGAGATGAATTGGGTGTTTCGTGGGGGGACTGGTGTGTTGACATTCTGGCGGCGGCATTATGCACAGTGTATCTGTGCGGGCTGTTGATTGTCGAGACTCCTGTCTTTTCCACTTTTCACATTGGGCAGTGGGGAGCGTTTTGTGTGATATTCACTGGCACAGGAACGGAGCATAATGGGGACGACCCGTTGCTGTGAAGTTGGAACTGCGACTAACTAACTAACTAACTAACTCATCTTAAAACATCCAAATATCAACATGCAAATAAACAAGTAACTAAATGATGCTTTATTCACCTCCGTTCTGTGTTACTAATACCAGTCAGTCATTGACAGTCCTAGAAACACACTCAGGCATAAAATCACATCGTTTGAGATGAGATGCACAAGAAAAGCAGCTGGGGGAACACATGAAGAGACAGAGTTTAAAATTGACCTGAGGTTCGAGGCCAACCTCAGTGTAAGCTGAGTACCAGGAAATGCCTCGGGAAGTCTTGGCTCTGTGATCATCAAAGTTAGTTGGTTAGTCGTGATTTCAACTTTTCGGCAAATGGTCGCTCCATTATGCCCAGTTCCTGTGCCAGTGAATGTCACACAAAATGCTCCTCACTGCCCCAAGTGAACAGTGTAACAGGCTCGAGTGTCGACAAACCAACAGCCCGCAAAGGTATACTAAACATAATGCGGTTGCCATAATGCTAACACAAAAGTCCACCACGGAAAACACAGTTCATCATCGATGGAAACAACAGTCACTAGAAAACCAGTAACCACACATTACTGCATTAAGCAATCCAGTTATTTCAGCGACCGGCAGGCCGCCATTTTCCTGAACATGTAAGTCACCCTACAAACAACCTCACACAGATGTAAAAGCACTCCACGCAAAATTCACAGATCACAGTGTCGCTCCACGCACTCAGCTCAGTAGCTGGACGACGTAACCATGCACTACCAGTTCAACATGAGGAAAATGCGTAAGCAAACTGCAGCTACAAGCAAAAACACTTCAGAGGCCTTAACAGTTCAACCGTCTATCCTCCATGTTGGGGACTGAAAGTCCGAATAAACAAAGACGAATAAGAAGAAGACACAATAATTAAATGAAACCAAATAATTATTATGCAGATATAGAGACCTACAATTATAATTCTCTTTCTGATACATCAGAATGAAAGAATTAGTGACCTAATTTATGTTTGTAAGCAACAGACGTTTACTCTGATCTTCAACCTTCTTGGCCACACATTGTCTTGCTGAACTTTCTCCCGTCTTGTTTAACTAACAGTATTTATAGATCTGATGTCATCAACTGTCAGAGTGGGAGATGGGGCCAAACCTTCAAGCTAACATTGATGCATGCGATGTTAAAGGACGGGAGGGAAATATCTGGGCTTATATTTTCAGAAGCAAATTTACACGTATTGATTCGCATCGATATATCAGGTCTGTGCGTTTATGTGTTTGTTATGAGATATATAGAGGGCACGTTGGTGTAATAATTAGGGTGTTACACTGACAACGAAATTAACGCGGTCCGACGAGGTTTCAATGCCAGCTCTCATCTCTCGCTACGGGAGGGAAAGAAGAAGAAGAAGAGGTTGATGATGATGATGATGATGATGATGATGATGATCATCATCATCATCATCATCATCATCATCATCGCCGAACAATTCTCTATCCATATATCATAGAACGCAACAGCTATTTAGTGTGATTATCAATCAAGTATCTTTCCGAGTGCCGGTCTCTCTGGCTGAAGGGTTACAACACTTTCTCCATAATCTCGTTTATCACTCAGAGTCTCGTAGCGGGAGAGAACTGGGAGCGGTTCGACCCCCGCTGGTGACTTGCGGGATAACTGAGCCGGCCGCTCAGAAAGCAATGGCAAACTACTGAGCGTAATCTTGCCAAGAATTCAACAGACAGCTGAAAGATGCTGCTGTTGACAGCGATGTCCTGTAAAGGATATGCAAATTTAAAAAAAAATCTTTCCGAGTGTATATAATTATATACTGTTCAAAAAATAAATGCAACATTTTCGGTGTTACTTTTATAACAGATATTCGCTGATTGGACATCAGTCAACCTATCGACTGTGTCTATCTGGTCATTAACTTCTCGAGTTACCTGAATGATTCTCACCTAATGATTCACGGCCGGTCTCTCTGGCCGAGGGGTTACAACACTGTCTCCGTAATCCCGTTTATCACGTAGAGTCTCGTAGCGGACGAGAGCTGGAAGCGGTTCGACACCCGCTGGTGACATGCGGGATAACTGAGCCGGCCGCTCAGAAATCAATGGCAAACTACTGAGCGTAATCTTGCCAAGAAATCAACATACAGCTGAAAGATGCTGCTGTTGACAACGATGTCCTGTGAAGGATATGCGGAAAAAAAATGATTCACGAGGTCATGAAAGAGGTCAAGGTAAAAACAACATTTTTGATAATAACTCGTGACCGGTTCATGATAATCCCGTGTAACTTACTGAACACCAAACTCTCTGACCATATTATCGAATGCCTATAAAAGATTGGCCGGTCTCTCTGGCTGTGGGGTTACAACACTTTCTCTCTGTAATCCCGTTTATCACGCAGAGTCTCGCAGCGGAGCGAGAACTGAGGTGGTTCGACCCCCGCTCGTGACTTGCGGATACTGAGCCGGCCGCTCAGAAAGCAATGGCAAACTACTGAGCGTAATCTTGCCAAGAGATCAACAGACAGCTGAAAGATGCTGCTGTTGACAGCTAAGTCCTGTAAAAGGATACGCAAAACATTTTATAAAAGATTGACGCTTCTCGAATAAATTCCGTTGAAAATTCAATGCGCAAGTATGGCTCATCTCGCTACAGAACGACTCATCATCATTGGACGTTTACAGAGACGGTCAAAGCGTGCAGTAGCCAGATAATTTAATGTGGTTAGAAGCACCATTAGTCGCCTTTTTTGTCTTTTGAGGCGATTTCAAGTGGCTCAGTGGCAGACCGGCCGCGCAGTGGAAGACCCAGAATCACAACTGCTGCCGAAGACCGCTTCATACGTCTGCGTCACCTTAGGAATCTATTTGCATCTGCATCCTCCACAGTCCAGTAAATGCTAGGAGCTCGTCGAATTTCGGATAAAACGGTCAGGAACCGGCTATACGACGCTTGTCTTTGGCATAGAAGACCCTACAAAGGTCCTGTCCTTACCGACCGGCATCGTCAGAACTATAAGCAGTGGGCGAATCAGCATCGTCAATAAAATGTTGGTACAAGTTTGCAATTGAAATTGCAATAACGTTGCGTGTCTTTTTCTTTTAAACACAATATATGATGAAAATGAACATACATGAGTTAAAAACAGTAACAGGCACAATGTAAAATTAAGCTACTGACGTCAACAAGCTAGGCGGTTTGATAATTATCTTTCTGCTAGCGTCACTTAGGGATTATTATCGAAACTCCTGAAAACCTCAGCATGACTTATTTTAATCCTCTCTGTGTCTGCGAAAATATTCACTTGCCACATTCGTCAAGACATTGGCATCTTAGAGAAATCAATGACGTCTGACCCCAATGTGTCCAGATAAACAAACTATTTCTGATTTTGGGGATATATATATATATATATATAACTTTAATTTCTGGCACATAGCTCTATTCTCTACACTGAGAAGAAAAGCTAGATGAGCGGTAAGACATTGATAAGACTAATCTTCATTACGTCGTCTCTTTGACTTGGCTAAATTCTTGGAGTTGAGCTGAATTATTTGTTTACCAGTAACAGTTCTGTCGTCAGTGTTCTCTCTCTCTCTCTCTCTCTCTCTCTCTCTCTCTCTCTCTCTCTCTCTCTCTCTGTGTGTGTGTGTGTGTGTGTGTGTGTGTGTGTGTGTGTGTGGCGTTCGTTTGCTTTGAACTCAAGTGTATTCCTTCCTTCTAGTGCCATGGACTAATTTGTGCGTGTGGATTAGCTTTCCCTATTACCAGTGTCCCTCGCCATCAGGCGAACCCATACTGACTTCTGAGGTACTTGTAATTTACATCTCCAGATCAAAGAAGAGAAGTGGAAATTTGAGTCCGGCTGACCTGTGCAGGGGTTGAACCTGCTATTTCGGCATCAGCACACCAGATGTCGAAGAACCAGCGCTCTTACCCATTCTGAACTCCTGCGTTGGTTATCATGTCTGTCCTCAACCTTGTGTCTCGTATACTTTCAGTCATGTCCGATAACAATATTATCAGTTATGTTTATGACAATGGGGTAACTTTATATGTTTGATTTTATTTACATTATGTAATAAACATAGTATGTGCAAAGCCGCGGCTGTAGAGTGACTAACATGCATAACTGCATGCGTCGTGGTTATGTGTTCGAAATCCCCTTCACAGCCGGTTTCTTTTTTCTCTCTATAAGCTGGACTCCCACATCGACCCACCCACCCTAAATTGGGTACCAGAAAATGTTATGAAAACTAAAGGCGGCCGGCATGATGTTGAACACATCACACATCGTGTGTCGATTGCTCTAAAATATTGGGTTAGCACCATATATCCCACAATACACACCAGAGCGTGAAAATGGGTCATTTACTACTTTTACCTTCAACGTATATACCATAATATTACAAGATATTTACTGTATCTTTGCTCTTACACTGAAACAACTTTATTCTGTATAGTTTTATCGATATTACCTTTATCAATGTGGACTAGTAAGGGTGGTTTATTTACCTAGTATTAACCTTAGAATAGCGACCACATAACATTAGTTTATATATTCTGTGTGACGATAGCGGTAAGAACACCAACAACTACCATCACCGGCCTGACATCAAAGATCATCTGCGACAAGACCAAGAGGATGTCCAAGAAGAAAATGGATTGACGACATCAAAGACATTGTACAACCACACGGAATGAGACTATCCAGTGCCGCCCACCGGGCGCTGGAACACAAATTATTCCTCCCCACGAAGCTTGACGGCCGAAGTCGAATATGATGATGATGATGATGATGATGATGATGATGATGATGATGATGATGGCGGTAAGTATTGTGGTCACATAACGATGGTTTACACATCCTGCATTACTGCTAACATAGTGGACAAATAACCGTGGTTTAGGTATCCTGTATTACTGTAAATATGATTAATACGAGGGTACGTTAATAAGTAAGTTACAAAAGGTTGTAGAAAAGTAACTAAATATGACAACAACTTGAAACCAGTTTATTTTTATACATACATTGTCCCTTTATTTCTCAATTTTACCAACATTGATGCACTTATCCCATCGTTTCATCAGTCCTCCCAAACCGGCTGCATAGAACCGCGTGCTCTGTTTTCTAAACCACGTTTTCCCTTCACATTCAACTTCAGCGTCATTCGCAAAATGTCTCCCGCCAACGTGGTTTTCAGTGTTTATGCTGACAAATGTTTATCGCGTAAAGCGGTGCTTAGCTGGGTAGAGAATGAATCACCAAAACACATGAAGTAGATTATGAGCTTTACTAAAACACGATTACAAGAAACAAATTGGACGTTGCAGCCCAGGCCTTCGTCAGCACAGAACAAACACAAACCGACACAAAACTACATGAAACACACTATATGACAATAATATTAAAGGTACTTATCTGAATCTGTATCCTAGCTTGGAGTGACTGACGACTGACACGCGTTCGACGACTACCAGTGGATTGTATGGGCCGGATGTATGATCTACGGATCAAAGGTCAATAACGTCAGAAGCTCAGGTATTGGCTGAACAACTTGGCGGGAAGGAGGTGCAGTGGAGACGCGCCCATGTGGGCAAAAGTTAAAAATAGGATAGGCGAAGATGTCACGCACACACTTCGCAATTGGCAATTTCTCTTTGTCCGTTCGAAACACAGTGGCAGAAGATTTCATTGCGTTGGTCCTCACAGAGGGGCACGAGTAGCGGTCGCTCGGAAAACGATTGCAAACCTTCGAACGCAAACCTGCCTAGAAATCCCAAACAGCAGAAATAATACTGGGGCAGACTGCGACGTCCTGCAAAGGACATGCACTTAGCTGAGTAGAAAATGTTACGAGGGCGAGTCAATAAGTAAGTCACACTGTTCTGTGGGATGGCATGTAAATTAAAACAAAGCACGCAATTCTATGCAACCGGTTTTGGAGGACTAATAAAACGATGGGATAAGTGCATCAATCTTGGTGGAAATTATGTTGAGAAATAAAGGGACAATGTATGTATAAAAATAAACTTGTTTCAAGTTGTTATCATATTTAGTTATTTTTCTACAGCAAATTGTGACTTACTTATGAACTTACCGTCGTAAATAATGGTGGTTTAGGTATCTTGTACAACTGTTACTATAGTCGACAAAAACGGTTGTTATGTATCCTGCAAAATATAGTAACTGTGAGATTACTATGTGTTAGCCACTACACCTATTGAATAGCACAATAAGAAAACCGCCGCAATTTTTAGAACTTTTTTTTCTGAGGCCACCTGCATGTTCTGATGCAATCTATGGCGTCATGAAATCCCAAAGAAGTGGTTGTATTTTTGTTGTGTGGGCGACAATGGGGTGGACTGGTATGATTTG
>OY992887.1:51203516-51253516 GCA_963921405.1 Cepaea hortensis | reverse complement strand
AATTGGACAAGCAGAGGGTAAGTGAATATATTCGTTTGTGGCCAAATTGTGCGAGCGAACGTGGTGGTACGACATGAAGGCTTGGATACTGCTAGCATTGGGTGAGAAACGAATTTTTTATCGAATTGTTATTTGTTTGTCGCCACTTTCTTTATCTGGTGTCATGACTATTATCAGGCTATTTCATTATCACTATCGTTATGCAGGTCTAGTGTCTTTTTTAAGAGACAACATCAAGTGCTTTCTTTGCAATGGTGATTAAGATCTTTTGTAACCTTCACAAGTATAATCGCCCGTGTATTAATAGAGCGCATAAGGGAAGCAATATATAGTAATTAACCTACCATGCATGTCGCATGAGGCCATCAAGAAGGGCCGACGTGAGACTGGCTACATAATCCAGTAGAAAAACTTAAAACGTAGCTAACCAATCCAACTAATTATGAACAAGTTCAAATGTGCTTGGCGTGTGTTTGTCGACGGCCTATGATCCAATAGGAAATGAGGGTTGGAAGACTAATCATGACTATCTCTGTAAGCCATAACTATCATAAATATCACTATATATATATATATATATATATATATATATATATATATATATATATATATATATATATATATATATATATAAATATATATAAAATCATTTTCATTGTCATTATAACTGTTAAAAATAATTATCAACATCACCATCAACAATACCGTTATCACTCACTATCATCGTGTTAATCATCATAATTATCATAGTCAATTAACACTACCACCTTTATCACCACCATCATTGTCTTCAACGCCATTATCATATTTGTCTTGAATTATCGCCATTTTATATGCATAGATATATTTTCTGGACAATTAGCAAACAAGCGAAAACATCCCTGGAAACCTTGGAGATGTGGTTTTATACAAGAATGCTGATAATTAATTGGACAGCCAAAAATAGAAATCAAGACGTTGTAAGTGAAGATGAGTCGCAAAGACAGCTTATCACAAACATCAGAAATAGGCAGTTTATCGTTTTTTGGCCATGTTATGGAAGACAAAAATTGGAACATATTGTGACAACCGGAAAGATTTGCGGAGAGATAGTGGAAAACAGCGTGAAAAGATTCTTGACAGCCTTGTGTCATGGCACGGAAGGGAGTCAACACACGAACTGATCCATGACACCGGAGATCGTAATATGTGGAGAGTAATGATCTCCCACGCCAGCAGGCAAGGCACTGGGTGATGATAATGGCATTATGAATGGGCATATATCATGGAAAGAAAAGTCCAGTAACACTGTAATCAACCATGCATGTAGAAAGAGGCAATTAAGGGGATTGACATGAGAATAGCTGCCCCATCTGGTAGAAAGCTTTAGCTGCAACATGCAAGCAATAATAACAATAAAGTCCACCTTTCTCTGAACAACTTATATATATATATATATATATATATATATATATATACATATATATATATATATATATATATATATATATATATATATATATATATATATATATATATATATATATAGAGTGCGCCCCAAAAAAATGTATACACAGTAATCGCCCACCAGTTTAAATGTAATAGCAGTTTCGATCTTTAAACAATTACTGTGGCAATGTGTAACATGCTGTTAACGTCATCATTTTAAACATATCATGCAACAAATTGCTACCGTAATTCTACAAATGGCGCAATATGACATGGTTTGATGACGTTATTAAAATATAATTGAAGTTAGTTGGAAATCAACAGGACGGATGCATAGTAGGCAAGTATGGACTAGGGGAACAGAATGAAAGAGGTTGCATACTAGTACAGTGGGCAAAAGAGCATAATTTTAATATTGGAAACACCTGGTATCAACAGCACCCAAGAAGATTATGAACATGGAGGAGTCCTGATCATAAGATCAAAAATCAGACTGATTACATTCTCATCAACAGAATATTTCGAAATGCCTTAAAAGTCGCAAAAACTATACCAAGCGCAGACTGCTACAGCGACCATAAATTAATCTTAAGCAATTTACATATAAAATTAAAGAAAGTCAAATATTCACCAAGAAACACACAATTTGATCTACAGGCACTGAAGAGTGAGGAAATAAACGATAAATTTAACGTAGAGGTAAAGAACAGATTCGATGCATTGTCCGATATAGAAATATTATTTCAAGACGTCAGTGACCAATGGGAAATATTAAAGAAATCAGTCAACCAAGCTGCAGAAACAACCATCCCAAAAATAAAGATAATAGGACGCAAGAAATGGATGACGGTAGACATCTTAAAACTCATGGAAGTAAGAAGAAATAACAAAAATAACAAGGACTATATGAGGAGATTCACGGTAAAATTAGGAAGCTATGCCAAGAGGCAAAAGAAACATGGCTTGAGGAAAATTGCAAGGAAATTGAAAACCAACGCAACACCCAGAATACCAAATTAATGCACAAAAGAATTAATGAAATCACTAACAAAAGAACACACACATCAACGGGTTGCCTAAAAACTAAAGATGGCAAAATCATAATAGAATAGATTTTACATGCGTGGTCAGATTATGTGAAAGACCTTTACGATGATACAAGAGAAGAACAAAATGATCATCGGAATAATAATGAAGGACCTCAGTTTTGAATATAGAAGTTCAGAATGCTCTTAACCATATGAAAACTGGCAAGATCCCGGGTACAGATAACATCACAATAGAAGTGATCGATGCCTTAGAAGAATAAGAAATAGACAAAGTCACCAGACTGTCAACTGTCATTTACTGCCAATATAGTACCTTGCGGTGTATGGCAGAGGGGTCTTTGAGCCTGAGGAATTAAGGCCGCCTGGCTAGTGCAGTCGTCGCGAACTGTGCAGGTTAGGATTTTATTGTTTCCCCCGACAGAAAGAAATCCCACACCTTACCGAGGGATCGAACCCGGGTCTCCCGAAGTAGAGTCCGGCGTTCCAGCTACTCGGCTAGCCGCTCCTATACACCAGTCACAAGATTTCTGAACGCAATATTCGATACTGGAGATATACCTCCTGAATAATTTATCAATTTTTATATATGCAGTCCCGAAGAAATGGAATGCTATCAACATCACACAATTAGTATAATGAGCCACATCACGAAGATTCTGCTGAGAATTATCATGCACAGAGTTAGGAAGAAAATACAACCCGAAATAAGAGAAGAACAATGTGGGTTTGTAGAAGGCAAGGGCACAGTAAATAATGTGTATATACTGAGAACAGTAATTGAGCGTTCTATAGAAGTAAACAAAGATCTATATCTTTGCTTTATTGACTACACAAAGGCTTTCGATAAAGTGAGACATGTCGACATGATAAGGATGCTTGAAGATCTATAAATTGATGGAAAAAACCTTAGACTTGTAAAAAAAAACAACATATGTAGAAACAACAAGCTGCCATCAGAATTGATAACGATGTAGGTCAATATCAGCCTATTAAAAGAGGTGTGAGACAGGGATGTGTAATGTCTCCAGACCTTTTTTTTCCCTGTACAGTGAAAATATTTTCAGAAATATAGAAGATATGGACTGAATCAACATTGGGGGACGGTACACTATTAACATTAGATATGCAGATGATACAGTCTTGATTGCAGACAATGAACAGGATCTGCAACATTTAGTCGATGCGGTTGTTGCACACAGTGAACTACTAGGGTTAGAACTGAATATTAAGAAGACACAGATTATGGCCGTCACTGGAAAGAAGGAAATACCACAATTTGATATGCGAGTAAATGGGCATATTCTTAAGCAAGTGAATGGATAGTTATCTCGGCACAGCCATAACATCTGTTGGGAGATGCTTGAAGAGATTAGAACAAGAATTGCCATTGCGAAGTTTCCTTTTGCAAGATGAAACACATACTGACCAATAAAAAGATATCAATTGAAACGAAAAAAAGAGTGTTGAAGTGCTACATAGAACCTGTACTTTTGTATGGTTGTGAAGCGTGGACAATAAGCAGTCAAGCTGAAAAACAGTTGGTGACTGTGGAAATGTGGTTTCCGAGGAAAATGCAAAAAATACCATTGATAGACAGAAAAACCAATGAATAAGTTCTTCAAGAAACAAATGAAGATCGTAAACTGATTAGAGTCATTAACGGTAGATAGTCAAAATTTTTTGGGCATTTTATGAGAATAAATGACTTGGAGAACTTGGTGACAACTGGCAAGATCGAGGGTAAGAGACCAAGGGGAAGACCGAGAAGTAAATACCTGGATGGCTTGGCCACATGGCATGGTCGAGACAGAAACATGGATCTGACCCACGACTCTGGTGATCGAGTGAGATGACAGAACATGACCGCCCATGCTTATCAGCATGGCACATGATGGATGGATGGAAGTGCGATTACATTTAAACAGGTGGACGATTACCATGTATACATGTTTCTGGCGCACTCTGTGTATATAGCGGTGTGTATTCGTGTTTTGTGTGTTGACGAAATTGTTGCTGCAGTGGTCATTCTGTTACTTGTAATCGTGGTCAAGTAAACCGTAGGGTCAACTTCTCGTTTTGTGTGTGTGTGTGTGTGTGTGTGTGTGTGTGTGTTTGTATGTGTTTGTGTGTGTATGTCTGTGTGTGTCTATGTATGTGTTTGCCAGTGTGTGTGTGTGTATGTGTGTGTGTGTCTGTGTGTGTGTGTGTGTGCGTGCGCGTGCGTGTACAAGTGCGTGTGTGTGTCTGTATGAGCGTGTGTGTGTGATATATATATATATATATATATATATATATATATATATATATATATATATATATATATATATATATATATATATATATATATATATATATATATATATATATATATTCCATTGAGAGATGAAAGGCAGAAGTAGTAAAATGGAGGAGAATAACAAAATGGAACATCTTATCACCCGAACAACAGTACACTAAACAATTGTTGCCCCACTCCTTCTAAACGCATATTATTCGTAGGCGAAGAGTCTGGCAGCAAGCGGAAACTAATGTATTCATCTATTACACAGAACATCAGTAATACCGCCGCTTGCAGGGAGACAGGCATAATCAAATTTCTAATTCACTAATCAAATTGATTCCCATACACAGAGATCCACTTTATATAATTGTTTGTGCAGTGGTTGTGTTATTTCTTGATTAGGAAAATCTAGATACAAAAACATAAATACAAAGCGCTAACTGACGGATCGGTAGCTGAAAAACATATTTTTGTTTGGTTAGCGATCGATCGCTTTGAAGTCAAACGTTGTCCACACTCGTACTACTGGAATCATTTTTGCATGTGGATTAGCATTCCTTATTACCAGTGTATCTCGCCATCATGCGAACCAACTCCGACTTCTGAGGTATTTGTAATTTACGTCCTCAAGTCAAGGACGAGAAGTCAACATTTATCCAAGCTAAAAGTATATTAGTCATAGAGGGAGCGTGGCACAGATTGTGCGTGCATATTATTACAGAAGAATGACTCGCATTGCCAGCTTTACCTTCTACCGGACTTGTTTGTTATGTTTAAAAGCTTCAGTTACAACTTAAAGTGAGGACACGTGAGGGATTGTATGGAAGTTGCAGAGATGTTTAATGAAAGAATCATGAGAAGACAGTGAGTGGATAGAAAGAGTAATGAAAAACATGTTGAAAGAAGTAACTCACAAATAGAACTGTGATGTTAGTCGCACCAGGAGAGAACAGTCTGAATTCGCTGAGTATGTCACGAGAAGGGGGTACTTTGTGAGGGAGGTGGGGGGAAAGAGACAATGGGAGACCACAAGAGATGTGACGGTCAGTTCGACATCATAACGTGGAGGAATATCAGTATGTTATGACCAATCTTTGAATGGGAACGAAGAAACTAGGAAGTGCTTGGAGGCAGCAGAAATTGGGTTTCTGAGACAAGTGTTGCGAATACCTTGGACTACCAGAGTAACTAACAACGAGAGTCTGAAAGAGGCTAATGAAAGAGTAGAACATTAGATACAACTATATGAAAGAGACAACCAATTTACTTTGGTCACACACTGAGAAGAACATCATTGGAAAACATCGTGACAACTTGAAAGATCCGCAGTAGAAGGGACAAAGACAAACTGAGAGAAACGATTCTGCATGGTCTAAGATGAAGGCATGGGCAGTAGCGAACTAGGTCTAAAATTATTGGTTGCCAGGATTACAAGACCATTAACACTTTTAACATTACATATTGTCTAATGTTTAAGACTGCCCGCTTCATCAGAGGGTCCACTTGCTATCGGGCATGTGGACGTCTTGGCCAGTCCGTCACAAGGCATGTGGGAATATCAACAATAGAATTACCATAGAATACCAGGGACAGAGATCTGTGGAGATCCATGAATGTTTACGCCATTTGGCAAGGCACGTGATGAATTTATTCAAACAGGATAGGAAGAAATATGTTTAAGACTTCAAAGCTTATTTTCCTGAACAAGCACCTGTCTCACAGTCACGACGTGAGGAGAACTTGCCATGAATGGACCAGTTAAACTGAATTGGACATATTACACTTGATATATTCGCTTATGGCCTATGAAATAAGAAGAACTTGCATAGAACCAGCGACGTAAAAAATCATTGCTTGAACCCATACGATGAATTTGCATTGGACCCACGATAGAGGGAAACCCTTTTGGATTCACAACGTAAATTTAACGTATCTAGGATCCACAAATAGCTTGCCATAGGTCAACGACGTGCAGATATGCAAACTTCCTGACATGTGTCAACAACTTAAATGGATATTTCTTTGGACAATCGACCAAATTAGAGTCTTCTTTGGATAAACGACATAATTAGACAAGCAAAAGAGAATTAGTATTAGACACGGCTTACAGAGAACTGGGACCTACTATCTAAGAAGACATTGACTTGCTTCCACGACCTATTGAGCTAATGTTTGGAGAAACTCACCTTAGATTTTGGTTCTCAAACTATTCAAGGCTATTTAGCTTCGCAGTAAGTTCATGGTTTGGACAGAAATTCACAGAAGTACATAAAACATTTTGTGTTTGAAATATTTTCACCGGTTGTAAAAGAAATTTTCAGTAGCGATCAACTAGATTCTACCAAGGGAACAATACACAAACACAAGGTCAAGACAGAAAGTCGATATACTTGACTCGAGCTTCAACACCCCATACGGTTAAGAGAAAAGTATACAACCAATCATTGTCCACGTGGGGATATATAATACTTACCAAATAGACAAATCTACGAGCATAATAGAAGGCATTATACATTTTTTGGCATATCTTATTTACAGGACATTGCAGTCAACACCAGAATTTTTAGCTGCTATTGATGTCTTGGCAAGTTTTACGTTCAGCAGTTTGCCATTGATTCTGAACGGCCGGCACACATACCTTTCCGTAATAAACCAACGCGACGCGATTCGCTGCCGAATCTCGCGCTCGGTAAGGTGCGGGATTTTTTTCTGTCGGGGGCAAAAAGAAAATCCTGACCTGCACAGTTCGCGGCGACTTCACTAGCCAGGCAGCCTTAATTCCTCAGGCTCTAAGACCCCTCTGACATACACAGCAAGGTACTATATAGGCAGTAAATGACAGTAACTATTTCAAAGGGGGGAAAACAATGCGTTATAGAGCGTGAAGGTCACAAATGTAAAGATTTACTTTGACATGTAACAGTATCGGTACATCTATTCAGCAAATAAGGATAAAACGAGGGTGAGGGTTATATAAACATGTCACATTCTAATATATTCTTATTAGGCGTTTTCCTTTGGCTACACATACATCCGAGAACCTGGCACATTTAATGCTTGCTTGCTTGCTTGTGTTCGTTGGCTTGAGCTCCAACGCGAAGTCCTGTATGTCGGATGAAGACATCCTGTTGTCCAACATCAGTGTGATGTCATACAGGACCTGAGGTTTGCGTGAGTATCCGTTGCCCCATGTCTGGCTTATTGGTGTGCAGACTGGTGGTTCCTCGCCGTACAGGCAGACACTCTCCGACTTCGGAGGAATCAGCGATCCTATTGACTTCAGCCAGGACCCCGAAGGGACCTGTTGCCCAGGACGCTCGACGAGGACGCGAAAAGTACGTATACGTCTGTGTGTGTGTGTGTGTGTGGGGGGGGGGGGGGTTAAGCTCCTTGCCTCGCGTTCCTAAGATTGTAGGTTCGTTTCCGGACTGTGTCATTCGGTTCACAAGTGCAGTTATCTCGGTGACATGTGGTGACGTCGCAGAAGCTACGGAGTTCGTGTTCTGTGCAATACTTTCGACAGGCCGCCCTGCGGAAAGAGACTGAGCCATATGGGATAGAACCCGGTGCAATAAAATCGATCCTCTGGATTATTATAAAGAGCAATTTCGAAAGACTATCATGTGGGCCAGGATCTGCACAAGCCAAGCCACTTGGTGATGATTATGATTTGATGAACAATCCGCTTCTCAGTATATCTCCTCCCTTAGCAACGAACCAGTTAGACATTCCAAGGACACGCCCATTCCTGCCATTTGATTCCCCCTTTCAGTTGTCTTGGAGCTACGATGAGTTCACATTCCATCAATTTAAACAGCAATTATTATGCAAACTGAACCACGAGAACACCCGCATATCTAACAAGGACATTGTTAATTATTTCTTGCCAATCAGCTCGACAAATTCCTGCCCACCCTCTGACAGATATTTCTTTTGTCGAGATCAGCATGGCTGAAAGGATAAGAGCACTCACTCTTTGACAAACTTCCGGTGTGCTGATACCAAGATAGCGGGTTAAATCCCTATGCCGGTCAGCTGGACTAAAATGTTGACTTCTTGTCCTTGACTTGGGGATGTAAGTTACAAGTACCCCTGAAGTCGTCGTTTTTTTTTTCCCCTGATGGCGAGGGACTCCGGTATTAGGGCAATTAATCTACACGCAAAAATCAGTTCTGGATAAATAGTAGTATGTGTTTGGACTACCGTAGAGTGCAAAGTTTGCGAATGAAAAAAACCACATAGATTATAATCTCAACAAGATGATAATGTAAGTCGTCATCAACAATGCACACGCAGCATTTCCTTCCTACTTTTTTTTCACGGAATTTCACATTCCCAACAGTCCGTGTTCGAAGTCAACCGCTGGGCGATTTGAGAGCAGATCGTTTTGTGTTCATTTTCATAATAGCGTGAGCATCGGCACTTCCCAAAGAAATAGTTAAATACCGGACGTAAAATTGACAAGAACATCACAAACAGCCAACACATACTTGAGTTGATTGCAACGTCCTGAACAGGACGTATCTTTTGCAGGAAGTCCCTTCGCCTAACCACATCGCACAACATAGCACTATTCTGACTTTGTACATCCCTCAAGCACAACTGCCATTGCCAACACTCGCTTTGTGCATGCGCATCCGGCACTTACTTAGCACTCAGTTACTTAAAGGAATCGTTGCGTGTAATTTGCAGGACAAAACGATCAACCCCAGGATACATTTCTAGGGAATTTTAAGTTCCGCTGTTTGCCATTGCTTTCTAAACGAGAAATCAATATATATTTTTTTTTCGTATATCCTTTACAGGACATCGCTGTCAACAGCAGCATCTTTCAGCTGTCTGTTGATTTCTTGGCAAGATTACGCTCAGCAGTTTGCCATTGCTTTCTGAGCGGCCGGCTCAGTTAACCCGCAAGTCACCAGCCGGGAGTCAATATTTACGTCCAATAAATTGTGTGTGAAGTAAACCCACTATCCCGCCCTCAATGCATATGTAGTTGATTTATGAGAGTGATAAATATCTAGGCAAAACTGACCTCTAGTCAATTACTTACCTTAGCTAACAATAAAGTTGGATAATGTTGCAACTGAGTGAAAACTTTATAAACTACTAGTTAGATTTATTGTGTTAACATATCTGTTTATAATTTACGAATGGAGACTATAAGTTATATGTCTGTGTACATCTGGATGTGTTGCACTGTTTTTTCCTACTGTATTACTTGGGGAGATGACATACACAGATTTCTGTTCTACTACTGGGCGTAGAAATCATTTATGATGTTTTCTTTTGTTATATTGGATGCAAAGATGACTTGCCGAGCTTTTTCTTCGTACACTGGAATGAGAAAACGTTAGTTAGTTAGTTAGTTAGTCGCAGTTCCAACTTCACAGCAACGGGTCGTCCCCATTATGCTCCATTCCTGTGCCAGTGAATATCACACAAAACGCTCCCCACTGCCCAATGTGAAAAGTGGAAAAGACAGGTATGGTGTTTTATGTTCCTCCACTTGATGTATCGACAATTTAATGTGTTTTATCGTTTTATAATGGGTGTAGGGATGTTTTATCTTGTTTTATAATCTTATAATGCATGTAGAGATGACTTAAATGCTATGTCGTTCTGTAATGGGTGTAGAGATATCTGATAGTTTTCTACTGTCCTATAATGGATGTAGAGATGTCTTACTGTTATGTATCGTTTTATAAAGTACGAAGAGATAACTTACTGTTATATCGTCATATAATGGGTATAGAGATGACTTATTGTGTTCTATCGTGGACATGGTAACAGAGAAGGGACAAGCGTAACAACGGGGATAACAATTGTGACCGAACGTCTCCACTGCAGGGGTAAGACGCCCGAAGTCATGACCCGGACGGGACCGCCCCCGGTGAGTATTAAGAGCTTAAAGGTCCGAAATACTTGGGAAAGGTGTTAACTTCTGACGATCAGAATCCCCCTGGCGTGTTTGCTCCGCGGCGGAGTTTTTACGATTAGTAGAGATGTCTTACTGTGATTTATCCTTTTATAAAGTATGAAGAGATGACTTACTGTTATATCGTCACATAATGGATATAGAGATGACTTATTGTGTTCTATCGTCTTATAATGGATGAAGAGATGACTTGCAATGTTTTATCATCTACTACTGGAGGCAGAAATACCTAATTGCTTTTCTGTTTGCCCATACCTCCACCCATTGATTGGATTTCTTAGACGAAGATAAGAAAGACTTCCCAATAGTGATGGATCACGGGAATATTTCATGCTGTCGTTTGTTCAGATAGAGAAGATGTATATATAAACATTGTGTAATTTTGTAATCTTTATTCCAATCGATAGACACGGAGAAACTGCTGGCGCCAGCATCAATGGTGAATTAATGAGAGTCATATCTTATGTAAATGCTGTTTGCGGCTGGACATTTCGTGTTGCATTCCTGTTATGAAATATGTTGAACATATCAACAGCTTCTTTTAAGCTTCAAGAAAATGTAGGGTTCTGCGTCGGAAGCCTAATCTGTTAACATATCTGCCTGTTTTGGATAGTTTCTTGTCGAGATCATGATAATCATTGACACCTTCATCTATCATTATTATCAGTATCATAATCATGTTTCATGCCGACGATCATAAACCTTTGCAATCATCCTAAAAGTTAGTTGCATATCCTTTAAAGAAAGTCGCAGTCAACCCCAGCATATTTTTGTTGTTAGTAATTTCTTGGCAAGTTTATGTTCAGTAGTTGTTATTGCTTTCTAAACGACCGGCACTCATATAATTGTATGAAAACCAACCCACAGTTGTGTTTCGAACGCAGTATGCGAGATTACGAATTCGCCACAGAGCCGGCAACCATAAGCTATCTTATATAAGAAGTTGGTTTGTTTATCATTTCGTGCTTCTCTTCCAGTCCACCAAACATGCTCTCAGTCTGTCCATCTCTTGATTTAATACCCTTACCATTTCATGTTGTCACAACGTTCTAAAGACCACTTTCTCTCATTTTCTCTCGCTCTTTATGTTCCATTGGTGCATATTCACTCCGCCACCTGCCCTTATCGTTTTTTGCTCTGTATATTGAATTGGAGAAAATACTCTCAACCATCTGCTCTCACTTTCTTTCACTCTTTATTCCGAAGTGTGGCATTTACTCTCACGCACCTGCTCTCGTCTTCTTTCGCTCTTTATTCCTAATTGATGCATATGCCTTCAATGCCCTTAACCACCTGCTCTCAAAACAGAATTAAAATGACGACTGTCTTGTATTGGAGAGTATGAGTAATTCCATCACAATCTAAAATCCTTTATGGCAAACTACTAAATGTGCCCCAAACAGTGCACGACACAAGAGAGCTGCAGACGTGCTTCCGGGGACCCAGCTTCCACCAGAATAAACGCACAGCTCTGCATCTGAGCAGAGCACGGCACTCATTATTCCTTACAGACAGAAATTGATATCAAGTATGCAGATCATACACTATCCATCTAGATATGGAAGTCATGGGAAAACCATCACAGTGTCTTCCCAAGAATACTTTTATGGGAACTTCACAAATCTGGAAAGAATGGACATGGTCAAACACTCCATTCTAGGCTTTGATTGAGTAACGTATCCGATGTGACCAAAAGATTTTGCTTTACCTACTGAAAAAACTATCTGATGTAATCTAAAGATTTTACATACATAAAGAACATAATAAAACTAGAGTGAAGGGCCACTTTTCACTCTATGAGATCTATTGCGTATATAATGCTGGTCCTATAGTTTTAGACCAAACACAACCCTTTTGTATGATGCTATCAAGATGCCGTTGAGGGCCGTTAATTCCCAGAAAATGTCACTGTAAAACATGTTTTAACAATTCTTGGAACTACTAATATTTTAGTATAAAATAGGACAGCATGTTTTAACAAGTCTTGGAACTTCGAACATGTTAGTATAATACTGGTCTGCAACAAATTTTGGTACCGCAAAAATTTCACTATAATACTAGACAACATATTTGGGGCAAATATTGGAACAGCAAACATTTTACTATAATACTGGTAGCGTGTTTAGCAAATCTTGGTTAAGCAAACATTTTAGTATAATACTGGGCAGCATGTGTTAGCAAATCTTGGAACAGGAAACATTTTAGTATAATATTGGACAGTATGTTTCAATAAATCTTAAAATACCATCGTTTTATTATAATTTTGGACAGCGTATTATAACAAATCTTGGAATTGCGAGAAATTGTCAGTGTCCTGTTTGTTAAAGTTGTAGTTTTTATATGGTTTGTCAAATTTGGTTGTATGTGTTGTCTTTTCCCACATTTCATAATATACATGCCTAGTACTCTTCAATGGATGCTTTACTTTCTTGATTTCTTGATGTGTGTCTTCGTTGAATGTCTGGTTGTGTAATCCTTGCCAGTTCGCACAATAGGTCACCAATGTCGTGTAGGTGGTCAGATAGAGGACTGCATGCTTTCTGCATGTCCTTTTACAGGACGTTGCAATCAAACCCTATCATTTATTAGCTGATTGGGGTTTACTAGACAAGTTTACGTTCAATAGTTTGCCATTGTTGTCTGAACGGTCTACATTCATACCGTTGGATTAAACGAAAAATGTCATACTCCCAAATCACCTTCAGTTGATTTCAAACCGTCGACCTGGTACACCGAGGAATTTGTGACTCTGCGACCACTAAACTCTAAGTCTCAGACGCTGACGGCAAAGAAGGTGGGAAACAATAAAAGATATGCATCATGTATACTGTCACTAGCAAAGTCAGTAGAAAACTGAGGAAGCGATAAGTTACATGGTGCGTGCGCGCACACACACACACACACATATATATATATATATATATATATATATATATATATATATATATATATATATATATATATATATATATATATACCGGCTCCGTGGCCGAGGGGTTAGCAGCTTTCTCCGCTAACTCCGAATACTCTCGTCACGTGACGCGACGAGAATTAGCAGTGGTTCGAATCGCAAAAGTGACTTATGAGAGTATGGAGCCGGTCGCTCAGAAAGTCGTGGCGTGCTGATGATCGTAATCTAGCCTAGGAATCAACATACAGCTGAGAGATGCTGGTGTTGACCGCAATATCCTGAAACAGGATGGAAACGCGGAAAATATATATATATATATATAAGCTTCCTGTTCTCCCAGACTCTGTTTGCTAACATGTTCATTGTTGTTGCTGCTTTACCAATCCTGATGTTGATTTCCTGATCTAGGGATAATTTGCTATTTACCTCTGATCCTTGATATGTAAAATGGTCTACTATCTCCAGTTCGGCCTCGTCAATAAAGATTGATGGTACCCCATGTGCACCTTGTGGCATAATTTACGTCTTCTGTTTGTTAAATGTTAAACCAAATTCAGAACAAGCATTGGAGAATGCAGATAGTAGATGTTGTAATATCACCCGCAAAAAGCAACTCTCTGATTAGTACCCTCCTAATTTTTGTCTTGGCCTTTAATCTCTGAGCATTATAGAGGCCGCCACCTGAGCGCTAGTTAATGTATATACCGACATCCTGATCACGAAATGCATATTTCAGTAGAAGTGAAAAGTATATTCCAAAGAGGGTGGGGGATAGTACACAGCCTTGCTTAACTCCACTCTTGATTTCAAACTCTTCTGAAGTTGCACCATCAAACTTGATTATACCCTTCATGCCTGTGCGGAACGATTCCACAATGGACAGAAGAGTTGGTG
This sequence comes from Cepaea hortensis, assembly GCA_963921405.1. Classification (NCBI taxonomy): domain Eukaryota; kingdom Metazoa; phylum Mollusca; class Gastropoda; order Stylommatophora; family Helicidae; genus Cepaea; species Cepaea hortensis. The sequence continues at coordinate 51,239,015 of OY992887.1, read as the reverse complement.
GGCAGCCAATCTTCTTTAGTGCCTTGAACAGACCCTCACGACTGACCAAATCAAATGTTTTTGTGAGGTCGATGAAGGCGATAGATAGTCATTGATTTTCTTCTCGGCATTTTTCTTGCATTTGTCACAATGAGAATATCATATCAATGGAAGACCGGTTCTTTCGGAAGCACACTGTGATTCGGGGTAGACCTGATCTCTTAGGACTTGAAGTCTGCGCAGAACAATTCTGGCGAATACTTTTCCAACAGTACACAGAAGTCAAATACCCTTATAGTTGTTATAATCGCTTCGATCGCCCTTGTTCTTGTACAGCGTTATGGTGCTTGAATGTTTGAAATCCTGTGGGACTTGTCCTTCTCGCCAGTATAGCTCTATTGGCTGGTGGATCTGTAGAGTGAGTGTGTCTTGCTCACTCCTGATTACCTCTACTGGAATCCCATCCTTACCTGGAGCCTTGCCAGATGCAAGTTAATTTATAGCACACTTAACTTCTGTTATAGTAGGAAGTGTGTCAAAATGGTCAAGTGATGGCAGGGCCTCTATGGCGTTGAGGGCTTGATCCGCTAGTTTGGTCTCACTTGAGTAAAGCTCCAAATAGTGCTCTATCCATCTATCCATCTGCTGTTTCTTATCAGTGATGATTTCTCCAGTCAAGGTTTTCAGTGGTGCACTTCTTTTGATCATTGGACCACAGGCTTTCTTTATCCCCTTCATACATGTTTCTGATTTTTCCCCTTATAACTTGCATTTTGACTGGACTCACATAACTTGATCCAAGTCACTTGCACACTGCCTGGCAGCCTTTTGCACATCCTTCCTAGCTTGCTTTAGCTCAGTGAGAGTGTTACGCACGCGTTGTTCTTTCCTTGTTTCTTAAGAGAGCTATTTTCTTTTTATCAATCAAGGCCTGCAGTGTCTGGCTGTTCGCAGCAAACCAGTCCCGCCTCTTGTGATAAACAGTGCCGTAAACCCCTACCGCAGTTTTATAAAGACTTTCCTTAAGTTTACCCCACTTTTCACTTACTGTACAATTTTCTGATGTATCAGTGAACGCGTCTTCAAGTTGCTGTTGAAACTCAAAGCACTTGTCTGGATCGTGAGTGTTAATAATATTAATCCTGGGGCTAGATTTATCTTTAGCTGTGTAGATTCTCTTTGGCCTCAGTCTAACTCATGCAACAACCAAAGAATGATCCGTATAATATTCATCACTGTGGTAACTTCGAGTTAATGATGTATGGTTCAGATGTTGTCTCCGTGTGATGTTAAAGTCCAGCTGATGCCAATGGCCGGATCTTGGATGTTTCCATGTGACCTTATGCAGCTCTTTTGTTTTAACAAAGGAGTTAGTAATGCATAGGTCATTTCTGGTGCAATGCTCCAGCAGCCTTTGCCCATTTTCATTCATGCGACCAATGTTGTATTTTCCAAGGCACATTGGCCATAAACTCGAGTCCCTGCCCACACGAGCATTGAAATCACCGAACATATAAATGTAGTCGGATTTTGGAACTGCCTTGATCATAGAGTCTAACTCCTTGCGGAACGAATCCTTCACGTCATCTGAGGAAGCGAGTGTCAGTGCATATGCAGTAATAATGGTAGCAAAACCACAAGAGGTTGCCAAGCGCAGGGATAATAGTCTTTCATTATCTCCAGCTGGAATTTCAATCATTCCCAATAGCGAATTCTTCACTGCAAAGCCCACACCACGTTGCCTTTTTCTGCCTACCTTCTACCCTTCCAATATATATATATATATATATATATATATATATATATATATATATATATATATATATATATATATATATATATATATATATATATAAACTCTTTCAATAAATATGATCACTCTACAATAATTCAATATTCAGCAAAATGCAAACAACATTTCATTAGGAAAATAAAATCCGGTATTGTGAATGAAATAAGAAAACAAAAAGAATTGGATAAGTACAGACAAATACGCAAACAAACAAACATGTAAACATAGACGTACACACATACAGATATACACATAGGCAAGACAGATACATAAACAAAAAGACACATAGATTGACGCAAGAAAATATGCCTGCATATATACATACGTGTACACACACATACATGCACGCACGCACGCACGCACACACACACACACACACACACCCACACACACACACGCCTACCTACACATCTTAATACCAGCCTATCTACAGTCCACCTATCTACCTATCTATATAAGTTCGTTCGACCACACATTCATTCATTTCTTCCCTTCTTCGTTCGTACATAATACACACAGTGTCCGATGTTTAACAACCTGTGTGGCCGTACAGATATTGATCTGCCTATTAACATATTAGGGTAAGGCAGGGAGAAGATGCGCTGTGTGAATTGCAATGATACGGTCATGTGACCGGACCAGGGCAATTACAATACAAGAAAAACTGAAACAGAAAGATCGATACAAATGTTTACTTTCGTTTATTGTCCGTGATGACTTTCAATTCTTGGCAGTCGTTTTCTGTTATCGTATAGCAATTTATTTATTCTCTCGACATAGAATTTAGCTTCTATATCAGAGCTTGTACGTTATTTTGCAGGCAAAGAAAACACCCCTGATAGCAATTAATTCGTCTAAAAAGCGCTAAAACCTGCCTTGATACACAGTTTTTGTTAGTAAATTTCCGGTCATGATCTGCTACAGTTATCTGAAGCTCATTGACCCTTCCGTGACACAAGACTGACAAGAATTTTCTATAGCTGTTTTGCTCTTTCTCTCTTTCCGCAGCTCTCCCTTTCTATAAAGTTATCACAATGGTTTATAGTTTTTGTCTAATGTGGCCAAATATTGTCGACAGCCTCTGTTTGGTGTTTGTCTCGAGTTGTATTTATGTTTAGCATCCTTGTAAACGTTTAGATTACTCCTTTTGCATGTCCAGGGAGTTTTCAGTTCACTTATACTATTATTTTATTTTAAAACCCAGGTTGTGTGCTACCATAATTTGGTATATCTCAATGTTAATTATACAGCTCTAATCCTACTGTACGAGGAATTGACGAAATAGAAATGTAACTAATACAGTATGCATATCATGACTGAAAGGCCTCATGTTTAATCACATTCATATCATTTACCGAATTGGAATATAGCTAACTGATCATCTTGATTTATTTGGTTGTTTCAGGATTTGCGCCGATCGTATTCCACGAACCTTCGTCTCATCCACGTCGGACTGGAAGCACAAGACTCGAATGTCGCTTTCGTTTGAACTCGTCAGTATTGCATATTCGGGGTCATGACACCAGACTGTCAATAATATTCTCACGCTGTCTTCATCTATCTCATTTGCCGCAAATCTTTCCGGTCGTCACAACATGTTCCAAAATGTCCATTCTCATAATGTGGCCAGAAAACGATGACTGCTTCTTTCTGATGTTTGCGACATTTACTTATCAGAGTCAAATTGTAACGGACGAGGCCGATGTGAGACACAGAACTTAAACTAGAATTACCATTCCAAAGGGGACATTTTTAAGGGGGGGGGGGAGAATTAAAAAATCACAAAGTATACGAATGATTATACTGAAGTCAATCCGTATGTATTTGTATTCAGTCGCACTATACGCTATTGAACTATGGACAATGAATAAACGTGATGATAAACGTATAGAGACATTCTAACTGTGGTGTTATTGAAAAATGACCAGAATTAGCACATCTGGCAAATTAAGAAATGGACACGTGTTGGAAACGCTTCTTAAACTAATTAAAAGGAAAGATTGTGATGGCTTGGTCATATCCTAAGACACAAGGAAACACAAAGGAGACTGATGAAGAGCACAGTATTTGAGAAAGTGAAAGTTAGTCGACAGATCATCCTCATTGCACATCGAACTATTCAGTCCATAAGTGCTCGGATCCCCTCCTCAGCAAATCCCGAAGCGTGTAGCGGTTAACGACACCAGTTCTGTGTTGGTTTATCAATCCTCTTTGACTTCCTGCGCAGTGTTCTTGTTTGGCCACACCTCTTTTAATTTTCTGTTCTCGCAGTCTGACCATGGTTGTAGATTCCCAGGCATCACTTGGTTCTCGCAAAAGTCTTACTTCTCGTAGAGCATTCAGAGTATCAGCCTCGTCCATGGCGCGTCCGCCCTACACAATAGCCTTATCTGCGAGCTTGTCAGCCCGCTCATTTCCTTGTACTCCCGCATGCCCTGGCACGATGATGAAACTAATCTTTGCCAGCCGAGACCTCTCCAGAGACAGCAATCACTCTCTTCGGATCCACCCCATCTCTATCCTCTTGAGTATGCTCAATGAGTCGCTAAGGACACACTCCCTAGTGAATGTCTGTGTCTCGAGCCATGTTATTGCTTTACTTAATGCCATGGCTTCCATAGTCAGGCTACCTGTGGTCTCAACGAAAACACCAGCGTCGTCCTTCTCAATTCTCCCTCCAGCCTGAGCCGTAAAGGCCCATGAGTTTCTCACACGTCGGACGACCGACCCATCTGTGTAAATGACAGCATCATCGTCTAACGAATTCTCGAAAATCAATGCTTGTACTTCCGCCTCCACATCAGCTGGATTTTCTTGTCTGCATTTTCTGTCTAGTTGGATGCAAATAGAAAAAGACTTACATAATTCTGTTGGCACTTGCATCCACTCCTCGTCAGGTTCCAAGTCCTCAAGTGAACACATTTGTTGAAGAATGTCTTCAGTTTGACCCATCCACGACCTTCCTCTTTTTAACCTGCTGCCCCATACCTTCATAATTTCACTATGCAGTGGATGTTGTGTGTTTGCAGTAACTCTGAGGTAGGCACGTGCTCTGCAAATTTGTATTATGTCTTCAATGGTTGGGAAATCAAGAAGGTAGCGCATCACCCTGCATGCTGTATCACTTGTACATCCAAGAATAATGCGCATAAATTCGTTCTGTATCCTTTCCATCCTTTCTATCTGCTTATGGCTGAGAGTCAGGATTGCCATCGCATTATAAAAAAACAACAAAAAACAGACATGACCAGCCGCTCGTATAGAAGAGATAGATGGCGCTGCTCACAGTTTGCTGCTGCTATCACCTGCATCGCAGCCAAACCCCGCTTGGCCTTTGTTATCACCTGGTCTATGTGCTCATTATAAGCAAGGCTTCGATCAAAACGTATCCCCAGTTAATTCATTGCCTGCATTCTTTCCACAGTCTCTGAACACAGATTTATAGTTGGTGTGGGAGTTTTGATAATATGATTATTCAAAGAGAACCATGTCACTGTTGCCTTTGTTGGGTTGACCATTGCCCCAGCTTCAACACACCAAGTACTTATACGATTGAGTTCGGTTTGTAGTTCCACAGCAATCTGATCTCTGTCCTTGCCCTGACGATACACTAAAACATCGTCGGCATATGACAATGTCCTCCCCGGTCCAGTGATCTGCTCGCTTGTGATTCTCACAGTGTATCCGTTGAACAGCATCGGAAAAAGTGGTGATCCCTGTGATAGGCCAGGATATATTGTTGTTGGTTGCGAAGTCCTACTGCCACATCTAAAAACTACTTTCCTTTGGAAGAGGGCTGCAGCGATAAAACTAAGGAGGAAGGGACTTATCTTGAGTTCAAGAAGCTGAAGCATTAAGAAATCTAATGGTACTCTGTTGTACGCGTCCTCAAAATCAATCGCTGCAGCAAAGGTTTCAATGCCTCTGTGGAAACCTTCATAGACATCATGGGCAAAAACTGCTGCATTGGTCCAGGTTTCTCTTGTTGAACGGTACCCTTCCAGGGTAGGTGGGAAAACACATTGCCTCTCTAGCTGGCTTGATATTTTCTAGCAATTAACTTCTCCAGCAGCTATTGTATTCTGCATGGTGATTACTCGATGTCCCTGAATTTTTGTGTTGTCTTTGCCAGGCTTCGGCAAGGGAATCAGATAGATGTGTAACCACTCCTCCTTGATGTTAGCGAGAAAGTGAATGGGTAGGTCAAGGTCTAAACGTATACAATTGGCATTCACCGATCAGGACATGTCCTGGGCAGTAACTACAGCCGGCATGATGCTAACTACGTCATTCACGGAATGCTAATTATCTATACAAATATGGGGACTAACTACATCATTCATGGAATGCTAATTATCTATACAAATATGGGGACATCACCATTTGCCCAGTAAATCTCAAGGCGGGTAAAAAGGATGCTACCCTTACTTATCTAATGATTCCCAGATCTATAAATGCAAACTTACATGGAATTAAAGAGACACACGGCTGTAGATGTGAATAATTAGGAACGTTACGTCCAGCCCAAGTAAAAAAAATACTTGATGATGATGGTGATGATATATCCTGCTGTGTAATTCTCTAAGGCTGTCTTTCCTTAAAATTTATCCCCGTCTTAATTCCTTGTCTTGTAAATTTGATGATTAAATGTTAATTGCATGTCCTTTACAGGACGCTGCAACCAACCCTGGCATTTATTGACTGTTTGTAATTTACTAAACAATTATCTTTCAGTAATTGACCATTACTTTATGAAAGGCTATGAACATTAATACAAAGCGGTCTGTTCCAAATTGCTCTAAGCCACAGCAACGGTTGATGATGTTGATGATCACTTCAAGATTGAGTAACATACTATTTTATTTTTGCTTTGTTTTAGAGTTAGATTATATCAAATGCTACATGAGCTTTGAGGGGACTTGGCATGCCATTTTGAATATAGATGGCCAGAGTTGTTCCTTTAGTCTTAGTAGGGGATAGCAGAACGCCAAGCGTCGTGGGACTTAACACAACATAAATGTTCTACTCCCCCCAACTGAGACTAAAGGAACAACTCTGCCAATGCATATTCAAAAGGACATGTCACATCTCCTCACCGCTCCTGTAGCTTTTGATTAATCCAACTCTTAGCCAAAGCAAAAATAAAATAGTATGCTACTTAATCTGCCTTAGAGCCAACCGCATTTTGTCAAGCAAAGGAGCACGGAGAGGAATTGCTGTATTGATTTTGAGAATTCTGCAAATGAAATCTAGATAAATATTTCTGCCAGGAGTTATGACCCATTGAGAGCATTGGGAAATATTTATCGGAAGGACTGCGTGATATGTCTCTGTACAGTTTTAGTTACCAGTATGTGATATCCCAGCTATCTGCCTCCACTGGTTAGTTTCATAATTCATTCTTCTCTCATGGGTGGCCAACGCACCAGCTGCCAATTATTTATTCTATTTACCATTTAGCTGCATTGTAAAATAGGGTGCATAAAATATTCAGCAATTTGTCTGCATTCAAGCGTTTTGGTTACAGAAACAAAAATCCCCAAAAATATATAATTCATGCATTAGCAGATCTCTCTCTCTCTCTCTCTCTCTCTCTCTCTCTCTCTCTCTCTCTCTCTCTCTCTCTCTCACTGTCTGTCTGTGTGTGTGTGTGTGTGTGCGTGTGCGCGTGTGTGTGTGGGTATTTACATCAGCCTATAAGTTATGTGTTATTTATTAGAAGATTTTACGTTCAGTAATTTACCATTGCTTTGTGAACTAGAATTCAGCATTTAAGCACAGCTGGCCGACGTTCCCATTACGCTTCAGTCAGAAGAGAAAGTTTAGACTTGTTCAGCGTTTCCGCCACGTCGAATACGTTATCATCATGTGCCTTGTCAGCAGACGTAGGCCTTCATGTCGTTCCACAGATTTCGAACCTTGGTGATCTGGATTAACTCTGCTGATGATATTCCTGCACTCCCTCCGGCACCCCGATCTCAGCTCATCCAGTATAATTTCTCTTGGTTTCTTTTTCCACCGAACTTTCCATTGGTAACGACATTCTCCAATGTCTCTATTCTCATCACATGCTCAAAGAATGCTGTGTGTTCTTTTCTTATAGTTGTATATATATAGTTGTATATACTGCTCTACATGAGAGCTTTTTATTTGTCAGTACGTTTTCTATCTTGCAAAAGGCCACCTTTGCCATGGCTATTCTTGAACGAATTAATCGCTACAAGGCACCTTCCTTCAGATGGTCTGATTGTCTTTTAAAAGAATTTCCCCATTTACTTTGAGGTTACATTGTAGCACTTTTTTCTCACTGGAGACGACCTTAATTACTGTTTTCTTACAATTTAATTAACACCCCAGTTGTTATAAATGTAAACAAGTTGCTCTCACTTTGCAAGACTATGCGATCAACTCTTAGTTAACATTCTTTTAAATTTTACGTAACGTTATTTGCCATTGCTTTCTGAACGAGAAGTTGACAGTAAAGTCCAACTTATCGGTACTTGGGAGGAACCCACTACCCTGCCGTCAGCGCACATACATTTTAATCGAAAGCGCTATAAACCTCTCTTTTGGTGTGATTAACTGTGAGTAAGGAGGTTTTCACTGCTCTTCTTTACTGATCTATAATATGTATTTTTTATATATTGACAGATATATTACTGTTTCTCTGTACTTTAGAGTGTATATTGTAATAAGTAACGTAAGCTGTAATCATTCTGTTTTTAAAATTTATGATAACTCACTGTTGAAATGTCTAATAAGTATGACAACTGGATAGGTAAAGATGAGCTCCGAGTCGTGAATTTCAATCCATCCATTTATCATGTGCCGTGCTGGTAAGCGTGTGCGTCCATGTTCTGCCATCTCACTTGATCACCAGAGTCGTGGATCAGCTCCGTGTTTCTGTCTCGACCATGCCACAAGGCCAAGCCATCCAGGTACTTGCTTCTAGGTCTTCCCCTTGGTCTGTTCCCCTCGATCTTATCAGTTGTCACCAAGTTCTCCAGATCATTTCTTCTCATAACATGCCCAAAAAATTGTGACTGTCTGCGTCTAATGTCTCTAATCAGTTTACGATCTTCATTTGTTTCTTGAAGAACTTGTTCATTGGTCTTTCTGGCTGTCCATGGTATTCTTTAAATATCTATCATCTCTTAGGGAGGCTACCCTAAGTATCACTTATGTTTAATCAACATTTTCACATGTTCGGCGATAGTGAAAGTAGATTAAATGTTAACATCTCAGATTATGACATCGCTATCAGAGGTTTTTAAGTTATTAGAAGAGATCCTTATCAGAAACAAGAGACGTGTATTACAGTTTATATTCCTGTTTTGCTTAACGTCCACCGTAGGCTAGATTTTGAAACCTGTAAGTAGTTGGGTATCTTTATCTAAACCCCAGCGCAGGAAACATCAGGTACGAAAAAGTCACCACTATGATGTTGTCATATATTTTTGAAGGGAGTGGGAGATCACTGTAGTGCATGCCCCATCTCTAACAAAAGAAGTAGAGCCCCATCCTCTTCTATCTTCAATAACCCCAGAATATGAACCTTGAGTTATCTGCAGGCCTCGTTCTATTACGTATGTCTAGGAGATATAGATTATGGCCCCTGGTGAGAATGGTAATTACTAACTGGGAATCTGCCCCTTCTCCAAGGATTCTGTAGCTCTGGAGCCCCCCTATTGGTTATCAAATCTGAGGAAAGTCTGGAGAATTTTCTCAGCCTGATTTAGATGAAGAAAACATGGATGTTGAGCAGTTGATAGATCTAGAGTCTTCTCTCCCCCATTTTAGTAAGTCATTATGAGTACATTTATTTTTAAACACTCAAACACATAATCAATCACATTAGATTCTGACAACATGATGTACAAAGAAGTTGTTGACTCACAGATAGGTTTGAACTGATAAATTAACAGAAGGTCAATTCATGTTAATCATTTATTGACTGGGCCTGAGCCTTCTGGTCAGTACATACATCTCTATTGTGATTTACACAAGATACATTAGAAAAGTTGCACATTGGACCAGTTACACAGAGACCATCAATAAACAAGCATCAATACATGAGATGTCAACAAGTGTGAAAACATATTAAACATTTTGATGTTGCACATGTTAAGTGTGATGGTAATTCAACAATTAACTATCAGTTTCCTGAAATTGGGTGTGGTGTGTACCAAGGAAAATGTAACCTGGTGACTGGAAGATTAGGTAAGCCAGGGTCCATTGACTGATGGATCCACTTCAGGTCTGCCCGTATAGCTCCACTGAAGGCCTCCCCATACTCTGCTCATGGCCAAGTCATCTTCCATCTCACTTGTGGTTCATCTCTTTCTCTCGGCTTCCCTCTTTCAGGTCTGATTTAGGTGGTTAGTTTGCTGATGTGTTGGGTGGTTGTTGGTATGTAGCCACCAAGATCACTGATGAATATTCACATAAATATATACATTCCTACCAATACAATATTCTAGAAGTAGGTCGGAAGAAATCTAAATTCCTGAAGTAGGAACTAGTTCCCCTCCCCTCCTTTTTTCTCTAAGCTAGTGTTGGGTTAATTTGGGGTGGTCAGAGTTTATCACACTGTGTACGCCTTGTATCAACTTGTTCCTGCTGTATGTAAGTTCTCATTTGACCTGGGGTCAGTGAACGTGTACAGTAAGACAGTGACAAGAGTGAGAAGGTGTCAAGATGCATGTAAATAAATGACATACATTTATAACATTTCTTCCACTCAATGGTGGTTATCGCGTGTATAAATAATTCTCTGTGTTTTCCCAATTAACTTCTTCTTCTTCTTCTTGTGTCTAATAACTCTCTCCCATTATCTGTTGTTGTGATGTTGAGTGTTGGGTTGTGTAGTGAGGAGTGGTGTTGAGTGGTGTTGTGTTTTAAGTTATGTTGAGTAATGAGTTAAGTTCACTGCACGTGATGGTGTTCCGCGAAGCACAACTTTCTCATGTAATGCAGTTCATAAGTGCTCTTATCTAATTAAAATTTGACATAAATATAAATATTTATTCCGTCAAACCCTATTGATTCAATAGATGAAGGAGAAAGGACAGATTGATTTCTCTTTCAGCTTTCTAGATTGTAAATAGGCATAGATAAGTCTGTTTTAGAACAAGGCACGTATTCTAGTACACGAACTGTTATTTCAGCTGTCGGTAGTGATAGCATCTTTTATCAGTGTTTCTGGTGAAATGCACAAGATTGCTTTAGAATCATCACTTCTCACAGTTGTTTAGAATAGAATGTAGTAGTATAATGCACTTCTTAAAGTTAATAATTATCTCTAAGAATATCAGAGATTGCAGTTTCATCGAAGAGAGTATTGGAGAGTCATTTTGCCCGGGAACGGCTCTGCGTCGTTAGAATCTACAGTCGAGCATTTTTACATTTCAGAGGTTTTAATTAATAATAATACATTTCAATTGACATTACAAATACGGGTTACCATTACTTGATACTTGATACATCGGGTTCTTAGTCTAATCTAAGGACTAACAAGCTCACCTGGGATTCAGACATTCTGCCTCCTCTATTTGAAAATTTGGTCACACAATTTTTGACGTCTGTTCGCCAGGCATGTTTTCGCAAGAGTGCACTGCTGATCATAATCTATACCGGCGTTGGCGCGAAAGCCGTGTCACGTGTCTGTTTCGTCCAATGGTCTTCCGAGCTTCGTCTGATGAAATCTTTCTAAGAATCCACGTCATCTGTCACTTATGCAGTTCCAGTTTCGATGTTAAGTTTTAAGTCCTAGTCTCCGTTTGCGGTTGTGTAGTCAATTTCTTTTAATGTTGTTTCCTCTTCTTGCGGCATGTGTTGGTAAATGAATAATGGTGGTTAGCGTTATGCCACATGGCCCCACTCCAGATTGTTCTATGGTATGGAACTATGTTTCCAACATTTTCAGTTATCAAGCTGTTCCCATTTTTCCTCCCTTGTATTCTCTTCTGCATCTGATTGACCTGGTTCATCAGGCACTGGGTGTCGACTCAGGAAGTCCGCTCCCAAATTCATTTTCCCAGGAACATACTCAACCTGGAACGAGTAAGGTTGAAGAAGCAGCGACCACCTCATAAGTCGGGCATTCAGAGTCTTAGATGCTGCGAGAAACATGAGTGGTTGATGGTCACATTGCACTGTGAAATGTTTGCCATATAGGTATGCTTGAAATTTCTGTACACTCCATACGAGCGCAAGACATTCTCTCTCGATAGTACTGTAATTTCTCTCTGCTGCATTCAATTTCCTGCTAGCATAGGCTACAGGGAATAGCTCTGATGGTACATCTCCCTTTCTCTGCAACAGCGTTGCCCCAATTCCTATGTTACTGGCATCGGTGCGCAGCACGAATGGTTGGCCGAGGTCTGGTAGATGTAAGACTGGATGAGCAGTTAATGCCTGCTTTAGTGCCGTGAAAGCTCTCTCACAGTCAGCTGACCAAGTGACTTTCTCTGGTTTCCCCTTTTTGGTAAGATCCGTTAAAGGTGCTGACAGAGTATTGAAGTCCTTGATGTATTTTTGATAGAATCCACATAAGGATACAAATGATCTTACATCCTTCTTTGTTTTTGGACGAGGTGCTCTCTGGAGTTTGTCCACATTTCCCTCTTGTGGAGTTATCAGTCCATGAGATATCTTATGACCTAGAAAGTCCAATTCTTGGAATCCTATCTGACACTTCTTTGGTCTAGCCGTCAATCCAGTTTCTCTGAGGCGCCTGAACAAAAGATGCAGGGTTTCTACATGCTCTTCAAATGTTTCAGTGGCGATCAGGAAGTCATCCATGAAGTGACTGATGTCTGGATGCTGTAGTGGGTCAAGTAATTTTCTCATCATACGTGTAAAGACGCTGGGAGCATTACTTAATCCGAATGGAAGAACGTTGAACTCATAGTGTCCTCCAGGCGTGCTGAAAGCTAACCAAGGTCTAACTTCCGGTTTTACAGGAATCTGATAATATCCCTTACTGAGATCAATCCTAGTAAAGTACTTAGCTCGGTAGAGTGCTGTGAAGAGTTTATCTGATCAGGCAGAGGTTCTGCTTGGAATTCAGTAATAGCATTGAGCTGTCGATAATCGATGCACAATCTATGTTCTCCACTTGGCTTTCTCAATAAGACGACGCTAGCACTGTAAGGTGATTCAGATGGTGAGATTATTCCTGCGGTGAGCAGCTGTTGTATTTCTTCCTCTAAAGTCTTTTGCTTTGCATAAGGAACTGGGTAAGTCTTGACTCGCACAGGCACTGTGTCATTTAACTTCACGTCAAATTCCTCCAAATCAGTTCTTCCTGGCTTATCAGTAAGTACTTCTGCATATTTTGCCATAAGTTCCCTAATCTGCTTTTGCTGATCCTTTGTTAAGTTGGGATTAATTTCCACATCCTTAAAGGTCTCTTTGGCTTGCAGTTGGCACTCGACTCCCATTGTTGATCCTTCTTCGACTTCAGTAGCCACACTCATGGCCATCAGATGTGCAGGTTCGGTGGTTGAGGGTCTTTCATGATATTTCTTCAAGAGGTTTATGTGAAATACTTTCATCTTGCCTTTGACTGAAATTCTGTAGTTGGTACGTGAGATCTTCTCCGTCACTACATAAGGTCCTCTCCATCCTATTTGCAGCTTATTCTGACTGGTTGGAAGCAGCAACATCACCTTCTCTCCTACCACTAACTCTCTATCCTTTGCCTTGCGGTTGAAGTTACGAGCAATTCTTCGTCTGGCTTGACGTAGATTGACATTCGCTTGTTTCCAACTGTGTTGTAAACGATTTTTCAACTCGGCAACATATGTAGATGCAGTCACGACTGTATCATCTGTAGTATTACCAGTCCATGTTCGAAGTAACGCCTCCAGTGGTCCCTTGATCGGTCGTCCAAACAACAATGTGGCTGGAGCAAAACCTGTTGAGTGATGGGGTACTTCCCTGTAAGCGAATAAAGCTGCGGGTAAATACAAGTCCCAATCCTCTGTCTTCTCCTGGGCAATTTTGCGCAGGATACTAATCAATGTCCCGTTCCACCTTTCCACAAGTCCATTTGACTGAGGGTGATATGGTGAACTGAAGATATGGCGTGCATGAAAAAGTCTGAAGGTCTCTTCCATGAGCTTACCACGAAACTGTGAACCGTTGTCCGTCAAGATCCTTTGTGGGAATCCTAGACGTGTGAATATTCCTAATAATGCATCAGCGACGTGTTTGGAGTCACAGCTGGGCATATGAACTGCTTCGGCCCACATGGTTGTTGTGTCCACAAGCGTTAATATGAATCGGTTTCGCCTCTTCGTTGCTGAGAGAGGTCCGATGATGTCTACAGCCAGTTTCTCAAATGGAATTCCAGTGATTGGCGATTCACCCAACATTGCCGGTGGTGTCCGGTGTTTTGGTGATACTTTCTGACACTGTGGGCATGATTTTACAAACCGTTGTATGTCTGAATTCATCCCTGGCCAAAAGTAGTGAGTGGTAATCCGCTGTGTAGTAGCGTTGATACCCATGTGCCCACTGAATGGTAGACTATGACCCATCTCTAAGATCTGAGTCCTGTATTGAGTTGGTACAACAAGTTGATTAAACTCTTGTCCAGCTCGTCCTGCTTTTCTGTAAAGAAGTGCTGACTTCATGAATAGATCACCTTTACGTAGAGGTAAATGTGATTTTGGCAGTTTTCGGAAGCAGGGTTCCAAGGTGCTGTCGGCTTCTTGTGCCCTCTTCAGTTCCTCCGTTCGAGGGATTGGCGTAGTTGTTTCTGGAGTTTTTGTTGTCTGGGATCGAGTGGTCATGTTCGCCATCGCCACAGGTTGAACAGATTCTCCTAGAACGATAAATCTACGGCCGAGGATTACAGGATATATCGGATCGTCCAAGACTGCTGCCTTGATTGTCCCAGTGACATACCGCGAGGCTATGTTCACTTTTGCCACTGGAAGAGACATATTTGTTGAACTCTTCAGTGGTCCCTGTAATTCCACTATTTCCTCTGTCACCTGTTCAGGGTGAACTAAGGATGATGAGACAACACAGTCATATGATAATCCAGTATCATATAAACAGGTAGTCTTGAATCCATTTAGCAAGATGGATTCTACAACCGGAATACGAGAAGATGTGTCTTGATGAGGTGTCTGTTTGGACGTTTCACCAGTGCTCACTTTTTTTCTTTTCGGTTGGCCAAACAGGCCGCTGTGTGTGGAGGTGGCTTCTTCCTGCAATTCTGAAATGTGTGACCTCTAATTTTGCAATGGGTACAGATTGGTTTGTCCTCCTTCGGCGCTGTTTGGACTGAGTTTTGAGTGTTTTTCTGGGATTTCCCCTTTTTCCCGGTGGCTACAGTGTTTTCACCCTCTTTTGGCTGTGGAGTTTTGTTTTGAGAGGGGGTGTTGTTCGAACGTCCCTTTCCTCCCATCTCCTTCTGAGATTTCTCAAATCTCTCTGCCAGGATGATTATAGTTTCCAGGCGGTCAGCCCCGTTTTGGGTTAAGAATGCCTTCATTTCGTTCTGCATTTTCCCCTTGATCTGATCAATGATGATCATTTCACGGAGTCCTTCAAAACTTTCCTCAAATCCTCCCAAGCAAGTCCATCTTTGTATGTATGACTTCAGTCTTTCGACTAGTTGCGCGTAACTCTCACCCGGTTCCTTCCTTGCGGCTTTGAACCTGAGTTTATAAGATTCGGCGTCCACTTCGAAGCGGCTCAAGAGTGCCGTCTTAAGTGTTGTGTAGTTCTGTTGTTCCTCTCTAGTGAGGCGCGAGAACACATCATACGCCGTGGATCTTAAGGCCTGCGCTAACTTCTCGCCCATCTACTTTCTTCAAGCCCACAGCTGACAGCCATTGCCTCGAAGCGTGATAAAAATCTTTCGATGTGGTCAGTCTGTTCATTAAAGGGTTCCAGGGGAAATGACATAGCTCCTGAATTAAGTTGAGAGACGTGAGGAGGTGGTTCTGTCACTGGCGATCCTGATGAGGTTGAGGGTGTAGGACCACTCCCTTTCTCTATTCTCCGGATCTCCACTTCAATCTCCATTCTCCTCAACTCCAGTTGGTGTTGACGCTCTCTCTCTCCTTATCTTCCATTTCAGCCTGTAGTCGTTTCTCTTTCTCCTCCAATTCTGCCTGAAGCTGTTTTTCTTTGAGAGCCAATTCCGCTTGCAGTCTTTCTCTTTTGTCGAATGCATCTGAAACATAGTTAGCTAGCTCAAGGCCATCTAACCCGCATTCCCTACCTGTTTCTGTTATTTGGGCTCTAAACTTTGCAGTTTCCGCCATGTCTATAATTTATGGCTTTGTTCTGCCTAAAAATATAATTGCAGTTAGTCTGATCCACGTAAGCTTGTCAGTCCCTGATCTGCAAATATACAACAGAGCATGTGCAATATTAAAAACACCCTATGTTATGTCTGTCTGTCAATGCTGGAAAAGCCAAAGGCAGCAGGCACTGAAATAACCAGATTTAATTCCTAGTAAAGAAAAGAATCTGAAATTAGACAGAGTTTTCCCAACGGATAAGATTTTCCGGTGGTTGATGAAATGCTGTTAAGTTCAGACTCCACAGGAAAAGAACACCTTCTCTGGAAGAGAAGTAGTGTTGGTAGAGTAGATACACACTATATATTTCTCCTGGAGCACCTCTCTCTGAAGTATAAGCCTATTTGAACATGGCCCCCTTCTTCAGGAGGAATGATCAGTCACCTACTCTTATTTATCTGTTAATGTCATTCATATCATATGGCTGTCAATCAATATAAGAAAATGACAATGTTCAAAATCTAAAGATAATTGTGTTAATGTTTTATGTAATTGTTTAAAGGTTAATATATGGGAACCATCCCGGACGAGCCCCCAATATGTCATATATTTTTGAAGGGAGTGGGAGATCACTGTAGTGCATGCCCCATCTCTAACAAAAGAAGTAGAGCCCCATCCTCTTCTATCTTCAATAACCCCAGAATATGAACCTTGAGTTATCTGCAGGCCTCGTTCTATTACGTATGTCTAGGAGATATAGATTATGGCCCCTGGTGAGAATGGTAATTACTAACTGGGAATCTGCCCCTTCTCCAAGGATTCTGTAGCTCTGGAGCCCCCTTTTATTGGTTATCAAATCTGAGGAAAGTCTGGAGAATTTTCTCAGCCTGATTTAGATGAAGAAAACATGGATGTTGAGCAGTTGATAGATCTAGAGTCTTCTCTCCCCCATTTTAGTAAGTCATTATGATTAGATTTATTTTTAAACACTCAAACACATAATCAATCACATTAGATTCTGACAACATGATGTACAAAGAAGTTGTTGACTCACAGATAGGTTTGACCTGATAAATTAACAGAAGGTCAATTCATGTTAATCATTTATTGACTGGGCCTGAGCCTTCTGGTCAGTACATACATCTCTATTGTGATTTACACAAGATACATTAGAAAAGTTGCATATTGGACCAGTTACACAGAGACCATCAATAAACAAGCATCAATACATGAGATGTCAACAAGTGTGAAAACATATTAAACATTTTGATGTTGCACATGTTAAGTGTGATGGTAATTCAACAATTAACTATCAGTTTCCTGAAATTGGGTGTGGTGTGTACCAAGGAAAATGTAACATGGTGACTGGAAGATTAGGTAAGCCAGAGTCCATTGACTGATGGATCCACTTCAGGTCTGCCCGTATAGCTCCACTGAAGGCCTCCCCATACTCTGCTCATGGCCAAGTCATCTTCCATCTCACTTGTGGTTCATCTCTTTCTCTCGGCTTCCCTCTTTCGGGTCTGATTTAGGTGGTTAGTTTGCTGATGTGTTGGGTGGTTGTTGGTATGTAGCCACCAAGATCACTTATGAATATTCACATAAATATATACATTCCTACCAATACAATATTCTAGAAGTAGGTCGGAAGAAATCTAAATTCCTGAAGTAGGAACTAGTTCCCCTCCCCTCCTTTTTTCTCTAAGCTAGTGTTGGGTTAATTTGGGGTGGTCAGAGTTTATCACACTGTGTACGCCTTGTATCAACTTGTTCCTGCTGTATGTAAGTTCTCATTTGACCTGGGGTCAGTGAACGTGTACAGTAAGACAGTGACAAGAGTGAGAAGGTGTCAAGATGCATGTAAATAAATGACATACATTTATAACATTTCTTCCACTCAATGGTGGTTATCGCGTGTATAAATAATTCTCTGTGTTTTCCCAATTAACTTCTTCTTCTTCTTCTTGTGTCTAATTACTCTCTCCCATTATCTGTTGTTGTGATGTTGAGTGTTGGGTTGTGTGGTGAGGAGTGGTGTTGAGTGGTGTTGTGTTTTAAGTTATGTTGAGTAATGAATTAAGTTCACTGCGCGTGATGGTGTTCCGTGAAGCACAACTTTCTCATGTAATGCAGTTCATAAGTGCTCTTATCTAATTAAAATTTGACATAAATATAAATATTTATTCCGTCAAACCCTATTGATTCAATAGATGAAGGAGAAAGGACAGATTGATTTCTCTTTCAGCTTTCTAGATTGTAAATAGGCATAGATAAGTCTGTTTTAGAACAAGGCACGTATTCTAGTACACGAACTGTCATTTCAGCTGTAGGTAGTGATAGCATCTTTTATCAGTGTTTCTGGTGAAATGCACAAGATTGCTTTAGAATCATCACTTCTCACAGTTGTTTAGAATAGAATGTAGTAGTATAATGCACTTCTTAAAGTTAATAATTATCTCTAAGAATATCAGAGATTGCAGTTTCATCGAAGAGAGTATTGGAGAGTCATTTTGCCCGGGAACGGCTCTGCGTCGTTAGAATCTACAGTCGAGCATTTTTACATTTCAGAGGTTTTAATTAATAATAATACATTTCAATTGACATTACAAATACGGGTTACCATTACTTGATACTTGATACATCGGGTTCTTAGTCTAATCTAAGGACTAACAAGCTCACCTGGGATTCAGACATTCTGCCTCCTCTATTTGAAAAGTTGGTCACACAATTTTTGACGTCTGTTCGCCAGGCATGTTTTCGCAAGAGTGCGCTGCTGATCATAATCTATACCGGCGTTGGCGCGAAAGCCGTGTCACGTGTCTGTTTCGTCCAATGGTCTTCCGAGCTTCGTCTGATGAAATCTTTCTAAGAATCCACGTCATCTGTCACTTATGCAGTTCCAGTTTCGATGTTAAGTTTCAAGTCCTAGTCTCCGTTTGCGGTTGTGTAGTCAATTTCTTTTAATGTTGTTTCCTCTTCTTGCGGCATGTGTTGGTAAATGAATAATGGTGGTTAGCGTTATGCCACAGATGTATGTAGTCTTTAGTAATGCGAGAGAAATCATACTGCTGGGAGAATTCAACATAGACATTAACAAATCAAACAAAACATGGAAAACATAATAGAGTCATACAACTTCCGACAGTTAGTCAAACAAGCCACTAGAATAACAAAATCATCTGCAACACTTATAGATGATATCTATACTACGTGTGCTGACAACATCACAGAATGTACTGTATCTATTAATGCAATCAACGATAACTACCCAGTATGTTGCACGTGGTCGAAAAGAGGTACAGAAACTCCGAAATACAAACACATAATTATAAAATATAGAAATTGTAAACATTACAATCAAGATGTATTTTACAAGACTTGCTCAACCCATTTCTGGACTACGTTTACCAACTTCCAGACCCAGATTATGCTCTTGACCACTGACTGAAAACCTATCTAAGTGTATTTGTAAAGCATGTCCCATTTAAGGAAGTTCGAGTTAAACATTACACTAAACCCTCATGGATCACTTAGGAGGTAGGTAAAATTATGAGAGACCGGGACAGGGCACATAAAATTAGAGACCTAACCACATACCGCAGTAAAAAGAAACAAAATTCAATATGTTATTCAAAAGGAAAAGGAAAACTATTTAAAGAACGTAATAATCGATAAAACCAATACTAAAGACATATGAAAAGCACTTAATACCTTGACATATAAACACAAGTCCTCACGAACATTACCATCAAAACAGGTTGCATGTGATCAATTCAGTAGTTTCTTTCATTCACACATAAACCATTTGAAGGCTTCAATACCAAATTCTACTCATGACATAGCTTTATTGTCATCATTTGTGTGAGAATGCCATGTAGACATTCCCTCCAACATATCGCTAATGTCGATCATTGAAATATTTACTCGTCTCAGTAACCAAAAAAAAAAAAAATCAGTTACTCATCTATAGATAATCTATAGATGGAATCAGTAATCGGATCCTTCGCTGCGCTGCACCGGTGATCTGCGTGTCACTAACTTATATATATATATATATATATATATATATATATATATATATAACATTGTCACACTAAAGGTAATTTCCCACCAGCCTTTAAAATCCTAAATTGTATCCTCATTTAAAAGCTGGTTCATTAGACGATGGCCAATTTCAATATTATCATCACTATCCAAACCGCTAGAAAAGCACATTCACAAAACAACACTGGAACACTTAGTTCGCCACAAACTAATAGTTGACTGTCAGTCAGGGTTTCGGGCAAAATATTCTTGTCATACAGCCCTCACAAACATGATATAAAACTGGCATCAAAATACTAATGAATATTAATGAGTACACTGTACTGATTGTGCGTGAGGGTTAGCTTTCCATATTACAGCTTCCCTCACAATCAGGCACACCCTTCCCCGACTTCATAGATTCTAGTAATGTGCGTCTGTAAAACAAACAGGGGTTGTTAACATTTAACTACAACCCACCGCTGTGTTGAACACACCGACCAAGCAGCATTCAGAAGAGACAATTTAAGAGTCTTAAAGCCCTCAGTCATGTCTACTTCCACGTAATTAAATAACGCGTATAGCTAAAAATATAACACGTATAGTTAGGTATCCCCTTGATAGATGTGTTACGAAGCGTTATACCTTCACATATTCTAGGTGATAGCAGAATGGGTGATCAGCCGTATTCCTTGGCGTCAAGCTTCCCCAGACAATTCTGATATATTGCAAATATCAATTTCATGAAGATGGGTAGACATCAGAGGCACTATCTTGGTAAACAGTTGTATTAACTACAGTTCTATAGTTGACCCTGTTTAATAGGTTCCCAAAATGAACATAACTGTCAGTTAAACAAACTGTGGGTGCGAGCTGCCTGTAATATTTGCATAGTAACAAAGAAGTTCTTCCCATGATCGGAGTAGTGCAGAAGCGGGTTTGGTGGTGCAGTGCAGCCAGATGGCATCAAACAAGGGTACGTGCTCCATAAGCGGGTTTGATGGTACAGTGCAGCCAGATGGCATCAAACAGTGGTACGTTTTCCAGAAGCGGGTTTGATGGTACAGTGCAGCCATATGGTATCAAACAGTGGTACATTCTCCAGAAGCGGGTTTGATGGTACAGTGCAGCCAGGTGTCATTGAACAAACAATGGTACATTCTCCAGAAGCGGGTTTGATGGTACAGTGCAGCCAGATGCCATCAAACTAATAGTGGTACATTCTCCAGGTATTTTAGATTACGCCGGCTCTGTGGCGAAGCGTTTACAAACGCGATTCTCAATCCCGCATACCGCGTTCGAAACACAGCTATAGGCGATTTGGATGCAGACTGCATTGCGTTTGTTTTCATAGAATGGTATGAGCGTCGATAATACAGAAAGCAATGGCTAACTACTGCATATAATTTTGCCTAGTCATTCATTCATTCATTCATTCATTCATTCATTCATTCATTCATTCATTAGCATGTCCCTTGCAGAACATCGCTCCCATAACAACTTTCTGGAAACTTCTCGGTCATAAGCAAGATGTCCCGCGTCCGATACACACATCTGGAGGTCATCCGCCACATCCTGCACCCATCTTCTCTTTGGCCGTCTTCTTCTTCTCTTACTGGGCATATAACCCTGAATGATTGTTCTTCACACTTTCATGACGTTTCAAGTGACCAAAATATTTCAACTTTCTTTGTTTTATCGTCTTTAGTAGACAACCTTCTTTAATATTCAGATCTTATCATTTGTTCTTTTCTGTATCCAAGATATTCTTAGACCCCGTCTATAACATTTATATTCAAAGGCATTTATGCGCTGTTCAGCTTGTTTAGTAAGTTCCAGGTCTCACAGGCGTATGTTGCAATGGGAAAGATGCATGCTCTAAAAAGTCTAATCTTTGTAGCAGGGCATCATATTACTCCATGTTTATATAATTTCTGACATTCCTAATTGCATCTTCGGCGTACAGGTTAAACAAATATAGGGACAGCACACAGCCCTTGATGTCAAACCAATCTGATGTCTCGCCATCTATTCTAACCGCTGCTTGTTGGTCTAGATAGAGCATTTGTATGAGCTGTACTACATGTGACGGAAATCTCATTTTTCTCATGATTTCCCAAATAAGTTTGCCTAGCATATCACAAATAGCATCCCCCCCCCCCCCCAAAAAAAAAAAAAAAAAAAACCACACACACACACACAAACACAATAAAAGTTCTGAGGTTGACTGCGACGTCCTATAAACGACATGCAACTAACTTAACATTGTATCTTACTTAGAACCTGACCCCACAGGAGACGAACTGAAAACATGTCTCATAATAATTCTAATATCAGAGGAGGTTAGAATGGCCGAAATGATAAGAGCGCTAGCTCTTAAACTCTCGGTCCGCTGATGGTGTGGTATCAGGTTCAACCCCTACACCGTTAAGTTGGACTAATATGTTGACTTCTCTTCCTAGACTTGGGGACGTAAATTACAAGTACCTCAGAAGTTGGAGTGTGCTCGCCTGATGGAGAGGGACACTGGTAATAGGGAAAGCTATTCCACACTCAAAAATCATACAAGTGCACTAGAAATAGTACCATGGGGATGGACTACGCTTGAGTTCAAAGCGAGCGAACTCAAAAAAGTATCATTCAAAAAGAAGTTTCAAACCAGTGAACGTAGAATTGCTTAGTAAATCAAGCTGGGATTGGAGTTGATCACAATGTCCTGCAAAGAACACAACATTTACAGTTCCCATAAATACTGATGATATACTTATTCTTCGTCATGCAAATCCTAAGCTTACGAGGGTAAGTTAATAAGTAAGTCACAAATGGCTGTAGAAAAATAACTAATTATGATAAAAACTTGAAACCAGTTTATTTGTATACATACATTGTCCCTTTATTTCTCATCATAATTTCCACTAATATTGATGCACTTATCCCATCGTTTTATCAGTCCTCCAAAGTTGTTATCATAGTTAGTTATTTTTCTACAGCCATTTGTGACTTTCTTATTAACTTACCCTCTTAATTTGTGTCGTGTAAATTCATAATTGGGAATCAAATGTCAATCTTTTCTGATTATGTCATAGCTAAATTGATTAACTCAGAAATTAAAATATTAATTACATTATGCAAGAATTCTTTGTGTCAGTAGAAAAGGATTCTAACTTCATTAGTTAATCATGCTCTTGGATTGTCTCATATAAATCATAAACGCAGGCTCCTTGTCCTTGAATTGAGCTGTCTTCCATCATTCAACGTTGCTGTATTCTAATTGGGAAATAAAAATACCTTTGTAGAATATCATTGACAAATGTTTGTGATAATGTATTCACTGTTTATTTTTAACGTTCACAAGAAAGTGCTCAATCAATCAATCATGTGTCATGCCGGAAAACGTGGGCGGTCATGAAAGTGCTAGGACAGTAGAAACTCTCATCTAATGTCTTGCGGAACAAGACGTTAAAACACAGCCATATCAACATAGTAATTACAGAAACTATAGCAATTTAGGTCACGAATATGATTGCTAGAATAGGGCATCATGCAAATATAACAGTAAAACCAAATGTTCGGTTAAAACCCTATATCAGACAATGGGGTGTACTGGGCACATGGTGCACAACTCGTTTGTTTTAGGCTAGTCGATACTTTATGTGTAATTTCGGCAATATCACGCCGATCGTCGTTTGTTACAAGGACATTTCCTTGTATGCGTTGTTTGCTGTGTCGACGTGTGGGCCTGTGTCAATGGAAAAATGTATCCCTACCTCGAAGGACATTGCAACACATGACCACCGGGGAAGGAGGGCATGTATGATAGCCACTACGCTAGTCTACTTCCTGTCCCCAACATGGCGGATAGGCATTCGAACTGTCAAGCCTCTTGAGTGTTTATGCTTCTGGCATTTTCCTCATGTTGGATTGGTATTGCATGGTTCCGTCGCCCTGCTACTGAACTGAGTGCCTAGCACGACACTGTGAGCTGTGAATTTCATTTGGAATGTTTTTACACCTGTCCGCTGTTGTTGTAGCGTCACTTGCATGTTCGGAACGATGGCGGTCGACCTGTCGCTTGGAATTGACTGGATTGCCTTTTCGGTTCACGAGTGCATTTTTCTCGGTGAATCCTGGGGGTCGTCGCTAGAGCTACGGTGTTCATGCTTTGTGCGATGCTTTCAGCGGGTCGTCCTGCCGAAAGGGACAGAGCCTTATGGGATAAATCCCGGGGCATTGAAGTCGATCCTCTCCACTTTTAATGCAGTAATGTGTGGCTGCTGGTTTTCTAGTGACTCGTTTCCATCGACGATGAACTGTAGTTTCCTTGGAGGACTTTCGTGTTGGCATTCTGGCGGTGGCATTATGCACAGTGCGCCTGTGCGGGCTGTTGGCTTGTCGAGATTCCTGTCTATTCCACTTTTCACACGGGGCAGTGAGGAGCATTTCGTGTGATATTCACTGGCACAGGAATGGAGCATAATGGAGACGACCCACATCGTGAAGTTGGAACCACGACTTACTAACGTCTGCCTTAATGTTACTACTGAGAATATATATATATATATATATATATATATATATATATATATATATATATATATATATATATATATATATATATATATATTCACGTTGCTTGTTCGTAGCATTCAATAAACAGTCGCATCATGTCCTTATATGTTTAATGATTTAATTTACACTCTCCGCACACAACCCCTTTTTTCCATGAGCTATACACAAAGCGTTGAGCTACACGTGCGTCGAGTTCATAACACGGAAACATATGAATAGCCATTATAAATATGTTCAAGTAGAGGTTTCCATATAGTTGTTTCAATGTATGTTTCTTGTTTGCATGTTGACGAAGGCTTTAGCCACAAACATATATTGTCTCTTGTGGCCTAGGAAATCTTTCCGATTTTTCTTCCCTCTTTTGTTGACTCACTCATTGCACTCACTCTGAAAAGAAGAGTAAGAATATACTCTTGAGTAAATACAGAGTTGCTAAGTATTACATACGCACTACAACTTTCTTGCCGCACTTATACCGAGTACGTTGAATAAATAGTTGTTCAATTGATTATTTTAGCTTGAGTTTGTGAGGTTTGCCAGGAACGTTGGTGGTAGCCTTATCTAGGAGGCGTCGTTTGGGCGAGTAAGTTACTCCAGAGACAGCACTGCAGGGGTGGGGTGGTGGAGGATATAGCAGGGTAGGGCGAATAACACTTGGCTGAACAAAGTTTATTAATGCAAGCGAAAATAAAGGGCCACAACTTGAAAGATAGCAACGAGGGGATGAGTGGGGAAAGGGGAGATGATCATTTGTATATTCACGGGTAGTCAAAGCGGCACCGACGATTGCCATGGCAACCACTGGGGTCTTTGGGCGGGTCAGGGAAGGATAAGAAGGCGGGCATATGCATGTTAAATATGTTGTTCAAATATGAACATAATCTGCAACATGAATGTGACCTTGTTGATATATTTACTGGCAAAATAAACTATTAAATTACTCTTTGTTCCGTTTCTTCCTAACACCAACTCATCATCGTTTAACTGTATTACGAAAAAACATAGGGAGTAAAGGGTAACTAAGAAAATGATTGGGTAGTTCACCATCATCACCATCATGAGCATCATCGTGTGCCCTGTCAACTGGCGTAGGTGTTATTTTCTCTCCACAGATCTCGGTACATGTGTTTTGGATCCTCTTCGCTGATGCTATTCCTCCATACTACTGTTTCTGTCCATCCAGCATAATTTCTGTCGGTCTGCCTCTTTTCAGTTGTCACGATGCTTTCAATGCCTCTTTTCTCATTATATAACCAAAGAATGCTATTTGTCTCTTTCTTATGGTTGATCCGGCAGCTTCTGCATCTTGTCTTGTTCCAAATGTATTGATGTCACTTTTCCTCTGGAGTACACAAGGAAGGCCGAGAGAGGGATTATGCTGCATGGACAACACATGGTCTCTGGAGTACACTAGGAAGGCCGAGAGAGGGATCATGCTGCAGGGACAACATATGGTCTCTACAATTCAGCCCAGGCTTTGTGCTATGATGAGGTTTTTATGCCTTTTTTGAAGCTCAATGTAACAAACTATCGCCTGTCAAGACGGCAAGGTGCCAGCAGTATAGTTATTTATATGTTATACTTTCATTAGTTGCAAGTCTCCTTGGCTAAGGAGTTAACGACTTTCTCTGTAATCCCGTATATCCACGTAGAGTAATGCAACTGCGCGAGATTCGGTAGCGGATCGCGTCGCGTTGGTTACTTACGGGGGTATGTGAGCCGGTCGCCCAGAAATCTATGGCAAACTACTGAGCGTAATCTTGCCAAGAAATCACCAACAGCGGTAAAATGCTGGTGTTGACAGCAATGTCCTGTAAATAGGATATGCGAAGCGAAAAACCAAACAACTTTCATTAGTTAATATACTTTAATTAGATAATGAATCAGGACATCTAATTATATAAACGCCATACAACTGTTTCTTCATAATAACTATTTTGATAGGAAACGGTCTGAGGAACTAGCTTGGGAACGTTGATTAATCCTTTATGTCTCAGTTGGGTGTTAATTTATCATGGTCTATCCTAAGCAGTTGTTAATTTACACTAAACATTTGGCCTGACGGGTCTCAAATTAACGTAAACTAGCCAAGAAATCACAAACAGCCAAACAATTATGGGGTTGACTTTGACACCCTGTAAAACATATGCAACTAACTTAACATATTCCCCACCATCGCCCTAGTACACCTGTTGTGACTATTTCTGGAACTGAAAGAGCTAACAGATTAATGTTGACGATAAGTGATATTTTTCGCGACTTAACTAGTCCTGTAATTCATCTGTGTTCTTATGTTGTGAGTTTAAATATTCTTCTATTTTACATCTCTGTGTGTTCCAAGACCAGGCATTTCATTAACGTGCTGTAAGGTGTAGTATATAGGGTATGCAGCGTTTGTAGTATGGTTGGTTTTCAACAGTATCTCACCATATATCCACCGTTTTTGTTATATTTTATAGTTCTTAATCGTAATTACACAGTGAGCAGCTGGGTTTGGAATTAAATTGTAAGAAGACACAGGTTATGGTTGACACTAGGAAGAACGAAGTACCACAATGTAATATACAAGTAAATGGGAATATTCTTCAACAAGTGAATCGATACAATTATCTCGGAACAGTCATAACATCTGATGGGAGATGCCTTGAAGAGATTAGAACAAGAATCGCTATGGCGAAAGTAGCCTTTAGCAAGATGAACAACATTCTGACCAATAAAAAGATGTCAGTTGAAACGAGAAAAAGAGTGTTGAGGGGGTACATAGAGCCTGTTCTTTTGTATGGATGTGAAACTTGGACAATGTGCAGTCAAGCTGAAAAACATTTGATGGCTACAGAAATGTGGTTTCTGAAGAAAATGCAAAGAGTACCATGGACAGATAGAAAAACCAATGACCAAGTACTACAGGAGACAAATGAAAATCGTAGACTGATTAGAGAAATTAGACGAAGACAGTCAACATTTTTTGGACATATTATCAGAAGAAATGGATTGGAGAACTTATTGACAACTGGCAAGATCGAGGGGAACAGACCAAGCGGAAGACCGAGAGTAAAATACCTGGATGGCTAGGCCACGTGGCATGGTCGAGACAGGAACACTGAGCTGATCCACAACTCTGGTGATCGAGTGAAATGGCGAGTCATGACCGCCCACGCTTTCCGGCATGGCACATGATTGATTGATTGATAATCGTAATTAATAGCGAATCATGATGTTCCGGGCATCTGTAAAGAAGTTAGTCTACCATTCCTTTCCATAAAGAGACCCTTTGTCTACCACCGCGAACTTGAGACTACAGTCAACAACCATCTGTCGCCTCTCTGAAACTCAATCTAGCACACGGTTTCGTGTTTGTCTGGTTTGAGAACAGGACCTAAACAAATACACCACTTTGTCTAAAGATGTCCCGTAGGCTAGCAGATGGTAGAGGAAGTCAAAGATACATACCTGGAAGTTTCTGGCGATTGTGTGAGATAGCGAGCCATGATTGTCGACATGGCACATGGTGATGATGAATCATAACTATATAAAATGTGGGAACTTAGAACGTAATTATTTTCAAGTATGCAAACAATTGTGAAGTAAACAGAATAAGCATCAATGGTGCCTGCGGTAGAGTTGTCGTTAGGACGCTTAACTGCCTTCTCGGGGGTCATATGTTCAAATTTGCAAGGAAACGGTTTTTTTTATTTGACTTGAGTTCCCAATTTGATCCATCCTAAAATGGGTACCAGGAAATATTGTGGGAAGTAAATACGACTGGCGTGACATTGACTACTGTCAGGGTGTTGGGAGAATAGGTACAGGACATAGAGAGGACAAGGGACAGAATAGAGCCAGGACGACAGAGATAACGATGGACAGGACATAGGTAAGGACACTGGGATGTCATAAAACAGGACATCTACAGGACACTAGATTGGAGACAGGACTTAGGTGGGGACACAGAGATGTCATAGACAGGACACCGACAGGACAGGACCGAGTGATAGGAGGGGACATAAGTTCATGGGACACTGTCCTGAACGGACGAGACGGCATTACACTGAATGACCCGACCCATCACGGACGAACTGCAGTACGACGTGACTGTCAAGACGGCACGGATGTCACGAGAGACACGTGGTCGAGTACCACGAGACCAGCCGACCAGTTTGAATACGTCAGACGGGACTCAGACAGTCTTAGAGGAAGGACGTTGTGTATTCCGGAGCGAGTGTATAGCTTTTGCGAGAGTGCTAGTTTGAAGATAGTGAGTGTAGGACTTGTGTAATTGGCTGTGTGCTATAAGCGTCTGTAAGGCGGCATTTGTATATTTATGTATTGATTTCACCGCCTGGTGTGCACATTGTGACGATGATCAGGTTCGCCTGGATAAACATTGAAAACCCATACGTGCGACTTATGTTTTCTTGAGTGCGTATGAAGGAGTTAGAATACCTGTGTGCTTGAGAGACGTTGACAACTACATCATCCATCGAATATTGAAATGTCTATAAATATGTGGACACGAGTTCTGTACTTGAATTTTCAGTTTTACAATTGGACAGCGTAAAACTGATTTATGTCATGTTAATGACAGTAAATTCTGGTTAGTGATCACTCAGTTCATTAGTTTCAATTGACTGGACATATTATTTTCATCAATTCATTTCGTTATTTAGATTGCATGTGTGTGTGTGTGTGTGTGTGTGTGTGTGTGTGTGTGTGTGTGTGTGTGTGTGTGTGTGTGTGTGTGAGTGTGTTTTAAAATAAAAACATTTTAACGATAACAATAATAAGTAATTAGCTGTACGGTTCGAGTCGCGTCAGTGATTTATAAGAGTATGGGGCCGCTCGCTCAGAAAGCAATGGCAAACTACTGAGCGTAATCTTGCCAAGAAATCAACAATCAGCGGAAAGATGCTGATGTTGACAGCGATGTCCTGTAAAGGATATGCAAAAAAAAAAAAAAAATTAGCTGTACGGACTAGAGATCGAATGACAACGTTATTAAAGACATCGGAGACAATAGACGACTACTGAGCATATGAGAAATAAGGGTTACCTTTCATTGGAGGTCTAATACTGAAATACACAGTGGGTAGTGCGCCTGCTTCCAAGATAGCGGTCCAGGTTCAATCTTAAGAAGCATGTTGTTTTATTTTTTTAAAAATTTTATTCGAGCAGTATTGTTCTCGTTTCGACCCATTCACATAACAATGGATGCTTGACAATTTTAATAATTTTCTGTAAATTCACTGTGAAGGAAATGTGATGAGAAAGAGAACTTGTCACTTACTTCATTATATCGTGGTTTGAATGAATGCAGTTTTAACACTTTACATCACAAAAGCAGTATTTACCTTGAAATGCCATTTACATTTTTATTACTGAAAATATCGCGTTCTTATCAGACTGATGAATACTGAAACGGATTATCACATTCTATTAGCACTTGTATCCATTTGTCACAAGGTTCTATGTTCTCAAGTGAAAAAACCTGATGAAATTACTGTAGGGTAAAATCGAGGACAAGAGAAAAAGAGCACATACTAGCAAACCTATTTCACACAAGTGTTGTTTGTCCATCAAGAATGATGATGACCATTCATTTCATCCAGTGGGTATGGAGCCGTGGGTTCTAAGATGGCTGATGAGGCCTATTTTGGCTCGAAATGTTCTTTGACATTGTGGGCAAAGAATGCTTGACGTCTCTGGAGGAGGATTTCCTGCAGTGGTTTTTCTGTCCTGCCTTTTCTTCACAGCTCTTGCAGTCCTGGTTGCCTCGCATATGACTGCACCTTTGCGTAATGATGCACGCCACGAATTTCGGTCTCTGGCTGCAGCCTCCCAGGTGTCATGATGAATTCCAAAAGCATTCAGTGAAATTTTCAGAGTGTCTTTAAAGCGTTTCTTCTGGCCACCTTGGGAGCGTTTACCACAACGCAGTTCGCTGTAAAAAAATTCGTTTAGGGAGCCTGTGATCTGGCATGCGAGTCAAGTGACCAGCCCAGAGAATCTGATTCTTCATCAGTATAGTGTGGATACTGGGCATGGACGCTCTTTCTAGGACTTCAATGTCTGGAATCTTGTCTTGCCATTTAATCTTCAGTAGCTTCCTTAGGCAGACTGTGTGGAAGTGGTTTAATTCCCTAGCGTGTCGCTGATAAACAGTCCAGGTTTCACAAGCATATAGCAGTGTGGATAATATAACTGCTTTGTAGACTTTTAGCTTTGTTTGCAGGCTTATTCCAGTTCTGTCCCATACATTCTTGTACAGTCTGCCAAAGGCCGCACTGGCCTTGGAGATTACTGCATTCACTTCGTCATCAATTGTGGCAGCTTGTGACACAGTGCTGCCAAGATATGTGAATTTGTCCACAACACTTAGTCTATGATCATTCACTTTGATATTCGGCACAGTGTGATTATTCCCTGGAGCTGGCTGGTACATAACTACAGTCTTCTCCAAGTTGATATTGAGCCCAAAGTTGGCACAGGCATGTGAGAAAGCTGAAACATTATGTTGCATGTCCGCCTCTGAGTTGGCGTATAGAGAGAAATCATCAGCAGACAGGGGCTCTCTGACGGTGTCGCTGTTAATTTTGGTTTTAGCTTTCAGCCTTCTGAGATTGAATAACTTTCCATCCATACGGTAGTTGATGTCTATTCCAATGTTGTCGTTCTCGAAGGCATTCATCAACATGGCTGAAAACATGAGGCTGAACAGTGTTGGTGCCAGGACACATCCTTGCTTCACTCCATTGGTGACAGGAATGGGCTCAGACAGTTCACCATTTTCCTGTACTCTTGCCTGCATGCCATCATGAAATAGCCTCACTATTTGGACAAATTTTCGTGGACAGCCATATTTTGCCATAATCTTCCACAGTCCTTCTCTGCTGACTGTATCAAAAGCCTTGGTAAGGTCAATGAAAGTGGAGAACATTTCGCAGTTCTGTTCCTGACATTTCTCTTACAGCTGCCTTGCAGCGAAAATCATGTCAACAGTTCCACGTTCTTTTCTGAAGCCACATTGACTCTCAGGAAGAAGACCTTGATCGAGATGGGCTGTGAGGCGATTGAGAAGAATTCTGGCGAGTATCTTCCCTGCAATTGAAAGCAAGGAGATGCCTCGGTGGATGTCACGAGATTGGCGGTGTCCTTTACGTTTGTAAAGGTGGACTATTGACGCGTCCTTGAAATCTTGTGGCATGGTCTCGTTCACCCATATGTTTGTAAAGACTTGGTGAAGCTGCTCTGTTAGGACCGGCCCACCTGCCTTGTATATCTCTGCTGGGATGGAGTCAGGACCAGGTGCCTTGCCGCTGGAGAGTTGCTGGATGGCTTTGTTTACTTCCACTATGGTTGGCAGGTCATCAAGTGTCTCATTGGTGGGAACTTGAGGAAGGCAGTTGATGGTTTCATCATCGAAGAAGGAAGTTGCATTTAAGATTTTGCTAAAAATGCTCTGCCCAGCGTTGAAGGATTTCTTTCATATCGGTGACCAATGTTCCCCCATCTGCACTGAGGAGGGGAACTATGCCTGGTGATGTAGGACCATAGACCGCTTTCAGTGAGTCATAGAAGTTTTTCATATCATGTCTGTCAGCAAAGCCCTGAATTTCATCAGCTTTGCTGCTCAGCCAGGAGTCCCGCATGTGCCGAAGTTTCTGCTGCACTACTCTCTGAATGTTCTTGAAAGCATCTTTTTTTATGTTGACTTTGGGTCATTCAAATGTGCCTTGAGGAGAAGATTTTTCTCGGCCAGCAATTGGTTGATGTCTTCGGAATTTTCATCAAACCAGTCTTTATGCTTTCGGGGGACTGGTTCCAGGATTTCCATAGCAGTGTTGTAAATTATGTCCTTTAGGGCTCTCCATTCTGTTTCTGTATCCTGTTTAGCTGCAGCATTGGGCTTGAGGTGGTCTTCCAGCATATTTTCAAACGACTGCTGCATTTTCTTGCTGGTTAGGCGGGTGACATTTAGCTTTTTTTTGCATTTTCGCCCCTTGAGGACGCCGTGGTGGCCTGATGTGAATGTTTATTTTCGAGACAATGAGACGATGGTCTGTCCAACATTCGGCACCACACATGGATTTTGTCACTCGAACGTCTTGTCTGTCACTCCTCCTGACGATGACATAGTCAATGAGATGGCAGTGTTTCGAGCGAGGGTGCATCCTCGATGTCCTATTTCTCATGGGGAGACGGAAAATTGTGTTCGAAATCAGGAGATCATGTTCGGCACATGTCTGAAGGAGGCGGAGTCCATTGCTGTTACAATTTCCGACTCCATGCTTTCCAATAATGCCACTCCAAGAGGTGGTGTCCGTGCCTACTCTGGCATTGAAATCCCCAAGGAGTATAAGTTTGTCTCCTTTGGGAACAGATGTTAATACATTGTGCAGGTCCTCATAGAACTTGTTCTTGACATCATCTTCGTTGGTCATAGTTGGTGCGTAGACACCCACGATGGTTGCGTGCTTCCTTCCATTCAGCAGGGGCAACTTCATGGTCATGAGCCTGTCGTTTATAGCCTTTGGAAATCCAGCTAATTTACCGACCAGAGCCGACTTAATGGCAAATCCCACACCGGATTAGCGTCTTTCCTCGCTTTTCCTTCCACTCCAGAAAAATGTGTAGCCGGCACCCATTTCACAGATTTGGCCTTCTTCTGCAAGTCGTGTCTCGCTCAAGGCTGCAGTGTCGATGTTGTACCTGCCCAGCTCTCTCCCAATCAGTGCTGTTCGTCTCTCTGGACCCGACGCGCCGTCTCTGTCAAGTAGGGTGCGTACATTCCATGTTCCAATTGTTAAGGGAATATGGTTTACTCTTTTAGCTTTGCTTATTTTATCTTTCTTTGTATGTCGACCGCCGTTAAGGGTACCCACCAACCGCGGCTAGCTGGTTAGGTAGTGATGGAGCAGACAATGTTTAGGGCACCTTTTCTAGCCCCTTCCTCATGCTATGGAGGTGAGCAGTGTGTTCCTATAGAGGGCTGCTCAGTCGCTCAGGGGGCTGCCGAATCCCACTGCTGCTCCGGTCAGTAGAAGACGACCATATGGCCTGAGCCGCCTGTGTGCAGGTCTGCGACTACGGCTGCCAGCGTACCCACGCCTGCCGCTTCGCCGCTCGCCCATCGCCACAGGGCTTGAAGGTGATACATGACGTTGGATGAAGAATGACTTGCGCGATGACTTGGATTAAAGTGAGGAAGTGTTGCGCAATTCGTCGACCTCACTCTCTCGCCTGAGTCCATCTGAGTCCAGTGGCAAGGCATGTCGAAACGACTGGAGACGAATACAGGTGCAGTGGATGACTAGGGCGCTCTACGTGCCTTGCCGTGCTCATTACATTCCACAACGCTTTGCAGGTAAACGCCGTCTTGCCCGTTGAATCAGGAATGATTTCTTCCGCGCAGTCTGCCGAATCCTGTCTTCACATGCTGGGTAGGCATACCTTAGTTTACCTCTTGGTTTGACACCAAATCGGATACCCATTCACACAAGTATGCAAGGAGGTTAGGACACAGAATTATCCTGGGCTGAAAGAATAGAAGATAACGGAGGGACATGATAATTGGACTTAGACACGTCTTCAATACGTCTTCAGCAGGTCTTCATACATTGAATATATGATGAAATATCTTTGAATTTTTTTCCTGTCATTTGAAGTTATTGTCTATTTTAAAAATATAGATCCATAATGCGTCTTCAGTTTCGTTGAAATAATGAAGGGCTATCATGCCGTTAATATAGATAATGTGCTTTGGTAAAATTACATGTCACCGAAAGACTGCAATTAACAATGAATGAGAATGTCACATACACTGATTATCTTAACTTGGTAAATAACAGCAATGGGGATAGTTAAATAGCCAGAAGACGACCGTCTTATCACTTGTATCAGAAAATTGTCAACGCCCATTACTTATGTTAATTTGCCGTCAACCAGTTGGCAATTACATCATTATGCTGCTAATGACGGCCAATGACATTATTTTTTTGTTTTGTTTTTGTTTTATGCGGACGAGCTAGCTCTGTGGCGAAGGTGTTACGCATGCAATTTGTAATCCCACATACTCAATTTGGAACACAGCTGCGGGCGATTTGGCAGCAGACTGCCTTGAGTTGGTTTTCATTCAATGGTGTGAGTGCCGATCGTTCAGAAAGCAATTGCAAACTACTGAACGTAAACGTGCCAAGAAATCACAACCAAAATGCTAAGGTTGACTGCGATGTACCGTAAAGGATATGCAACTAACGTTTTTACCTGGCGAGGACAAGAGTAAATGAAAACAATTCATAAAACAACTATATTACACAGGCCTGCAAGGACGTCAAGGCATTTAACACACACACACACACACACACACACACACACACACACACACACACACACACACACTAACACTCGCGCGTGCACACACACACACACACACACACACAATAAAACATTGGGCTTTTTTACTTAAATGTAATAGGAACTTTTATTCCAAGATTGTTAATGTAGAAGGTGCAAGCATTCTACACGAGCTGAAATAAAAAACACACTTAAAGGGGTACCATGCCTCGGAAACTAAAGTTAGTCGTTAGTCGCAGGTCCACCTTCACTACAAAGGGTCACCCCGTAATGCTCCGTTCTTGTGCCAGTGAATATCATACAAAATGCTCCTCACTGTCCCATGTGAAAAGTGGAACAGACAGCACTGCCGACAAATCAACGGCACGCACAGGCATACATGCATAAGGCCTCAGTCAGAAAGCCAACACAGCAGACCGCAATTAAAATTATAGTTCTTCATCGATGGAAGTGACAGTCACTAGACAATCAGCAGTTATACGCACAAGCATATGCACACGCACACACACATTCACACGC
>OY992887.1:51126016-51201016 GCA_963921405.1 Cepaea hortensis | reverse complement strand
GTGGAGGACGTGAGTACCGACTATTGGGTTCACTGTGTGGACGTCAATGTAGCATGTTGAGGACGTGAGTACCGACTATTGGGTTCACTGTGTGGACGTTAATGTGGCATGTTGCGGACGTGAGTTCCGACTATTGGGGTCACTGTGTTGACGTTCTGGTGATCTGGTCCTAAAAATGATTTGCAATTGTCAAGGTGACACTGGTTTAAGGACACGCCCCCCCCCCCTTTCTGACTCGTAGCAAAGGACGAATGCCTTTATTTTCGAAGGGTTCAGAACTGGGACCGTATGCCCGCCTAACATTCTGCTCAGCATATCTCTCTTCTTTCATTCTTTATTTCATTTATACACCACTTAGGAGGTCAGGATAGCAATATAGGTAAGAGAGCTCACTCTGAAAATTCCGGTGTGCTGATGCCGAGGTAGTGGTTGCAACGCCCTACACCGGTCACTTGGACGAACATGTTGACTTCTCGTCCTTGACTTTGGGGTGCAAATTACAATATATCAGAAGTCGGAGTGGGCTCGCCTGATGGCGAGGGACACTAGCATTAGGAAAAGATAATTCGAACACAAAAAATCAGTCCAGTGGACTAGAAGTAGCGGCACGTGTGTGGACTACACTTGATTTCAAAGCGTGCGAACGCAAGAACAACAAAACACAACACACTTATAAGATACATGTTAAACAACAATAACCACAATCATATATGCATTGCAGATGCATGGGAAATGTTTTACAATTAAATTTAGTTGCATGTCCTTTACAGGTCGCAGCAGTCAATACCAGCATTTTGGCTGTTCGTGATTCGTGGGCAAGTTTTACGTTCAGTAGTTTGCCATTGATTTCTGAACGACGGACATCTATATCTTTTTTGAGAAAAAAAAACAAAAAACAGCACCACTGTGTTTCGAACCTGGGTATGCGTGATTACGAATCACGTCCATATCATCTCCGCCACGGAAACCGGTCTGGGAAATGTACAAACACTATTAATGCATGGCTAATTAATTGTGTTTTTCGATAGCGTAGTGGATAGACGCTTGCATGCCGGCTCGGAAGTCATGAGTTCTCCTCTTCTTCTTCAGCGTTCCGAGCCATTGAGGTTCTTTGCTGCAAATACAATCCGTCTCCATTCGTCTCTCTGGTGGACCTTCTCTTGCCAGTCGTTGATTCCAAGTGCTTGTAGGTCTGTACATGTATTATCTCTCCACCGCCTTCTTGGTCTACCTCGGGGTCTACGGTCATTTATTTCCTGAGTGTAAGCGAGTTTTGTTTCCCTATTATCTTCCATTCTTTCTATATGCTCCAGCCATTGTAGTTCTATTAGCCTTCATGATACCAGTGATTAGCGGGGACTTAAACAGATCATAAATGTCTTTGTTGCTTCTTCTTTTCCACTCTCCACTTTGTGTATCCCTAATGGGTCCAAAGATGCGTCTTAAAATTTTGTTCTCAAAGGTTTGTAACAAGGCTTCGTCTCCTTTCGTTGTACTCCAGGTTTCAGAGCCATACAGCACAACTGGTCTGATCAGTGTTTTGTATATTGTGATTTTGGTGTTACGAGATAGCGCCTTTGATTTTAGTAGATGTTGTAGTGCATAGTATATCTTATTTCCAGAGTTGATTCTAGTTTGTATTTCTTCCCTTATGATGTTGGAGCAGTTGAAGATCGTACCCAGGTATTTGTATGTTTCCGTTCTTTTAATGGTCATATTATCTATTTGTATGTGGCCAGAGTTTCTAGCCATTCCGTCTCTTGAAATTACCATATATTCTGTCTTATCTTGGTTGATAACCAGCCCCATCTGTTGGGCTTTTTCCTTTAAGTGGGTCAATATTTCCAATGTCTTTTGTTCACTTTGCCCTATAATATCTATATCATCTGCATTACCAAGCAGCTTGGATGTTCCTCCAATATCACATTCCTCCTTTACCTTCCTTACAACTTTCTCTAGAGCCAGATTGAAGAGTAGCGGCGATAGTGCATCACCCTGTTTCAAGCCAGATGTTATTTGGAAGGGGTCTGATTTCCTGCCTTTATATGTTACTATATTATAAGTATCTTCCATGCATAGTCTGGTCATGTTGATTAACTTCCTTGGTATTCCAAATTCCTGCATAGCATTCCATAGACTATTCCTATGGACACTATCATAAGCCTTTTTAAAGCCACAAAAATGTTATGGAGATCTCTTTTATATTCCCAATGTTTCTCGGCTATTTGTCGTAAGATAAATATCTGATCTATTGTTGATCTGTTTTGTCTAAATCCCGCCTGGTAGTCACCTAATATGTCTTCTGAATATGGTTTTAGTCTATTTAGTAATACTGCGGATAGTATCTTAAAGCTTGTGGACAGTAGTGATATTCCTCTATAATTTCCACATTGGAACTTGTCTCCTTTCTTAAAGATAGGTATCAATAATGACTCTTTCCAGTCATGGGGTAATTCTTCTGTCCTCCAGATTTGTATTATTAGTTCGTATAGCTTTAGATGTAATGCATGGCCACCTGCCTTTATAAATTCAGCAGCAATTCCATCAGTCCCAGTTGCCTTATTGTTTTTAAGTCGTGTGATTACATATAGGATTTCTTCAAATGTAGGTTCTTCAATTTGTGGTTCGCATGTTAGAACCTCTTCCTGTGAGAAAATGTTACTTGGAGCTTCACAATTTAGTAATTCAATAAAATATTCTTTCCATGTGTTGCACATTTCCTCATTGGTATTTATCATATTCCCATTTTTGTCTTTTAAACCATATGTGTTTTGTTGGTGCCCTCGTTTCATTGACTTCAGTTCTTTAAAAAATTTTCTGGATTCAATTTTCTGGTGATTAGTTTCCATATCTTTGATTATATTACTCATATATTCTCGCTTCTGCTGTCTGACTATTTTTGTAGCCTCTTTACATTCATTTCTATAATGCTCTTCCTTTTGGATGTTATTGATGTCATTTAACCATACATGTCTGGCATTCTTCTTCCTAATGACTGCTTCTTCACATTTTTGATTGAACCATCTGTTCTTTCTATGCGTGGTTAACACACCGAGACATTCTTCTGCGGTAGACTGAATTGTATTCTTGATGTTCAACCAAGTTTGGTCAATGCTTTCCTCCAAAGGGTTTTGCAGAGTTTCAAGTTTACATTTTATTTCATCTGTAAATTTCTCTTTGACTGTAATGTCTTGCAGTTTTTCTCTGTTATATGTTGGGTGTAATCTTTGCAATTTAGTATAGAAAGCTCTTCTGTTGTTAATTAAAATGTGATCTATTTGATTATAGGTTCTCTTGTCACATGATTTCCAAGTTTGTTTGTGTATATCCTTTCTTTGTAGTCTGGTACTGCTAACCTGCAGTCCTTTGGCTTCTGCCAGGTTGATGACTCTCCATCCATTATCATTTGAAGTTGTATGTAGGCTTTCCATACCGGCCACTTTTTTATTAGTTTGCTCTCTACCTATTTTTGCATTGAAGTCTCCCAGCACAATCAGGATGTCCTGTTTGGGGGTTTCTTCTATGACATCTTCTAGATCATTATAAAAGTCTTCTTTAATATCATCTTCTTTCTCTTCAGTAGGTGCATGTACATTAATCATCGTTATATTTTTCCATTTACCTTTTATTCGTAATTTACTAATCCTGTCATTAAAAGCTTTAAAGTTTAAAACGTTCCCCCATAACTCTTTTTTGATGACAAATCCTGTTCCTAATTCATGTTTATTTTGGGTGTTTCCTCCATATATTATAATCATTCCATTTTGCTCTAAAGTACCCTCTCCTGGCCACCTTATTTCTTGAATTGCTGTTATATCCATTTGATATTCAATCAGCTCCCGGGTTAGTTCTTCGGCCGCTCCAGCTCGATATAGTGTCCGTACATTCCATGTTCCAAATCTCAAAAGTCCTTTAACGTTCCAAGGTCGTTGTCCAGATAAGTCAGTCCGATATCGAGGCTCATGTATTTGTTTCGTAACAAAGAAAGGTTTTTACAAAGGTGGGGATGTTAACCCCACGCTTCAACCCCCAACCTGGAGGACCATGAGTTCTTACCCGCTTTTTATCATTGATCTGGTTCCCTGGGTGACCCAGTCTAAATGGGAACCAGGAAGTAAAGGCGACTGGCGAGATACTGCCCGCATCACCCATCAAATGTAGGTTAGTCAACAGAAACATGGGTCCCGCACATATACCAGATACTGCCCACAGCGCCCATCAAGTGCAGGTTAGTCAACATAAACATGGATTCCGCACATATACCAGATACTGCTCACATCACACATCAAGTGCAGGTTAGTCAACAGAAACATGGGTTCCACACATATACCAGATACTGCCCACATCACCCATCAAATGTAGGTTAGTCAACATAAACATGGGTTCCGCACATATACCAGATACTGCTCACATTACACATCAAGTGCAGGTTAGTCAACAGAAACATGGGTTCCGCACATATACAAGATACTGCCCATATCGCCCATCAAGTGCAGGTTAGTCAACATAAACATGGGTTCCGCACATATAGCAGATACTGCTCACATCACACATCAAGTGCAGGTTAGTCAACAGAAACATGGGTTCCACACATATACCAGATACTGCCCACATCACCCATCAAATGTAGGTTAGTCAACATAAACATGGGTTCCGCACATATACCAGATACTGCTCACATCACACATCAAGTGCAGGTTAGTCAACAGAAACATGGGTTCCACACATATACCAGATACTGCCCACACCGCCCATCAAGTGCAGGTTAGTCAACAGAAACATGGGTCCCGCACATATACCAGATACTGCCCACATCACCCATCAAGTGCAGGTTAGTCAACAGAAACATGGATCCGGCACATATACCAGATACTGCTCACATCACCCATCAAGTGCAGGTTAGTCAACATAAACATGGGTTCCACACATATACCAGATACTGCCCACACCACCCATCAAGTGCAGGTTAGTCAACATAAACATGGGTTCCACACATATACCAGATACTGCCCACACCACCCATCAAGTGCAGGTTAGTCAACATAAACATGGGTTCCACACATATACCAGATACTGCCCACACCACCCATCAAGTGCAGGTTAGTCAACAGAAACATAGGTCCCGCACATATACCAGATACTGCTCACACCGCCCATCAAGTGCAGGTTAGTCAACAGAAACATGGGTCCCGCACATATACCAGATACTGCCCACACCGCCCATCAAGTGCAGGTTAGTCAACAGAAACATGGGTCCCCCACATATACCAGATACTGCCCACACCGCCCATCAAGTGCAGGTTAGTCAACAGAAACATGGGTCCCCCACATATACCAGATACTGCCCACGTCACCATCAAGTGCAGGTTAGTCAACAGAAACATGGGTCCCCCACATATACCAGATACTGCCCACGTCACCATCAAGTGCAGGTTAGTCAACAGAAACATGGGTCCCCCACATATACCAGATACTGCCCACGTCACCATCAAGTGCAGGTTAGTCAACAGAAACATGGGTCCCCCACATATACCAGATACTGCCCACATCACCCATCAAGTGCAGGTTAGTCAACAGAAACATGGGTTCCACACATATACCAGATACTGCCCACATCACCCATCAAGTGCAGGTTAGTCAACAGAAACATGGGTTCCACACATATACCAGATACTGCCCACATCACCCATCAAGTGCAGGTTAGTCAACAGAAACATGGGTCCCGCACATATACCAGATACTGCCCACGTCAACATCAAGTGCAGGTTAGTACACAGAAACATGGGTCCCGCACATATACCAGATACTGCCCACATCACCCATCAAGTGCAGGTTAGTCAACAGAAACATGGATCCGGCACATATACCAGATACTGCCCACACCGCCCATCAAGTGCAGGTTAGTCAACAGAAACATGGGTCCCGCACATATACCAGATACTGCCCACATCACCCATCAAGTGCAGGTTAGTCAACAGAAACATGGGTCCCGCACATATACCAGATACTGCCCACGTCAACATCAAGTGCAGGTTAGTACACAGAAACATGGGTCCCGCACATATACCAGATACTGCCCACATCACCCATCAAGTGCAGGTTAGTCAACAGAAACATGGATCCGGCACATATACCAGATACTGCCCACATCACCCATCAAGTGCAGGTTAGTCAACAGAAACATGGATCCGGCACATATACCAGATACTGCTCACATCACACATCAAGTGCAGGTTAGTCAACAGAAACATGGGTTCCACACATATACCAGATACTGCCCACATCGCCCATCAAGTGCAGGTTAGTCAACATAAACATAGGTCCCGCACATATACCAGATACTGCCCACATCACCCATCAAGTGCAGGTTAGTCAACAGAAACATGGGTCCCGCACATATACCAGATACTGCCCACATCACCCATCAAGTGCAGGTTAGTCAACAGAAACATGGATCCGGCACCATACGCCGAATGCGCCTTAATGTGTGTAAAAGTGTCATTTATTTTGTTTGTACGTAGCGCAGCGGCTAGCAAGTTTGATTGCCGACTTGGTGGTCATGGGTTCGGAATCGAATCAAAGCTGATTTTAAAAATTGCCCAAGGCTCCCTGTTCAACCAGCCTAAAATAGCGACTAGAAAATATCTTGGAACTAGCACCATATATGCAATACTCTCCAAGGCTTGTAAAGGTCGTTTGTATTATTATTTGTTGTTAACTCTTGCGCTATTTATCATGTCAAATGAAGTTTTAAAATCAATGTAATTAATTAACCGTTACCTTTTTAAGGTTAAACAGCAAATTAAAACTGGGAGACAGCGCTGCAAAAACCTTTAAGGTGTTCTAGAGTTAACCAGAAGCTGAGTCTGTATGTATGGATGGAGTACTTTAATTAAGCTGACGTCTATGCAGTAGGGGTTAGTGAACGTAGTGAAAAAATTTCGGACATGCCACGTAGAAGGTTTTGAATCAGTCACTGGCGATTTGGGAGCGGATGGCTTGGCGTTGATTTCCAGGGTATGGGAGTCGACAGTAAAAATGCATGGGTTACTACTGAACGTGAACATTGTCTAGTAAATCACAGACATCCATTGAATGCTGGGGCTGATTGCAACTTCCTGTAAATGGACATGCAATTATTATTTTTTCTAGCCATAATTAAACATACATAGGTAAAACAAATAATTATTTATGTTGACAACTTTATTTAATTTCCGATAAATGCGCTGGAAAATTAATTGTAGATTCTTGTCTACAATTAAAATCTAAAGTCCGACAAGAAGTAGAAGCAAATGAAAACCGCAAACTGAATAGAAACATTCGATGTAGACAGTCATAATGTTGTGGGACATGTTATGAGAAGAAATAAACTAGAGAACTTGGTGACAACTGGCTAGGCTGAGGTGAAAAGAACAAAGCAAATACAGAGAAGTAAATATATGGATGGCTTGACCTGTGGTACGGTCGAGACAAGAACACAGAGATGATCCATGACTCTAGTGATCGTGTGAGGTGGCGAAACATGCCTGCCCTCGCTTACCAGCATGGTACATGATGATGATGATGTCTGATACAAACCATTGATTCAAAAAGTTAACAGATTCCTGCTCAGTTAATGTTATCGCATAATGGCACGTTTTAATTTCTTCCTTATAGCTGTGTGTGCTGTACGGGGATGCCCCAAGGATGTTATGTCAGGCGTCCACGAATGCATGGAGCCTTTGAAAAGTCACTCCGTGGGGCAAGGACAAATCTTAGAGTTCATGTCTAGTTTGGATAAAACCACACAACTTTGCAGGTGAGTGTTTATCACTGTAATATCACCTGCTGTTGTACGAAACATATACCAAATTACGAACATATCTTATTCTAAGATGTTAAGACGGTAGACTTTATTGCACCTGATTTTACCCATCTGAATCATTCTCTCTTCGATAAACGGCAAGTCGCTTGCCGAGAACATCGCAAAAAGCACAAACTCCGTAGCTCCAGCGATTCCCCCCAGTGGTTTCCGGGAAAATTGCACTTGCATTGCATTCGTGGAATGAAAACTCAGTCCGCTGTTATAAAATATAACCGAACAGGGTATAATGAAGGCACTATAGAAGAGGGAAAAAGGGAACGCAGCGACTTTATTTCCAATGGGTTAGTTAATATTTTGGCACAAGGGTCTATATTACACAGTGCGCTGATTACAGCTTTTCAATCATTCAACCATTCAATCAGTCATTCATTCAAGTTAACTGTCTACACGTTGAAGATTGGCTTCAATGGTTCTTTAAGATTTTCTGACTCTCGCTTAGGTTGTACACTCTGTTCTGAAAGACTGCTGTTCTTCCATATGTTGATATTATGTGTGGTTTCAGACTCTTTTCTAAAAGACTACCTTCCCTCCATCTGTTGATATGATTTGAGGTTTTACACTCTGCTCTGGCAGACTGCTGTTCCTCGATCTATTGATATTATCTGTGTTTGTACACTCATCTCTGACAGACTTCTTTCTCTTGATTTATTGATATTATCTTTTGTTATACACTCATTTCTGACAGACGTCTCTCCCTCGCTCTATTGATATTATCTGTTGTTGAACTTCTGTCCCTCGATCTACTGATATTATCAATGATTGTACACTCATCCCTGAAAGACTTCTCTCCCTCGATCTATTGATATTACTTATGGTTGTA
This sequence comes from Cepaea hortensis, assembly GCA_963921405.1. Taxonomy (NCBI): domain Eukaryota; kingdom Metazoa; phylum Mollusca; class Gastropoda; order Stylommatophora; family Helicidae; genus Cepaea; species Cepaea hortensis. The sequence goes on along the minus strand of OY992887.1, from coordinate 51,192,332 downwards.
CACTCATCTCTGGCATACGTTTGTTCCTCCATCTATTGATATTATCAGTGACTGTATATTCTGCCTTGCCAGACTGCTTTTTGTCACTTATTGATATTATCTGTGGTTGCACACTGCTCTAACATATTGCTGTCCCTCCATTTGTTGATATTATCCTCTCAGTTATATCAGTACTGTCCTCTATCGTCAGCTTTCGATTCAACCCGGAAGTGTGGTTTCTATTAGAGTGCCATTTATTTTAATGTGCTCAAACTATTTAGCTTGTTTAGTTTCATTAGCTCTCTTTTCATTGCCAGCGTCTCTATTACACCATATTTGTGTTTCCATGAAGCGTCATATATTTTTCTGCATGTTCACAATTATAGAGAATCAGACCTTCTTCTAAAGGTGTGTTCAAGGTCCAAGCACTTCATCACACACACACACACACACGCGCGCGCGCGCACGCACGCACGCACACACACAAACAAACACGCACTCACATGTTCACAATTATAAAGAATCAGACCTTCTTCTAAAGGTGTTCAAGGCCCAAGTTCTTCACGGCACACACACACGCACACACACACGTGCGCGCGCACACACACACACACACACACATGTTCACAATTATAGATAACTAGCTGACCCGGCCCGGCTTCGCCCAGTCCCTGGCGGGGATATATCTATCTATCTACCTGCCTGCCTGCCTGCCTGCCTGCCTGCCTACCTACCTACCGCCTCTCTGTCTGTCTGTCTGTCTGTCTCTCTATCTCTGTCTGTCTGTCTGTCTGTCTGTCTGACGACCCGGTCTGGCTGTCAATCCATCCATCCATCCATCCATCAATCCATCCATCCACCCATCCATCCATCCATAGGACCCGGCCCGGCTTCGCCCAGTCCCTGGCGGGGAGCATCTCATTTAATTCATATTAGGCCCCTGCTCCCGTTCCCCCAAAAAAGACGACCCGGCCGGGCTTCGCCCAGATAAGCTCCCGTTCCCGGAAATATGGCGAACAGATTGGAAGAGAACAATCTTCTTCCCAATAACTAAATAGGGCAATCTGAAACTACTGAACGTAAACTTACCAAGATATCACGGAAACCCAATAAATGCTGGGATGACTGTATGGATGTCGAAGAGAAATAAAAAGATGATTAGAAAATTTTCACGTATTTAAAATAGATGCATTATTTTTATGAAAACTGTAAAAGTGCCTAAAGATTTTATCATTATATATTATAACGCATATGCCTGTAAATAACTGTAGACAAACAGTTTATAAAGCTTTGATAACAATGCAACAATTATATATAAAATATATAGCAATGCTATTAAAAGTTATGTCCCTTGATATAACTTTTCTTAAGTTAAGTCCCCTAGCTATATATAAATTATAATGTAAATTAAAATATTAAATTTTATTAAGTAAATAAGTTTTTGTACACTAACAAACTATAACAGTTCGCTGCACGGGAATGAGAAGAAAACATGTAGAAAATTTCATCTCAATCGGATGGACCGTTCGCGAACACATCAATAACATCCGGACATACAATGCATTTTATATATATAGATAGAGAATCAGACCTTCTTCTAAAGGTGTGTTCAAGGTCCAAGTTCTTCAAGGCACACACACACACACACACACGCACACACACACACACACACACACACACACACACACACACACAAGCACACGCACGCACGCGCACACACACATGTTCACAATTATAGAGAAACAGACTTTCTTCTAAAGGTGTGTTCAAGGTCCAAGCTCTTCACAGCAAACACACACACACACACACACACACACACACACACACACACACACACATACACACAAATACACACACAGCCACACACACATACACACACACAGACACACACAGATATATAGGACTACTTTATATGTATTACAATACTTCTAGCACTAAAAGTATCGGATTCAAATACATTTGTCCTCACAATATGCTCAAAATAATGCTGTTTGCAAACGAAACGCATGTTATACTCCATCATAATTTCTGTATAGTGGATTTGATGTCTAGCTGTCTTCCACATCAGCAACATGTATGAGGTCACGAAAGCCCGTTGATGACGCGTTACACGTGCTTCAGCAACTGGGCATCGTAAAGCGTGTGATGTATAAGTGGCTGCCCTGTCAAACTTTCAAATTTTACAAACTCTAGTCATATTACATTATTTATAGTAACAGGGAAGAGAAACACGCGGTTCTAAAAATGCTAACAAGATGGTTTTCGTGTATTGTTCAGTTACGAAAAACACGAACTTAGCATTACATCGATTCGTCGGGCATTGTATTGGAGTCTGTTGACAATGAAATACGTAAACTTCGCCTAGGAGATATTGCCTACTTAGGCCTAATCCCAGTCAGTAAAAGTTAGTTGCTTATCCTTTACATGACGTTGCAGTCAACCTCAGTATTGTTTGGTTGTTTGTGATTTCTTGGCTAGTTTACGTCGAGTACAGACCGGCCCTCATACATTTGTATGGAAACCAACGCCAAACATTCTTAACCACTTCGCCAGAGAGCCGGTCAGTCCGTGTGCTGAATCATGCCCCAGGTATTACCCAATATGCCTCTCCACAGATATGAAGATCCGGTGCTCTTTTTGCATACCTCGCTGGTTTCTTAGTTTAGCGAAGGAAGGGGGAGTTCTGGAACAGTGTCTGTGAACATCGGTGCATCGGGCGTAAACTCACTGTCTTACAGCAGATTCACCAACAAAAGAAACTATCATTACCGGGACACAGAGGTGTTTCCAAGGCACCAGGGCCGGGTTATATAAGGGCCAAGACCTATTGACGCGTCCTCGTCGAGCGTCCTGGGCAACAGGTTCCTTCGGGGTCCTGGCTAAAGTCAGTAGGATCGCCGATTCCTCCGAAATCGGAGAGTGTCTGCCTGTACGGCGAGGAACCACCAGTCTGCACACCAATAAGCCAGACATGGGACATCGGATACTCACGCAAATCTCAGGTCCTGTATGAATGACATCACACTGATGTTGGACAACAGGATGCCTTCATCCGACATACAGGACTTAGCGTTGGAGCTCAAGCCAACGAACACAAGCAAGCAAGCAAGCAAGCAACTATCATTCTTCTTCTTCTTCTTCAGCGTTCCGAGCCATTGAGGTTCTTTGCTGCAAATACAATCCGTCTCCATTCGTCTCTCTGGTGGACCTTCTCTTGCCAGTCGTTGATTCCAAGTGCTTGTAGGTCTGTACATGTATTATCTCTCCACCGCCTTCTTGGTCTACCTCGGGGTCTGCGGTCATTTATTTCCTGAGTGTAACTATACTCCCCCGATGGTGTTTCCACCTTGTCGTGGTGGGGGAGCTTGAGTTTCTCAATGACCCTGAGAGCTATGCCGGCGGTAGCGTAGCTACCAGCAGGGCCTCCCAAGCCGGACAGGTCAAAGGGTAGAGAACAGACAAAGAGAAACACCCTGGTCCTCCAGGTTGGGGGTTGAAGCGTGGGGTTAACATCCCCACCTTTGTAAAAACCTTTCTTTGTTACGAAACAAATACATGAGCCTCGATATCGGACTGACTTATCTGGACAACGACCTTGGAACGTTAAAGGACTTTTGAGATTTGGAACATGGAATGTACGGACACTATATCGAGCTGGAGCGGCCGAAGAACTAACCCGGGAGCTGATTGAATATCAAATGGATATAACAGCAATTCAAGAAATAAGGTGGCCAGGAGAGGGTACTTTAGAGCAAAATGGAATGATTATAATATATGGAGGAAACACCCAAAATAAACATGAATTAGGAACAGGATTTGTCATCAAAAAAGAGTTATGGGGGAACGTTTTAAACTTTAAAGCTTTTAATGACAGGATTAGTAAATTACGAATAAAAGGTAAATGGAAAAATATAACGATGATTAATGTACATGCACCTACTGAAGAGAAAGAAGATGATATTAAAGAAGACTTTTATAATGATCTGGAAGATGTCATAGAAGAAACCCCCAAACAGGACATCCTGATTGTGCTGGGAGACTTCAATGCAAAAATAGGTAGAGAGCAAACTAATAAAAAAGTGGCCGGTATGGAAAGCCTACATACAACTTCAAATGATAATGGATGGAGAGTCATCAACCTGGCAGAAGCCAAAGGACTGCAGGTTAGCAGTACCAGACTACAAAGAAAGGATATACACAAACAAACTTGGAAATCATGTGACAAGAGAACCTATAATCAAATAGATCACATTTTAATTAACAACAGAAATGCATCAAACATACAGCAAGTCAGAAGTTATAGAGGAGCTGAGTGCCACAGTGACCACTTCCTCGTTGGAGCAAAATTTAAAATAAAACTTAAGAGAGCTTTCTATACTAAATTACAAAGATTACACCCAACATATAACAGAGAAAAACTGCAAGACATTACAGTCAAAGAGAAATTTACAGATGAAATAAAATGTAAACTTGAAACTCTGCAAAACCCTTTGGAGGAAAGCATTGACCAAACTTGGTTGAACATCAAGAATACAATTCAGTCTACCGCAGAAGAATGTCTCGGTGTGTTAACCACGCATAGAAAGAACAGATGGTTCAATCAAAAATGTGAAGAAGCAGTCATTAGGAAGAAGAATGCCAGACATGTATGGTTAAATGACATCAATAACATCCAAAAGGAAGAGCATTATAGAAATGAATGTAAAGAGGCTACAAAAATAGTCAGACAGCAGAAGCGAGAATATATGAGTAATATAATCAAAGATATGGAAACTAATCACCAGAAAAATGAATCCAGAAAATTTTTTAAAGAACTGAAGTCAATGAAACGAGGGCACCAACAAAACACATATGGTTTAAAAGACAAAAATGGGAATATGATAAATACCAATGAGGAAATGTGCAACACATGGAAAGAATATTTTATTGAATTACTAAATTGTGAAGCTCCAAGTAACATTTTCTCACAAGAAGAGGTTCTAACATGCGAACCACAAATTGAAGAACCTACATTTGAAGAAATCCTATATGTAATCACACGACTTAAAAACAATAAGGCAACTGGAACTGATGGAATTGCTGCTGAATTTATTATAAAGGCAGGTGGCCATGCCTTACATCTAAAGCTATACGAACTAATAATAAAAATCTGGAGGACAGAAGAATTACCCCATGACTGGAAAGAGTCATTATTGATACCTATCTTTAAGAAAGGAGACAAGTTCCAATGTGGAAATTATAGAGGAATATCACTACTGTCCACAAGCTATAAGATACTATCCGCAGTATTACTAAATAGACTAAAACCATATTCAGAAGACATATTAGGTGACTACCAGGCGGGTTTTAGACAAAACAGATCAACAATAGATCAGATATTTATCTTACGACAAATAGCCGAGAAACATTGGGAATATAAAAGAGATCTCCATAACATTTTTGTGGATTTTAAAAAGGCTTATGATAGTGTCCATAGGAATAGTCTATGGAATGCTATGCAGGAATTTGGAATACCAAGGAAGTTAATCAACATGACCAGACTATGCATGGAAGATACTTATAATATAGTAACATATAAAGGCAGGAAATCAGACCCCTTCCAAATAACATCTGGCTTGAAACAGGGTGATGCACTATCGCCGCTACTCTTCAATCTGGCTCTAGAGAAAGTTGTAAGGAAGGTAAAGGAGGAATGTGATATTGGAGGAACATCCAAGCTGCTTGGTTATGCAGATGATATAGATATTATAGGGCAAAGTGAACAAAAGACATTGGAAATATTGACTCACTTAAAGGAAAAAGCCCAACAGATGGGGCTGGTTATCAACCAAGATAAGACAGAATATATGGTAATTTCAAGAGACGGAATGGCTAGAAACTCTGGCCACATACAAATAGATAATATGACCATTAAAAGAACGGAAACATACAAATACCTGGGTACGATCTTCAACTGCTCCAACATAATAAGGGAAGAAATACAAACTAGAATCAACTCTGGAAATAAGATATACTATGCACTACAACATCTACTAAAATCAAAGGCGCTATCTCGTAACACCAAAATCACAATATACAAAACACTGATCAGACCAGTTGTGCTGTATGGCTCTGAAACCTGGAGTACAACGAAAGGAGACGAAGCCTTGTTACAAACCTTTGAGAACAAAGTTTTAAGACGCATCTTTGGACCCATTAGGGATACACAAAGTGGAGAGTGGAAAAGAAGAAGTAACAAAGACATTTATGATCTGTTTAAGTCCCCGCTAATCACTGGTATCATGAAGGCTAATAGACTACAATGGCTGGGGCATATAGAAAGAATGGAAGATAATAGGGAAACAAAACTCGCTTACACTCAGGAAATAAATGACCATAGACCCCGAGGTAGACCAAGAAGGCGGTGGAGAGATAATACATGTACAGACCTACAAGCACTTGGAATCAACCACTGGCAAGAGAAGGTCCACCAGAGAGACGAATGGAGACGGATTGTATTTGCAGCAAAGAACCTCAATGGCTCGGAACGCTGAAGAAGAAGAAGAACTATCATTACCCCATCTAAAATACTTTTAACTAATTTACTGATTTAGCTTTTAATCGCACTATGAGTTTTGTTTTCCTTTGACAAAAAATAGTACAGAGAATAATTTCGTTATCGCAGTTCATGAAATAGTTGTGTTACAATTTTATCCTAAAATTCTTTTTTGGGATAAATAAATATATGCCAGTCTCTGTGACTCTGCGTGAGTAAGACCTCAGCTAAGTTTGACATAATGTGTATCTGTTAGTAACTAACTAACTAACTAACATAAAGAGTCATTGACAGGTAAACAGAGAATAGTCCTGTTTGGGACTAACTCGACAGAAAACAAAGAAAGGAACGAAAATCAAAATTCTCAGCAACAAAAAAAAAAAAAAAATGGACCTCAGCTATAACCGAGGCTGCAGAAACAGGTTGAATGAGGCCGAATTTTAATTTCTTTCAAAAACACTGAGGTGAGCTGAAACATAGAATGGTTATGTTCTCGATGTTTTTCTCTGCATACATTTTGCAGAGTCAATATGCCACTTTGCAGAAACATCCATTGTTAGCACCTTTATTGCATTTATTCCAGGGAAGGCAAGATACAGAGGTCGTTTTCCTGCCTGAATGATCTGTACAACAAGTGTGCCAGACACAAGGGCAGTGGTCACAAGCTGGACATAGGCGTGTTGGTCAACGTGGGCAAGTGGAGCGAGGCTATGGACAACATCTGTAACAACATTGACTGTGAGTAGACACCAGTGACTTGCATGTGCGTGTGATGGAGGCAACGTTCATAATAAAATGTTCATACAATTTCAATACTAATTATGATGGTGATGATGATGATATTGATGATTACGATGATGATACAAATAATAATGACATTCTGTATTTCTACAGGTTAAAATTAGTTGCATATATTTTACAGGGCGTCGCAATCAACTCCAGCAATTTTGGCTGTTTTTAAATTACTAGGCACGTTTTTACGTTCAGTGGTTTGCCATTCCTTTCTGAACGATGGATACTCATTTCCTCAAAATGAACTCTAGGTGGTCTGCTTCCAAATCGTCTGCAGTTGATTTCTAGTCCTCGACTCGTAGTCTCGGAAACTGCTAAATACGTTTACTGCCCTCTAGATCTCATCGCCGGTATGTCTATCTCATCGTGTCTCAGAAACCGGTATACTTTGTCTACATCAATAGTCGCATTTCGGCTTCATTTAACAAGACCAAGTATGAAGGGCATGAATATCAATTTATGAAATGTTATGAATATGGTTGTGTTTTTTTTTGGGGGGGGGGGGGGAGTGAGGGTTTCAAGAGACAGGAGGGGTATAAAAAAAATATAAAAAAAGACGACTACAGACACCGGTCATTAAAGCACTAAAGTAGCAAACTACTTGAGGAGAAATACTGGGGATAGATCTAGAGTCTTTTCACCGGGATCTGATGAGATATGCCTTGAAGAGATTAGTACAAGAACCACACTGGCGAGGGTAGCCTTTTGCAAAATAGAAAACAAACTAACCAATAGAATTATGTCATTTGCAATGGCACAAAATGCGTTGAGGTGCTACATAGAACCTGTATTTTGTATGGATATGAAGCGTGGACAGTGAGTAGACAAACTGACAAAAAACATCTGATGGCTGTGGAAATGTGGTTTCTGGGGAAAATGTAAAACTACCATGGACAGGCAGAAAAACAAATGACCAAGTCCAACAAGAAGCAAATTAAAATCGTAAACTGATTAGAGAAATTAGACGTAGACAGTCCAAATGTTTGGTCACGTTAAGAGAAGAAATACACTGGGGAACTTGGTAACAATTGGCAAGATCGAGAGGAAGGGAACGAACGAAGAACTTTATTTTCAAAGGGTAAAAAATTGCACACGCAGGTCCGTCTTATATTCGGTCCTTCCAATCACTCATCTTTAATTCATCAATTGTGCATGTTACACTCACATATGAAAAAAAAACATATTATCAAATGGATTTTGTAAACATAAACAATGCACATTACCATGTTATGAGAAAGGCAGACACACGTATACACGCACATTCGTAAACACACAGGCACTCATACATACCTGCATACATACTTGCATTATTTGCACAATGTTATGGACACATTCAATAACATACAAATACACACTTCCTCGTATACACTGCATGCATGCACACATACCCACACAAACATATACACATACATACACGAACATACACACACTTACACACACACACGCAACTTACACACTTATTTACACACATCGCACACACACACAAACACACACACATACACACCCATATACATACATACACGCATGTAAACACATAAGCACACATACTCACAAACTCACACACACACATATACACACATATACACACATATATACGTACACACATACATAGACAAATACACACTCATGCACACACATTCATGCACACATACACGCAGATGCAAACACATACACGCCCATACACACATACACAAACACACTTGCACACATACACCCATATAAACACACACACATAGTCACAATACACACACCCACCCATCCACCGACACACACACTCACACATCTAGACACATACACGCTGCCTCACGTTAACACTAAACTAATATGAACAAACTCCCACACTTTATACACACTTACGCTGACGATTATCGTCAGCATCCTCATAGATAACACACAAACACACACTCCCTCGCATAATACACAAATACACACTCCCTCGCATACACTGCATGCATGCATGCACACACACACACATAAACATATACACATACATACACGAACATATACACACATACACACGCATATACACACATATACACATGCACATACAGACATCTACACATACTCTCATCCACACCGATACACACATACTTACACACACATTCACATACGCACACACACACATATACACACATAAACAATTGTGCACACATAAACACAATACTAACATACGAACACACACACACACAAGCACACACAATTATACACACATACACACATATCCACACACATACACACATTTACACAATAAAAACACATACAGACTCATACACACATATACACACATTCACAGACATATAGACATGCACACAAATATACACCCACATACACACATACACCATATACACACATACACACATATAAACATACATACATAGACACACATATACACACCCACCCTTCCGCCCACACACATACTCACACATACACACTGCCCCACATAATCACTAAACTAATATGAACAAACTCCCACACTTTACACACACATCCACTGAAGACTATCGTGAGCATCCTCTCAATGGGAAGGCAGAGAAGTAAATACCTGGATGGCTTGCCCATGGGGCATGGTCGAGACAAGCACATTGAGTTGATCCACGACTCTCGTGATCGATTGAGATGGCGAAACATGACCGCCACGCTTATCGGCATGGTACATGATGGATGGATGTATGATGAGAGCTACGATCTGCAACGGCGTTTCCACACGCTGATTAACTATAAATACATACGCATATTTAATGCAGTATGCATCTGATTGACTTTAATGTAGTCGTCAACATTGTAGTTATCGTCACTGTCATAGTCATTGTCATGCTATTCCTTCTACAGCTTCTTCTATATTTTCTTTTTTTTTTTTTTATTGTTAGATGACGTTCGACTCTCTGTTTTTGTATCTGTAAGCAGATCCGGTGTTGATTTCGATGACATGAGTGTCGGTCGTTCATCCCGTTCGAAAGCAGTGGCAAATTTTTTTTTTTTTTTTTAAGCATATCCTTTTACAGGACCTTGCTGTCAACACCAGCATCTTTCAGCTGTATGTTGATCTCTTGGCAAGATTACGATCAGTAGTTTGCCATTGCTTTCTGAGCGGCCAGCTCACATACCCCGTAAGTTACCTATGAGATTCGAACCACTGCTGATTTGAACCGTCATCACGTTACCTGACGAGAGTATACGAGATTACGGAGAAAAGTCATAACCTCTAAGCCACGAAGCCGGCCTCGTAAAATTGCCTAGTAAATCAAACTTTGCCCCCCCCCTCCCCCCTAAAAAAACAACAACAACAACAAAACAACAACAGCGGTTGATTGTTGTTATGTTACTGTTAGTATGTTGTTGTTGTTGTTGTTGTTGTTGTTTCTTCTTCTTCTTCTTCTTCTTCTTCTTCTTCTTCTTCTTCTTCTTCTTCCTTCTTCTTCTTCTTCTTCTTCTTCTTCTTCTTCTTCTTCTTCTTCTTCTTCTTCTTCTTCTTCTTCTTCTTCTTCTTCTTCTTCTTCTTCTTCTTCTTCTTCCTCCTCCTCCTCCTTCTTCTTTGTCACACGTCTTTCTTCATGATCAGTTCAATGGTCTTGATGATCTTTGCTTGATATTGTCGTGTGATGGTCGTTGTCTAGGTAACGATACTCATGGTGTGTCAATGGAGATATCTACTGTCTCTTAATCCAACTCACCCCAAAAGTGCACCTTCACCAGTCATTAAACAAGATTCCAGTGGCGCACATAATCCTTTATTACAGAAATAAAACGGACAAACGGAACATGTTTATACATCCAGAAACAATGTAATCCATAGAATATAAATATCCTCCTCACAATTTAACCAGCACACATCAATGCCTTCTCACGGCCTGCTTCTTATCAAATCCACAAGACAGGTAATCCAGCTACTATCCACGGCTGGATCTCCTACAATACAACCCACACATTGGGTTGGAGCCACTGCTCAACTATCCAACCCACTCTGGGTTTCGGCCTGTCTTCACAACTAGCAGAACAACACCACACGGAGATCTCTAACTCCGCTTCTCCTTAGCATACCGACCAGTTCGGCATCTCCACATTAACTGTCCTGAAGTCCCTTGACTTCACACAAAACTAAACTGTCCTTCCCCCATCCCCTGGGGTCCACGCTCACCCTTCCCATTATTTCTCAGGACTGGCTGTTTTCTCATAGCCAGGTCAGTCACTTTACTGTCCCCCACTTTCATCTCCATTCTTTCTCATGCCCGGTCACTCACCTCAATGTCAATGACCACAGGCATGTGTCACTACCCCACCCTCAAAAGAAAACATCGTTCTCAAATGTTGGGAGACTAAAACTTATTAAATATGTGACCCAGACACATTGCCTGGGTAGTCGTAAGTATAAATCCAACTTACTCTAGCTACCAGACTAAATAATACATCAAATGCTCATAGTACACTCCCATATTCCCCACACATACATACAACCATCTTTCTATCTTGTGTACCAATGCATGAACTAATACATCACATAATAATAATACATCATAGAAAAGCATTATACTTATATACCCACAGGTCTATTAATATCTTTAAGAAGACACAAGCTATTTGTGTACCGACCATATATCAGGTGGTTCTTTTCTTGCATCAACCCACCTCTGATTCCTGTCGATGCTGTGTCTACCTTTCACGTACCCATGACTCATGGTATCTCTACAATTACAACATATGTTTGCTATCCCTAGCCCTGGGTCAGTAATGTCGCGAACACTCTTTTGACCTGACTCAACTTTCCTATCTGCATATTGCACCGTTACACTTGAGTCTCTGTTTAGTCTGAACTCTTTATTCAATCTTGGCCCATGTATCTGGCACCTTGCTTTCTGCTGCATATGCCTTATGCCTATGTGCCCTGCACATGCACTATCCTGAGCTGTTCTAGTATATCGGTCTCTATGTGCTAAAGGTACTGCTACTTGCCCACGTGCAGTTCTGCTATCTGAAAACCTTCGAGTGAGAACATTGTTCTTCCTCTCGAAGCACCATCTACCTTTCTTTGACTGCCTATGTTCTACTCTCCTACACCCTTGGGAACAATTGTTCAGAGTAGTATCTTGTCTCTGGGATTCACTAGCACTATATTTGGGATCCATTCTCCTCTGCTCAGCTGTACTATCCTTGTCCTGAGTTCCTGTGTCTACTTCAAGTGCCTCTTCTACCTCAGCTATACTCTCTAATTTAGGTTCTCTTGTGGTAACTACCTCATTACTGCTTACACTATATTTTTGGTCCCAATAAACTACTTCCTCTTCTGTACAATCTTTAACTCCTATAACATTTCCTATGATCAAATCAGCCACTGGTGAGTCCAAAACACACGCTGTCACTCTTCCAGTGATATATGGTGTTTTTACTGTTATTATGGCTAATGGATAGAACTCTACTGTCCCATTAAATGTTATGGATCTAATCTTTTCCCCTGTATAATCCGAGGGATGCACTAAACTCTTTCTCACCCCGATGGACGTACATCCGGAATCCCTAATTGTTAACGCTGGCCTATCATTAACAAACCTATGATGCATCTTCAGACTTCCTCCTTCATGGACTGCTGATCCTGCTTTCACTGTATGACCACATATTAGGACTGGCTGACTGTCTTTTTCAAAAAGAGGTTTGCACCCACTACAATCTTCATTGTTCAGCGTCTCAATTACTTGCGCTGCATTTGAGTGCTCTGTTTCTCTCATCCTACATTGATGACTGACATGCCCCTTCCTTCCACATTTGAAACCAGTGATCTCCCTTTTACTGTTGTTCGTTGGTCCATCTGATGGTTGTGCATCACAATCTGCCATTTTGTGTCTCCAGCTCCCACAATTCCAACATCCGGCATAATTTGGACGTCTCTGGAAGTTCCCTCTTCTATATGGGTACCGTCCTACTCTACCAACATTGTTTCCTCGGAAACCATTATCTTGAAGTTTTTGCTGCTCACCTTTCGGTGCTGAATCCACACTTTTCGCCCTTGGTCTGATGACTGGATTCTGGTCATGTTTAGTGTACGCTGCACAGACTATTTCCTCACTCATTAGTTTCCCAATAGAACTGTTAGGATGTGCAGTCATATAGTTTTGCCCTAACTGAGACATTGTGTCTATGTCCTTTGGCTTCCGTTCCTCAAAGAACGCTACTAAGTTAGAATTGCATGCAGATACTACCTTGTCTCTTAACATTAGATCTACTAATTTATTAAAATATTTCCCTACTTCTGCAAGCTCCATCCATTTGTTAAATGCATGGCTCTGGCACTAACTGACTAAACTTTGTTCTATATCCATGCTCAGTGAGTTGGAACTTTGTCAGCAAACGTTGACGTAAGATAGTGTAGTTGTTCCTTTCTTCTACAGGTAAATTGAACATGGTGTCTAGTGCCTTGCCCGTAAGAAACTCGCCAAGTCGCATCCCAAATTCTGCTTCCGGGATCCCTAGAGTTTTCACAGATGATTCGAATCTCGAAAGATAGGCCTCAAGACAGTCCCGGTCCGTAAAGTATGGCAATTTCAATCGTTGTGACGAATGCGATGGTCTTCTGCTTTCCTCACTTTGACCTTTCGAAGATAGTTCTAGTTTTCTTAACTCGATTTCAGTTTGCATCTGACACTTGATCTTCTCTTTCTCAATTTCCATTTCAGTTAACTTTATTTGCGTCTCTTTCTCTTCCTGTAAATGCTTGTTTTCTATTTCAGCTAACTTTATTTCCTGTAGACGTTTGTTTTCCATTTCAGCTAACTTTATTTGCGTCTCTTTCTCTTCCTGTAGACGTTTGTTTTCCATTTCAGCTAGTTTTACTTGCGTCTCTTTCTCTTCCTGTAGACGTTTTGCCTCACGTTCATTATGCCTCTCCTCTCTTTCCGTCTGTTTTTGTTCTTTTGCTTCAGCATACTCCTGTAACTCTTTACCTTTCAGGCCTATTCGTTCACCTGCTTCAATATAGGCCATTAAAGTAGGCATCTTGTACTTGCGGACACGTTGCTGTTTGTCAGCCAACTATAAATGTAAAGACTCTGCTGTTAGTCTTTGTGTCACTTCCCTAAGAACACCACAACTCCCTGTGTACGGAAATTCGTAGTGCCAAAAATATCACTCTGTACTCACCCAGTCACACTATAAGCACTAGGTAGTGAGGGAAAATATCACCTATGCTCCCTGGCATATATCTATAACAAATAGTTGTATATCATTTCTGGAAATATTGTTAAACATACATATAAATACATATACAAAACGAATGAATGATAACACTAAGTGTTTTCTATAAAAACGTTAGACTCACAAGCCAAGTACACGGAGACGGTGATCACAAAGAAATAAACCACAGTAACAACCACAAGGTTGTGTAGGGACACCCACAGTGCGCGTAAAATATAAACTGACACAGACCACTAGACAGCAGAAATTACGAAAGATCACAATAATAACATATATCCAACCACAACAAATATCATATGTAAATATAACGAAAAGAAGGAAGAGAAGGAAAAAAAATTATAGCATAAAATTATACAGAAATCTGACGTCAAACACAAACTGACACGTTATATAATTCAGGACCGTCCCTGCAGAACCAAATAAACCGACCTTTCGATTTTCTTCCCAGACATTATATATGGTGCACCTCAGAAAGTAACTTTTCGCCCTGTCTCCCGTCCTTCGAGAAACAACACAAAAATCCCCTACTCTTGACAAACACTGGACCACCTACAAATAATTGCGTAACACCCGACAACAAAAAACATGACGATGGGAGCAAAAAAAAATAATGTGTAACTGGTTGGCCGACAAATATGTGCCTATTAATTCGTCGCCAAAAGTTCTTATTTTGCTGTTAATAGTTTTTCACAATATGCTGGAAATGTCTGTGTTAAATTCTCCGAAATGTTTACGACGCTAGATTTCAAAGCGACTTCAGTGGTTACTCCATTTCGCGTTGTGATCACGAGTTCCAACTGTCCGAAACGTTGACGGTAATAATAATTATCCAAAGTGTTCTTTCAATTGTCGTACGAATTGGAGATGATGGTAATTATCCCAAAATGTTCTGGATTGGCGATGAAAGACAAAGTTCAAAAGAAAAAATTGGCCGCAAATGCCCAGTGCTATAACCCTGTACCGTCAGTTCTTTTTGGCAACTGTATGCACCCTTTGTGTGCGGTGATGACACGTTAAAATTGTTCGCTCATAACAGAATAATGATGACAAAGGCTTGAACAAAGACGAAACATCAAGTCTGGCTTTCTTTCAAAACAACCTTGTTTATCCCGATCTCCTGTGGAAAATCCCAGTAACTTTCCACTGTCCCCAACCTTGACCTTGCCGGACACCTCAAGTCAGTACCTCAGTCTTCTTTGTCCCAATAATCCACACTGACTGTCTGTAAAATGACCGGACACTTTTCCGTCATACAAAAAACACTTTCCACACAACTTCTCAGCCCCGATCCGGCTGTGAACAAAGTAATGTCCGGAAATTTTCCGTTATCCACGACAGCTGCCGTGCCCCACCCCTGTGGTACACTACCCCTGTATGTCACCCTTCCCGGTGAACAGCAAATGTCAATTTTCTCAGTGTATTCTACACATTCATTAACTCTCCCCTTCCCGGGAGTTCAATGTTCTCGTAAACAGCGCTGACCCGAATTGTCCGTGGAGACTCACAATTTCCACCTGCACTGTCTCTTAACTCCGCCCCGTCTTTTACCGGCGTCGACAAATCTTGACCAGTCAACTTGCGACAACACAGTGCGCTTGCCTTCGCACACACACACCAAATTCTCAACACGCACAGAATGTTGCGACGAAATTGCTCGCTGTCTTAAATCTTTGGTTCAATCCTGTCAAACACACACACACTAGGACTTACCGCACTTGTTGCAAACACCGTTTTGTCCCCGCGACATTTCCTCTGTGCTGTCCGTGACCAAACACCCCTGCGACTGCAATCGACTCTCCCGGTCGATTTGTTCTGCGTTAATTCTCTGGCGTGCCCGCTAGCGTCGCAATAACGTGTGCTGACTGTCCGTTAATTTACCTGTGTGACCTTCACGTAAACCGTCTGCTGGCTTGAGTCTTGACTATCGTGTTTTTCGTGGACAAAACTTGGACCTGTAATCACCTGTTTTGCTTGTGATTTCTGCAGCGTATTTTTCTCCGCGAGCTGACTAGTTTGATGGAACGAAGTCACAGATAATAACTCCTCTCTCAGCGAAGAGCCCACAGATATCTCAGAATTACACCATTGTCCATAATGCAATGGGTTTCCCGATCGGACGAGCTCTCAGAATGTCACACGTCTTTCTTCATGATCAGTTCAATGGTCTTGATGATCTTTGCTTGATATTGTCGTGTGATGGTCGTTGTCTAGGTAACGATACTCATGGTGTGTCAATGGAGATATCTACTGTCTCTTAATCCAACTCACCCCAGAAGTGCACCTTCACCAGTCATTAAACAAGATTCCGTTGGCGCACATAATCCTTTATTACAGAAATAAGACGGACAAACGGAACATGTTTATACATCCAGAAACAATGTAATCCATAGAATATAAATATCCTCCTCACAATTTAACCAGCACACATCAATGCCTTCTCACGGCCTGCTTCTTATCAAATCCACAAGACAGGTAATCCAGCTACTATCCACGGCTGGATCTCCTACAATACAACCCACACATTGGGTTGGAGCCACTGCTCAACTATCCAACCCACTCTGGGTTTCGGCCTGTCTTCACAACTAGCAGAACAACACCACACGGAGATCTCTAACTCCGCTTCTCCTTAGCATACCGACCAGTTCGGCATCTCCACATTAACTGTCCTGAAGTCCCTTGACTTCACACAAAACTAAACTGTCCTTCCCCCATCCCCTGGGGTCCACGCTCACCCTTCCCATTATTTCTCAGGACTGGCTGTTTTCTCATAGCCAGGTCAGTCACTTTACTGTCCCCCACTTTCATCTCCATTCTTTCTCATGCCCGGTCACTCACCTCAATATCAATGACCACAGGCATGTGTCATTCTTCTTCTTCTTCTTCTTCTTCTTCTTCTTCTTCTTCTTCTTCTTCTTCTTCTTCTTCTTCTTCTTCTTCTTCTTCTTCTTCTTCTTCTTCTTCTTCTTCTTCTTCTTCTTCTTCTTCTTCTTTCTTCCTTCTTCTTCTTCTTCTTCTTCTTCTTCTTCTTCTTCTTCTTCTTCTTCTTCTTCTTCTTCTTCTTCTTCTTCTTCTTCTTCTTCTTCTTCTTCTTCTTCTTCTTCTACTTCTTCTTCTTCTTCTTCTTCTTCTTCTTCTTCTTCTTCTTCTTCTTCTTCTTCTTCTTCTTCTTCTTCTTCTTCTTCTTCTTCTTCCCTCCTCCTCCT
This sequence comes from Cepaea hortensis, assembly GCA_963921405.1. NCBI lineage: Eukaryota > Metazoa > Mollusca > Gastropoda > Stylommatophora > Helicidae > Cepaea > Cepaea hortensis. The sequence goes on along the minus strand of OY992887.1, from coordinate 51,174,644 downwards.
CTTCCTCTAACACCTTCTCCGTTGTTACGGTGAAGTAATTATAACTGCTCATTAACACAGTATGAAAGGATGAAGTGCCATGGGATGATTAATCGACTAATGTCACTTCCTGTAACTGCCATGGGCTTATATATCACCGACATTATATTAGTAAATATAATAAGCCGGCTTCGTGGCTTAGAGGTTATGACTTTTCTCCGTAATCTCGTATACTCTCGTCAGGTAACGTGATGACGGTTCAAATCAGCAGTGGTTCGAATCGCATTGGTAACTTACGGTGTATGTGAGCCGGCCGCTCAGAAAGCAATGGCAAACTACTGAGCGTAATCTTGCCAAGAGATCAACATACAGCTGAAAGATGCTGGTGTTGACAGCTAAGTCCTGTATAGGATATGCTAAAAAGAAGAAAGTATAATAATAATAATAATTATAATACATGTCCGCTACTATAGTAACAAATTTAAAGCCATAACTGAGTCACACCTCTACTTCCCATTTTCCGCCGTCCATTTTTGATTAGTCCAAACCAACTTTCTGTTTGGCACTGAATCTGTTAAGAAAGAATGTTTGCAGTTTCCCCATCATTTATATCTCCACAAATTTAAATGATATAAGTATTCTTTAATTGGTGTATTTTTTACTAGATTTAAATGACGCCAGGCCACGACCAACGAAAACCTGTTATTTACGACTCCCATCACTGAAACGGAAAATACACATTGGACAATATATTTATGCTCTGAATATAAATATGTATTCATCATGATCATCACCATCATGCAGTGCAACGAGGAATAGGATGCGTGATCATGCTTCTTCATATGTTGCTGCATTCGACAGCTTGCATCATGTCCTGCGCTGACACCCGTACACACACCACACACACATAAACACACACACACACACACACACACACACACACACACATATATATATATATATATATATATATATATATATATATATGTATATATATATATATATATATATATATATATATATATATATATATATATATATACTTTTTACTAGGGCTGCGGAAGTTAACGATTAATTAATCGATTAATCGTTAATTTATTTTAACGATTAATTTGTTTTTAACGATTAATCGAAAACTTTTCTCCCATCACTTATACAAATGAACCGGATGTCGAAAAGTTGTCGGACATTTTAAACATAGTGCTGCAAACACAATCGAGTTGCAAAGTTGTACTGAGTCACCATTGTGTAAGCTGCAGCAAGATGTACCAACAAGATGAAACAGTATGTTTATTATGCTACACAGTCTTCTACAGGCCAGAGAAGCATTAACTGTCTACGTGTCAGATGAAAAGAAGCAATACAAAGGTCCAAAACTGTCAGGTTCAGATTCATGTAGCTGTGTATTGCCACTGCTATCATCGTTGACAAAGCATATGACTGTACACGATGATGATCCGGGCTACATAGCTAAATTTAAGGCAGCATGTAATAATGACGTCAGTGAACGTGTAGCTAACATGACAAGTATTGAAATACTACAGATTGCAACAGCACTTGATCCATGCTACAAATACCTGAAGTGTTTGTCAAAAGATGCAAAAGAGCGAACTTGGTCACGTATTGAACAACAAATAGCATTTAATGTTCGTGATGAGCAGATGGAGACTGCTGCAACGAATGATACTGGCATTGACAATGAAACTATATGTGAACCAAATGAAGAGAGTATTAAGCTAATTGAGTCTGAAATGGATAAGAAAGTTGCTGAATCGGTTGACCCTTTATAATGGTGGAAACTTAATGAACATCGATATCCAAAATTGGCATTCCTTGCCAAGACCATTCTGTGCACACCGGCTACCTCAGTTCCATGTGAACGATTGTTCAGCTCTGCTAGTTATATTGTTAATAAGACGTGTTCGTCACTTGAAGCAAATACTGTCAACATACTCGTCTGTTTGCATAGTTGGTTGTTAGATGATATATGAACAAGACAATCCAGTGATATTTCGATTTTTCACAAATACGACTATAATGTGAGTTATATGACTATAATTGTTTGGCTTTAATCGACATTAACGATTAATTGTTACGTTTGCGTGCGTGCCTTCGTGTTTGTGATTTTTCTTTGTTGAAGGTGTCATATTTGCTTTGTTTTAATTACACTGATCTATACTTAAATAGAGATTGACATAGTCGAAAGAATAAAAGCCCTCGCTATTAAACTTCCACCGCGCTGATGGCAAGGTGTGGTGGTTCAACATCCACACTGGCATTAATTTGGACTTAAACCTTGATGTCTCGTTCAGAAAGCATTATCCTACTACTAGAACTACAAATGCATAGAAAGTACACTTGGTGTTGATTGCAACGTTCTGCAAAGGACATGTAGTATTTTGTTCTTATACATAAATATGCAGATTATAACTATCTTTGTTTCGCATCAGTTTTCAATGAAAACGCGGAGTGCGAGAAGAATGCAAGCTTGGAATACACCCCTTGTGCCCAGTCCGAGGTGGCTTGGGCCAACCAGAAATACTCTGTCATCAATAACCCGAAACACGTCAGCGAACACCAGAGAATGGACGAGGCACTGAAGATTGGTTGCCAGTAAGTCGTATGTGTTACTGGTACGTTAATGTAGAGCTGCAGTTCAATAAATTGCCCTAGGTTAATCCTCAACATTGACAGGATTCAGCTTCCAATCAGTATATCTTTGAAGTCTACCTAGTCTCAAATAATAGATACTAGCTAATATCCATTATATATATATATATATAGTAAAATCTCGGTTTTTGTTTCCTTCGGTTAGTGTCGGTTTCGGTTTTCGTCGAATTTTTTCCGCGAAAAATTTGTCTCCGGTTTTGTTGGTTGCCTCGGAATTCGTCGGCATACCCACATGATCTCGCTGTTAATTTGCAAAAATAAAGGGACCAACGCGTTCTTCTGCTAGGTTTGGTGTTGTTTTTCGTTGTGTGAGCATCATTTCCTAATAATAAAATACGAGAGCGGAATTAAGATAGCTGAAATCGGCCACATGTATGGGAAGTCGCCATCTACAATAAGGTCCATTATGGCGAAAAGGAAGCAATAAAGGAGGCTAATTCAGCGAGAGGCGTGAGTGTTCTAACGAAATAAAGATCGCCAACAATTGAAGATGTCGAACAATTACTATTAATTTGGATAAATCAAAACCAGTCATTTAGCGATTCTGTTTCGGGGGCAATCATATGTGAAAAGGCCAGACTGTTGTATGCCGATCTCATTAAGAAAATGACTGGGATACGTGCTAGTGTATTTAATGATTTTAAAGCCAGCAGGGAATGGTTTGAAAAATTCAAGAGGCGCACTGGCATACACAGTGTTACTTGGCACTGCGAAGGTGTGAGTTCAGACAAGTGCATGGATTTATTTTTTTTCCCGCGTTTCCATCCTGTTTCAGGATATTGCGGTCAACACCAGCATCTTTCAGCTGTATGTTGATTCCTAGGCTAGATTACGCTCATCAGCACGCCACGACTTTCTGAGCGACCGGCTCCATACTCTCATAAGTCACTTTTGCGATTCGAACCACTGCTAATTCTCGTCGCGTCACGTGACGAGAGTATTCGGGGTTAGCGGAGAAAGCTGCTAACCCCTCGGCCATGGAGCCGGCACAAGTGCATGGATGAAAAATATTATTAAACACTCTATTTATTCTCTATACAATTTGCTTTTGGCATGTATTTCGGAGTGTCTAGAACGAATTAATTGGATTTACGTTGATTCATATGGAAATTATTGCCTCGATTTTCGTCGGTTTTGAATTTCGCCAATTGGTTTCGGACGGATTATGGACTACGACCAAGGTTTTACTGTATATATTCTGACATTTGTAATACGTGACATTGTATTGTGTGATTATGTATATACATCTATCCACTGATGTTTGCCAAATATTTCATTGCCAGCTTGAATGCAAAAATCTTGGACTGCCTCAAGAAACCTTTCAAGAAGTTCTGTCCAGAAAAGTTAACCAATCTTCTCGTGAAAACTGTGGAGGTTAGTGAGGCTATGACACGGTTTTAACCTTAACTCTTTCCGTTCCAGATGGTCACATTATCTGTTCAATGGGAGAAGTAAGGAAACCAACATAATAAAAATTATAATATTTTCAGATGGGGCCCAATATGCAGACCTTGTAAAAAATATACATGTTGCCGGATTACTTCAGTGTGCTCTGATTAAACGTGAAGTGTACAGTCACTCATGACACGTTAATTTGTACACATAAAAATAGTCAACCACACATGGTGCGTTTCATGGGACAAAATAGTTATCAGCGGTGTATGGGGTTGTTTTTCAGTACTAGATGAATATCACAGGGCACTACCAGAGAGAACTGTATAACTTTCAGTTAGATAATCTGCAACAAACAGTAGGAAAACATTTAAGCTTCTCGCGGCCTGATAATCTATAACGCGACAGTCATGTTCATTGGGCACTATTATGACGAAAGTGCAATGAGCGCATCAGGGAAAACGAGAAGTAGAATAGTTAATTATTACCATAAAACAATCATAAGCGACAAAATGTTGTTATGGCTAAAGTATTCGTCAGAGCATAAACAACAAACATACAATGATACAACAATGTGAAACTATCTTCACGAAATTAAACATATAAAAGTTACTTATCTGATGTGAAACACTGCCATATTATGGACTCGACACGTGTCTTTAACGCGCTTTAAGTGTATGTGTAATGACAATAGGAAAATTTAAACTAGAACGAACGAACCAACGATTGAACAAACTTTGTTTTTAAAGGGTTAAGAATTGGGCACACAGGCCCGTCTGGCATTCTGCCCTTCTTATTTCTCTGCTCTCATACATTATTTCATTCATACATCACTTATCTATGTTACTGGGTTAAATAAACTAAGATGTCCATGTTACATTAACTAATACAGCAGTTTATAGTAACCTAAATGTCGGTGTTATCGGGCTAGATTAATCAACATGTCAGTGTCACTAGACTAAACTGAATAACATGTCAGTGTCGCCAGCCTAAACTAAACAACATGTTGGTGTTACCAGGTTAAGCTAATTAACATGTTGATGTTACCAGGTTAAACTAAATAACACTTTGGTGTTACCAGGTTAAACTAAATAGCATGTTGGCATTACCGGGTTAAACTAAATAACATGTTGGCATTACCGGGTTAAACTAAATAACATGTTGGTGTTACCAGGTTAAACTAAATAACATGTTGGTGTTATCAGGTTAAACTAAATAACATGTTGGTGTTACCAGGTCAAATTAAATTAGCATGTTTAGTGTTAAGGGGAGCGGCTGGCCGAGTGGGTAGACGCCGGACTCCCCTTCGGTCGACCCGGGTTCGATCCCTCGGTAAGGTGTGGGATTTTTTTTTCTGTCGGGGGCAAAAAGAAAATTCTAACCTGCACAGTTCGCGGCGACTACACTAGCCAAGCGGCCTTTAAATACTCAGGCTCAAAGATCCCTCTGCCATACACCGCAAGGTAATATGTTGGCAGTAAATGACAGTTTAGTGTTATCAAGATAAACTAAGTAATATGTTTAATGCTATAAAGTTAAACTAAATAATATCTGTGTTATAAAGTGAAACGAAAAAATATGTTTCGTTGTGCCAAGTTAAACTAAATAACTGTAATGATGTTGCCAGATTAAACTGACTTTATTCTTACTACCTTTCATTCAGAGCTTCAGGCCACCAGCTTGCGCCAGAAGGAGCCTCACAAATGGCAGCAATGGACACATCAATCGCGTTGATATTTCTATTACCACCTCGGAGATCAAACCACCCACTTCGGGCAACTCGAAACCTGGCAACCACCATCTCTCCCGAGATGCCATCAAGTCTTCAAGGTCGGCTAGCAGATTTGACAAGAACAGCAGTCCATTACTGAAGGGTCACAGCGGCAAGGCATTTCTTGGAATCTTCGTGGTCACCTTACTTGTGCTAGTATAATTTCTAATATATATATATATATATATATATATATATATATATATATATATATATATATATATATATATATATATATATATGCATAGGGCTACAGCAGATGTATTGAACTATTGAACTGAAGCTACTTAACATAGCCACAGATAAAACAATGATTGTTTCCACTTTTGGTATTTGTTGAAGGTGTTCTTTTTCCACTTTTTCATGTATGCAACCACGTTTTATGCAGAGAAAGCTTACATATTTTACAAATTCATTTGTAGTTAGTGGGAAAAATTAAGTATGACATGAAGGTCGCCAGGTATACACCAGACCTTTGCACAAATGTACTAAAAACATTTTAAATTTAACTTTTTGTTTCATATTTACATTTACCAAATAATATCCAGATTTACAAACTGAAAAGAAAAAAAAAATGTGAATAAGTTGCAACAAGAATTATCAGCTGTAACATTACTCGAAATTTTGCATAAATTACAATAGATATGTGTGTAATTTAAGTTATATTAATAATACACTAAAATACTGAATAAGACATTAAAAGTTATACGCATGTCAAACTCACCCAGTAACACATCGGGAGCTTAGAAAATGAAGACACAGGTTATGGTCGTCACTAGGAAGAACGAAGTACGACAATGTAATATACAAGTAAATGGGAATAGTCTTCAACAAGTGAATCGATACAATTATCTCGGAACAGTCATAACATCTGATGTGAGATGCCTTGAAGAGATTAGAACAAGAATCGCCATGGCTAAAGTAGCCTTTAGCAAGATGAAAAAATTCTGACCAATAAAAAGATGTCAATTGAAACGAGAAAAAGAGTGTTGAGGGGGTACATAGAGCCTGTTCTTTTGTATGGATGTGAAACTTGGACAATGAGCAGTCAAGCTGAAAAACATTTGATGGCTACAGAAATGTGGTTTCTGAAGAAAATGCAAAGAGTGCCATGGACAGATAGAAAAACCAATGACCAAGTACTACAGGAGACAAATGAAAATCGTAAACTGATTAGAGAAATTAGACGAAGACAGTCACCATTTTTTGGACATGTTATGAGAAGAAATGGATTGAAGAACTTATTGACAACTGGCAAGATCGAGTGGAACAGACCAAGAGGAAGACCGAGAGGAAAATACCTGGATGGCTTGGCCACGTGGCATGGACGAGACAGGAACACTGAGCTGATCCACGACTCTGGTGATCGAGTGAAATGGCGAATCATGACCGCCCACGTCATGGCACATGATTGATTGATTAGAAAATGTTAAACAATTCCGAGAACTGTGTACAAGACACTATTCATGTTTGTGCTTTGCAAAAGACAACTCAAAAAATTTCAAGTGCCCAATTCTTAACCCTTTGAAAATAAAGATAAAGATTGTTCAAGAATGAAGATATATAATGAAAGTAGCCCAGATTAAAATAACGGTATTGTCTAAAATCCTTGTCTTATGTTCACAGTTTTCCTTCATCACATGCGTTACACCCTAATGTGTCTTCTTCTTCTTATGTCCAAAGGGTTCCATCATTGCATACGTTATAGCCTACTGTGTCTTCTTTTTCATTGTCAAAAATTTGACATCATCACAAGCGTTATATCCTATGTGTTGTCTTCTTCTTATGTCCAAAGTTTCCATAATCTTAAGCGTTACATCATAATGTGTCTTCTTCTTTTTCTTATGTACAAAGTTTTCCATCATCAATGCGTTATATGCTAATGTGTCTTCTTCTTCTTATGTCCATAAGTTTTCCAACATGACATGCGCTAAATCCTAATTTGTCTTCTTCTTCTTCCAAAGTTCTCCATTATTCCATGCGTATATCCTAACGTGTCTTCTTCTTCTTCTTCTTGTGTCCAAAGTTTACCATCATCCCACAAGTTACATCCTAATGTGTCTATTAACAAATGATTTACAACGCAATCCTCGTTAGGTTTCCCTTGTCGGCCAGGTGTTACTCCGAGTCTGCAACTCTTATATGTATTGTCGTCTGAAAGTTCAACCATCAAGTCCTTGACATGGCTGCGTCTGCACAGCCTTACTCACTTATCCATTGCATATGTCCGGGTTGTATCTTTGTATTTTGACACCAATGAGGTCAGAAGTGTTTAAAAACTGACCTGGGCTTTCAAATTAACCCAGGGTAAAAGCAAGGTTGTCCATGAGACATAATTTACATTGCGTGGTAATTTATGCATGTCCCATCTCATCCCATCCCATGGAACTTTCCCATGGGAATAACATTCCCATGGCCAAGCCTGACAGGCTTGTGAATGGGACATGTTGTTCTGTACCATCCGATGGTAATTTATGCCTTTCCCATCCCGTCTCATCCCATCTCTACACTATTCAGAAAATCCCCCCTTTTCCCCACGGGATTCCCATGGCCAAGCCTGGTAAAATGGGTACCAGGAAATGCCGTCTGAAATAAATACGGGAGGCTTGACATTGTCTACATCATCATCATCGAGTGCTATTGGTGTATAAAACGTTTGGGCTAGCACAAGGTACTCAAGACACCTCTAGCGCGGAAAAAGAGTCCTTTACTATTTTTATATTACTATGTTTTATTTAGCAGGTAACAAGTGGCAAAATTGGTTTCTAGTTCAAACTAAAACGTGTTTTAGGAATGAAACTTTCGTGACGTCAAAACTGAACGAAATTAAGTTTAAGTTCGGATCTGTGTTTATTTTTCTTCGTTTCTACTTCTGCCTTTTATCTTTAAAATAAGCAATCGCGCACCATCCAATAACATTGTAATGACCTAGCAACCTTTCATGTCTATACTTTTTATGTTTGTTTTTCAATGCCATTAAATTTTCTAATTTCATGTTTTTCTTTAGAAGATTATTACGATTCAAACGTCGATTCGTTGTGTCGTGGCATAACTTTTCCTTATCGTTTCTTTTTTAAAACAGCATTGATTTTTTCCTCCTGTGATTCACCTTTTTCTAATTGGAGTTCGTTATAAGGTATGTACTGTCTGTGTTTATTATCTCTCACTTTGTTCGCAGTAGTTGCACATACTTAACTGCTTTTATTTTCTATTGTTATATCCTGCTACTATGCACTACAACATCTACTAAAATCAAAGGCGCTATCTCGTAACACCAAAATCACAATATACAAAACACTGATCAGACCAATTGTGCTGTACGGCTCTGAAACCTGGAGTACAACGAAAGGTGACGAAGCCTTGTTACAAACCTTTGAGAACAAAATTTTAAGACGCATCTTTGGACCCATTAGGAATACACAAAGTGGAGAGTGGAAAAGAAGAAGTAACAAAGACATTTATGATCTGTTTAAGTCCCCGCTAATCACTGGTATCATGAAGGCTAATAGACTACAATGGCTGGGGCATATAGAAAGAATGGAAGATAATAGGGAAACAAAACTCGCTTACACTCAGGAAATAAATGACCGTAGACCCCGAGGTAGACCAAGAAGGCGGTGGAGAGATAATATATAATCTGACCTACAAGCACTTGGAATCAACGACTGGCAAGAGAAGGTCAACCAGAGAGACGAATGGAGACGGATTGTATCTGCAGCAAAGAACCTCTATGGCTCGGAACGCTGAAGAAGAAGATATCCTGCTACAGTCGTTACTTCTCTGGTTCATGATTGGTTTTATTGCTCAGCTAAAGTGTTCGACGGGTTGAGGTAGCCAGTCTCGATCCAATCCTTATTATTCGCCTCTTATGACATGCATGATTGTTTACAGTATTACTATTGTTTAATTCCCTAATGGATCCACATAGTACACAGATGGTTATTGTCAATCATTCATGGACAATCATGAATGTATCTGTCATTCATGTAACTAGTGCTCACGTTTAACATCCACAGTAATTAAAGAATTGAAATGCATCCGACCAGTATGGCTCATTGATCAATTTAATATCAGAAATGGATATTAGAAATACTTTTCACAAAGAAAACGAGGTGGTCACTGTAATTTAGTAAATGTGAAGGTCGGACATTTAACACCCCCTAAGACAGTAAAACAAAGAAAATAGAAATATTTTGGTCACTTGAGACGTCACGAAAGTTTGGAGAGAACAATAATGGAAGGGTATATGCCAGGGAAGAGAGGAAGAGGAAGGCCACAGAGAAGATCGGCGCAGGATGTGGCGGATGATCTTCAGATGGGTGTATCGGACGCGGGACATTTTGCTTATGATCGAGAGATTTTCCGGAAGGTTGTTATGGGAGCGAGCTTCTGCAATTTTTGAAGACATGCTAATGAATGAATGAAGACAGTACTTGAATACAGAGAGCCATTCTATTTATAATTTGCTTTCTCAACACTTAGCCGGCCCAGTGGCGAAGAGGTTAGGGACGCAATTCTAAATCTCGCATACCGCGTTCGAAACACAGCTGCTGGCAATTTGGACGCAGACCGCCTTGCGTTGCATTTCTTACAATGGTACGAGTGCCGGTCGTTCAGAACGCAATGGGAAACTACATTGCCAAGAAATCACAAACAGCCAAAGAAACTAAGGGGTTGACTGCGACGTCCTGTAATGGATATGCAACTAACCTTTCTCTCCCCTTACTGGAGAGATGTTCCTGATAAATCTAGTTGCATGCCCTCTACAGGACGTGACGACCAACCTTTTCCACTTTTAGCTCTTTGTGATTTACTGGGACATTTTTACGCTCAATTGTTTGCCGTTGCTTTCTGAGCGACCGACGCTCATTCCATCAAAATCAAAGCAAGACCGTCTGCTTTCAATTCGCCTGCTGCTGATTTCGAACTCTCCACCCGGATTGTCGGGGAATTGTGTAGGCCAGGGCATTTAATTTACTGGCCCTAAGCCGTAGTCGCCGGCGTATTAATGATAAGGAATTTCAACGTGAGTTTTAACGCCTGTGTTTGCCTTTGTTGATTTTCCTGCCCTCTGTAACTTCTATGCAGTTAATGTGTGCTATTTTTGTCAATGTCGTATTAAGAGGGTGAAAATTTATTATCTTTATATTTTACTCTGTTAACACATTGCCATTGCTCTATACGTGGCCGAATTGTATTAGTAGTAAAATGAACGTGAGGTGTGGAAGTCTCTCTCTCTCTCTCTCTCTCTCTCTCTCTCTCTCTCTCTCTCTCTCTCTCTCTCTCTCTCTCTCTCTCACACACACACACACACACACACACATACACATATACACATGCACACAAATCACATACATGCGCACAGATTTTCTTTGGTTCTGCATGTGTGTCTGTATTTGATACTGTTGCAAGATCAGTAACATATTTGTCATTGAACTTGATGTTTAGTCAAATATATGGGAGATTATTCTGCTAGCTATTACACACGCTTTTAACAAAATTCTTGGTTTATTGACAGTTAAGATAAAAAGCAACAACTACGTTCGCCTCTGCCTTGTCATCAGCACTAGTTTGTTGTCCTTTATATAGCCCATGATGTTGTGATTTAAGGTTTAAAACATCTGTGAATTTATTTATTATGCAATACTATTTTAAAATTTTTATTATGATTTTCCTAAACACTCGGTTAAACACAAATGTCTGCTATTGAAGATCCAATGGAGGCAATACACAGAGGAATAGAACAAACGGAGAGTCCAAGAAGCATCTACAAGGCACGGGCACACGAGAACATTGGCGTGCTGACTTACCAGAGCGGTGGTCGCAGTAGTTCTGTGGATAGCACGCTCCGCTTGGTCGTCGGCCGGAGATAATGGGTTCAAATTCGCATCCATGTGTCTTTCAAAAATTGTTCTGAGCATTCAGGTCGAACACGTCTAAATGTTCACCGGGAAAGGAGACAGTAAAGTGACATGATCAAATTACTTCAGCAACAATGTTAAAACTAACTATTCTGATAATGATGATGATGTTGATGATTATCAAGTGCATTTTTAACATTGCCAGTTGCATTAATCTGTTATTACTTTGCTATTATTTGTTTATCAAATATTAGTCCTACTAATTGTTGCAAAGTAAATCTTCCTTCATTCCTATATTGTTGTCAAAGTGGACAAAGCTGAAAGGCAGGGTACTTTGCTATTTCGGTTCTAATTATTATATTTTGCAGTAACAAAATTTGTCTTAGTTACTTTGGGACTAAAAAGACCAGATTCTACAGGTATGGACAGATTATGTGAAACACCTTTATGATGATAACAGAGACGAACAGTATGATATTAGATTTAATAATGAAGGACCGCCAATTTTGGAGATGGAGGTTCGAAATGTTCTTAAGCATATGAAAGCTGGCAAGGCCCCCGGTGCAGATAACATCACATCAGAAATGATTAAAGCTTTAGAAGAATTTGGACTAGATCAAGTCACCAGACTGCTGAACACATTATATGATACTGGAGATATACCTCCTGAATTATGTAACTCTATATTTATTGCAATCCCAAAGAAATCAGGAACCTTGGAATGTGATCAACATAGAACAATTAGTATAATGAGTCACATCACAAAGATTTTGCTAAGAATTATCATGCAAAGGATGAGGAAGAAGATACAACCTGAAATAGGGGAAGAACAATGTGGGTTTGTAGAAGGAAAGGGTACAGTAAATGCTGTGTATATGCTGCGAACAATTATTGAACGTGCTATAGAAGTAAACAAGGCTATACATCTTTGCTTTATTGACTATACAAAGGCTTTTGATAGCATTAGACATGTCAGCATGGTGGATATGCTTGCAGATCTACAAATTGATGGGAAAGAAATTAGACTTATAAAAAACATATATTGGAAACAACAAGCTGCAATAAGGATTGATAATGAAGTGGGACAGTATCAGCCAATTAAGAGAGGTGTTAGGCAGGGATGTGTGATGTCTATAGATCTTTTTTCCCTGTACAGTGAAAATATTTTCAGAAATGTAGAGGATATAAATGGAATCAGCATTGGAGGACGAAACATCAATAACATTAGATATGCAGATGATACAGTATTAATTGCATACAATGCGCAGGACCTGCAACAATTAGTAGATGCGGTTGTTGTACACAGTGAGCAACTGGAGTTAGAATTAAATTGTAAAAAGACTCAGGTTATGGTCGTCAGTAGGAAGGAAGAAGTGCCACAATGTAATATTCAAGTAAATGGAAATATTCTTCAACAAGTGAATCGGTACAATTATCTTGGAACAGTTATAACATCTGATGGGAGATGCCTTGAAGAGATTAGAACAAGAATCGCCATGGCGAAAGTAGCCTTTAGCAAGATGGAAAACATTCTGACCAATAAAAAGATGTCAATTGAAACGAGAAAAAGAGTGTTGAGGGGATACATAGAGCCTGTTCTTTTGTATGGATGTGAAACTTGGACAATGAGCAGTCAAGCTGAAAAGCATCTGATGGCTGCAGAAATGTGGTTTCTGAGGAAAATGCAAAGAATACCATGGACAGACAGAAAAACCAATGACCAAGTACTACAGGAGACAAATGAACATCGTAAACTGATTAGAGAAATTAGACGTAGACAGTCAAAATTTTTTGGACATGTTATGAGAAGAAATGGATTGGAGAACTTAGTGACAACTGGCAAGTTCGAGGGGAACAGACCAAGAGGAAGACCGAGAGGAAAATACCTGTATGGCTTGGCCACATGGCATGGACGAGACAGGAACACTGAGCTGTTCCACGACACTGGTGATCGAGTGAAATGGCGAGTCATGACCGCCCACGCTTTCCGGCATGGCACATGATTGATTGATTGATTTTAACATTGCCAGTTGCATTAAGCTGTTATTACTTTGCTATTATTTGTTTATCAAATATTAGTCCTACTAATTGTTGCAAAGTAAATCTTCCTTCATTCCTATATTGTTGTCAAAGTGGACAAAGCTGAAAGGCAGGGTACTTTGCTATTTCGGTTCTAATTATTATATTTTGCAGTAACAAAATTTGTCTTAGTTACTTTGGGACAATCCTAGCAAATAATGTGTCACAATTCACATATTATAATTGATATAATTGATGGTTTAACTATGTTGTTGATTTAATGGTTTTTTCGAACAAAGTAAATTTTAACTTATGGATAGGCGAATTTATTTACAGAAGCTTTTCTGATGTCTCTTCTTCTTTTTCTCCTCTCCATTTTAAACCTAAAAGTTTCCACAGGACATCGGTCTTACAGCCTACTCTAAATGTCGTGGGGTTTTTAATGTATGTGTACAACTTCCACTTGGGACCTCCTATTTTTCGACCTTGTCCGAAAAGACATGGTCTCCGATCTCACTACGCAGTAGGTAATCGTGTGATATCATTAGATACCGATTGTTAAGCCAGTTGCGTATCATTTACAGGACGTCTCAGTCAACCGCAACATTTTTTAACTGTTTGTGATTTCTTGGTATGCTATGTTCAGTGCTTTGCAGTTTTTCAATCGCAAGACAGTCTGCTTCCAAATCGCTCGCAGTTGTATTTCGCACGCGGTATGCGAGATTGCGAATCGCATTCGTTACACCTTTGCCCCAGAGCCGGCTACCAATTGTACTTAGAAACATGCTTGGCTCTGTGCTGAGATTTAAACCCGCCACAGTCTGAGCTAAGACACACACCTAAATCCTTCCACCACAGCCCACCATCCTCTTCAAGATACATCAGCATGTATTACAATACAATAGCTTCCTCTCTAATGTGTAGAAATCCTAAAGTTTCAACTATTTTTTTTTTATGTTCGATCGCATAGAACTTAAATGTAGTCCATATTACTTATAGTGCACTGGGTTGATTTTCGCGTTTGAATTATCTTTTCATATTACCAGTGTCCCTCGCCATCAAGTGAACTCATTGCGACTTCAGAGGTACTTGTAATTTACGTCCCCATGTCAAGGACTAGAAGTCAACATTTCAGTCCAACTAATCCATGAAAGGCTTGTGTGTGCGTTAGCACACCTGGTGTTCAATAACGAGAGCTATTATCAATTCGTGTCTGCTGACCTCCGTTTGAAGTATTGAAAAGGACACAATTATGATAGAATAAATAGCAAGACATGGGAAGGAAACTAGACACAGAAAATGTGATAGAATAGCAAGACATGGGAAGGAAACTAGACAAAGAAAATGTGACTTATCATAATCTAAAACACAACGCAACAGACAGACTGTATAATATGTTTATTACGTCTATTTGAGAAAATGACTAATAATAGTATGTGCTAACTCTATTAAATATTAGCCGTTTTGACATTTGCTAACAGTGCACTTCACGTCGTCAAGTAATACTATAGTGTTTTTTGCGATATGTAATTTCTATTGTTTTAATGTTTAGTTAACTCTATTTAACCATTATAGACGGAAACCTAAGGGGTTAAGGACGTTGTTCGTAATCCCGTATACCCTCGTGTGAAACACAGCTGTGCGAGATTCAGCAGCGGATCGAGTCGCGCTGGTTACTTACGGAGGTATGTGAGCCGGTCGTTCAGAAAGCAATGACAAACTACCACTTGCCACGACATCAACAGCAGCTGAAAAATGCAGGTGTTGACTGCAATGTCCTGTAAAAGGATATGCGAAATAAAAGACGAAAACTTGCTCTATTAAATGTCATCTCTGAGAAGCTTTTCCGGGTTACAGATTGTAATTGGTTTATCTATGCAACCTGTGACATACATTGTTACATTTGACAGCCAAACACTTCTGATGATAGAACTTGCGAACATGCGCAAATCCTTGAAAGCTATAATAGATGTGCAGCATGAAACTAAAAGGCCCATGTAGACATGCAAGGAAATGTCGCCGATCTGCTAAACACGGAATGAGATTGCAGTTTCGAACCTTCTATAAATGTTGTGAATGTGTGACGTCCCACTAACGCACGGTAGCCACTGGGAGCAACTAGCATAGTGGATTACATAGGTTGCCGACGCAGACGTCGGGGGCTCTATCTGCATCGGGGCCGGTTCGAATTTTTAAATTGACCCAGTCTTCCAGCAACCCAGCCTAAAATGGATAACAGGACATGCCTTGGGAAGTTAAAGCGACCGACTTGAAACTGATCACATTTCTCATAAATTGCCGATCAGTCGACACAACGTGGGTTGCGCACAATTTGTCTAAGGCGCTAAAAGGTGTCAAAAGGGGTATGCACTTTCTTTTCGTTCACTAGCCCACATAGGTTTGGGGATAATACAACTCTTCCTCTGGTGTTGGGTTAAGATGACTGTGTCACATGGGACCATGAAGACATTCGTTGTAGGCACTTGGTTCTGTATGTTTTACTGATGTTGTCTTTGATTTTACTAATTACGATTATACCGACTTTTTGTGTTTCAGATTTTACATTGATGATAACTTTGATACTGCTTTTAATATTCATTTGTTGAAGAATTTTGCTTTGATAAGTTTGTACTTCAAAGATTTCTGTGATTTGTTTTCTGTTTTATAAATAAAGTTTGCTAACTATTTTAATGCGTTTGAAGAATTCCTTTAGAAATATGTTGTTGTTGTTATTGTTGTTGTTGTTGTTGTTGTTATTGTTGTTGTTTTTGTTGTTGTTGTCGTCGTCGTCGTCGTCGTTGTTGTTGTTGTTGTTGTTGTTGTTGTTGTTGTTGTTGTTGTTGTTGTTGTTCTTCTTCTTCTTCTTCTTCTTCTTCTTCTTCTTCTTCTTCTTCTTCTTCTTCTTCTTCTTCTTCTTCTTCTTCTTCTTCTTCTTCTTCTTCTTCTTCTTCTTCTTTCTTTATTTCTTTCTTTCTGTCTGTCTGTCTGTCTGTCTGTCTGTCTGTCTGTCTGTCTGTCTGTCTGTCTTTCTTTCTTTCTTTCTTTCTTTCTTTCTTTCTTTCTTTCTTTCTTTCTTTCTTTCTTTCTTTCTTTTTCCTTTCCTCCTCCTATATCTCTCTTTATTTCTAATCTTTCTCCTTCCCCCCTCACTCTTCTTCTGGCCTTTTTAACGTCGTAGCATGTGGAGTTCACTTTTTTTGTTATTTTGATGATACTTTCACTTATTCACTGATTGTTATTGCTATATATGTGACCATATTTATATAGTAGTAAAATGGACGTTAGGTGTGGTAGTGTCAAAGAATATACAAAAATGCGCATAATTTATTTGGCTCTGTATATTTCCTCCTCTACCTTCTCCTCCTCACCCCGCTGAAGTTCTCGTACATAAGTAATCATGTCTCTTCCCTATTTCGTACTCTATACTACGTACTTTCTTTCTTCTGTTCCTTAACACCACATCTGTGCAAATATTGTATAATGTCAACATTTTAGTGCTACCAGTCTAGCATAGCTTTTCTGTAGCCGTTAGATGTACACTGTTCCCTTAAGAAATTCGCTTGCGAAAAGAGAACCTAGGTCAGTTACTGTCCAGACTATTCACGTTCTCCTCGGCTGACAACAGAAGTTCTTGATATTTATAATTTAACTTCAAATGGGCATGTTTAATATAATAAAGACGGGATGATGTGCCCACCAAAAGAAAAGAATGATCAAATCAGTCAGATGGCTACCACGTTATGGACAGACCAGAACAAGTCATTATTCTGCGTCTTAGAACAGGGCACCACAACAGATTACGCAACCACATGTATACAAAATTCAAGATTGGTGACTCAGCCATGTGCACATGTGGTTTGGCGCCGCAGACAGCGGGGCACATACTCCAAGTCTGCCCAAGCTACAACATATCCAGGCGAACCTTCTGGCCTAGAGAGACAACAGTGGAAGATAAACTCTATGGACCGCTGAGTGAACTAAAAAAGGCTGTTAGATTCAAACAGGAGACAACATTGCAGTTATAGATGTATTTCAAGCGAACGAAAGATAAAGAAGAATAAAGTCGGGAAATACTGATGAATGTAACTGTGGAACTGGTAAAATAATAGCTAAAAATTTGTTGTAGGAGTGCCCAACATATGCAGAACAGAAATAAGTATTTTGGCCTACACACCTATATTTGTATATAAGTATTTTGGCCTACACACCTATATTTGTATATAAGTATTTTGGCCTACACACCTATATTTGTATATAAGTATTTTGGCCTACACACCTATATTTGTATATAAGTATTTTGGCCTACACACCTATATTTGTATATAAGTATTTTGGCCTACACACCTATATTTGTATATAAGTATTTTGGCCTACACACCTATATTTGTATATAAGTATTTTGGCCTACACACCTATATTTGTATATAAGTATTTTGGCCTACACACCTATATTTGTATATAAGTATTTTGGCCTACACACCTATATTTGTATATAAGTATTTTGGCCTACACACCTATATTTGTATATAAGTATTTTGGCCTACACACCTATATTTGTATATAAGTATTTTGGCCTACACACCTATATTTGTATATAAGTATTTTGGCCTACACACCTATATTTGTATATAAGTATTTTGGCCTACACACCTATATTTGTATATAAGTATTTTGGCCTACACACCTATATTTGTATATAAGTATTTTGGCCTACACACCTATATTTGTATATAAGTATTTTGGCCTACACACCTATATTTGTATATAAGTATTTTGGCCTACACACCTATATTTGTATATAAGTATTTTGGCCTACACACCTATATTTGTATATAAGTATTTTGGCCTACACACCTATATTTGTATATAAGTATTTTGGCCTACACACCTATATTTGTATATAAGTATTTTGGCCTACACACCTATATTTGTATATAAGTATTTTGGCCTACACACCTATATTTGTATATAAGTATTTTGGCCTACACACCTATATTTGTATATAAGTATTTTGGCCTACACACCTATATTTGTATATAAGTATTTTGGCCTACACACCTATATTTGTATATAAGTATTTTGGCCTACACACCTATATTTGTATATAAGTACTTTGGCCTACACACCTATATTTGTATATAAGTATTTTGGCCTACACACCTATATTTGTATATAAGTATTTTGGCCTACACACCTATATTTGTATATAAGTACTTTGGCCTACACACCTATATTTGTATATAAGTACTTTGGCCTACACACCTATATTTGTATATAAGTACTTTGGCCTACACACCTATATTTGTATATAAGTATTTTGGCCTACACACCTATATTTGTATATAAGTATTTTGGCCTACACACCTATATTTGTATATAAGTATTTTGGCCTACACACCTATATTTGTATATAAGTACTTTGGCCTACACACCTATATTTGTATATAAGTACTTTGGCCTACACACCTATATTTGTATATAAGTACTTTGGCCTACACACCTATATTTGTATATAAGTATTTTGGCCTACACACCTATATTTGTATATAAGTATTTTGGCCTACACACCTATATTTGTATATAAGTACTTTGGCCTACACACCTATATTTGTATATAAGTACTTTGGCCTACACACCTATATTTGTATATAAGTATTTTGGCCTACACACCTATATTTGTATATAAGTATTTTGGCCTACACACCTATATTTGCGTTGGCTCGCTTTGAACTCAAGCGTAGTCAGTACACACTACTTCTAATAGTGTTGGACTGAATTTTGCGTGTGGATTAGCGTTACCTATTAACAATGGCCCTGAAAAACAGAATTGTTCCGTATTTGTCTATTTTCAATGTAAACTTTAAACATTTACTTTACTTTTCATTAAGTGGACTTATGCGTTGCATTATTTGATAAAGCATTTGATTTGATAAGCATTCTCCAATGCTTGTTCTGAATTTGGTTTAACAATTAGCAAAAAGAAGACACAGATTATGTCACAAGGTGCACATGGGGTACCATCAATCTTTATTGACGACGCCGAACTAGAGATAGTAGACCATTTTACATATCTAGGATCGGTGGTAAATAGCAAATTATCCCTAGATCAGGAAATCAACATCCGGATTGGTAAGGCAGCAACAACAATGAACAGGTTAAGAAAAAGAGTCTGGGAGAACAGGAAGCTTACTGCCAAAACAAAAGTCCTTGTCTATCAAGCCTGTGTCCTTAGTACTCTTCTCTATGGCAGTGAAACCTGGACAACTTACTCACACCAAGAGAACAATTTAAACAGCTTTCATATGCGGTGTCTGCGAAGAATTCTTGGTATTAAGTGGCAAGACAAAATCACAAATACTGAAGTATTGGAAAGATCAGGTTGTGTGACAGTTTATTCCATGCTCAGTCTTCGTAGACTTAGATGGATAGGACATCTTAGGCGGATGGATGATGGTAGAATACCAAAGGATATCTTTTTTGGTGAATTACAGATGGGTAAGAGATCTCAGGGTCGGCCTCTACTACGATACAAAGATGTGTGTAAGCGGGACATGATTGATACAGGCATTGATAATGCACATTGGGAGCAAGTCGCCGCTGAACGTGTTGCATGGAGGGCAAATATCAGAAATGGAATAAAGTCAAAGGAGAAAATTATTGCAGAAAAGTCACACACCAAGCGTTTGAGACGTAAGATGGTGCATGATGGTGGAAATGACCACGTGTTCACATGCACCCACTGTGAACGGACATTTACAGCGCAAATTGGCCTTATCAGTCACACTCGCTACCGCCATAGTTAAAAGTTATTATGCCTTTTTAAAGCACAAACTATCGTCTGTCAAGACGGCAAGGTGCCAATGTTTATTTGATAAAATAAATGTGTCATTCATATAACACAATCAATAAATTAGTCAACGATAGACGCCCATGGGAATATTATAAAGTAAGAGGGACAATCCCGACATATCGGTTTCGACGTTAGTCGTGGTGATATGGGTCAGATAGCATAGATTTATTTTCACAACGGTACGAGCGTCTGACGTTCAGAAAGCAATGGCAAATTACTCTACGTAAATTGCTGACTAAATCACAAATAACTAATAAGTACTGGCGTTGCTTGTGATGTCCTTTAAAAAAGCGCTAAGGTCTATTTTATACATCCATGATTATCTCCCTTATATCCAATCAAACGGATGCCATTGTTACATCCCTTTATACAGAACAATTATAGTTGAATAGGCAAAACCACAGACGGGCGGGCGGGTGGGCTGGTGGGCAGGTAGGCAGACAGACAGACAGAAAGACGGGTGGGTGGGTGGATGGATAGATAATTAGATAGAGAGATAGATGGATTTTGGATCGATGGATGGATGGATATTCAGACAGACAGATAGACAGACAGATAGACAGACAGATAGATAGATAGACAGACAGACAGCCAGACAGACAGACAGATAGATAGATAGATAGATAGATTAGATAGATAGATAGATAGATAGATAGATAGATAGATAGATAGATAGATAGATAGATAGATAGATAGATGAGGGCTGACCAGTTCCTTTACTCGTCCGTCGTCTTCCCTAACCAAACTGGTAATAGAACATTCTGGCAGTTGTCAGTTATTCATTGTTATGAAGTTGGGTCACCAACATGACGGACAGGCATTTGAACCGTTAAGCCTCTGGAGTGTTTATGCTTCTGGCTACGGCTTGCAGTCGCATTTTCCTCTTGTTGGATTGGTACTGCATGGTTCAGTCGCCCTGCTACTGAGTTGAGTGCGTGGCGCGACATTGTGAGCTGTGAATTTCGTTTGGAATGTTTTTACATCTGTCCGCAGTTGTTGTAGCGTCAACTGCATGTTCGGAACGATGGCGGTCGGCCTGTCGCTGGGGATTGACTGGATCACACAGTCAACTCATAATTCTCACAGTCAATACTTTCAATCGAACCAGGTCTGCTCTGTTCCATCAGCCCTTCCACCTACTGAGTTGCAGAGGATTAGAGCGCGTGGCTCACGGTGTGCTAGTCCAGTATATTAATCCTTCTGCAATACTAGTCATTTTAAGTCGAAATTACTCTTCGTCTAAAAACCGTAGCTGTTTAATATCTCTCCTATTGTGTTCAAAAGATCATCTATCAGAAGAGAAAGAGATGTAAGAAAACTTTACACTTGAATATCATCATTATCATCACCATCATCATCTGCATCATCAACATCATCCAGTGGTGTGTCCTAGCAGAACATATACCCCAAAGCAGTATTTAGAAAACACCATCATAAACAGATGCCATACCTTTGTTGTAAATTATATATAACATGAATAATAACACAACATACATGCAATTTCTCAAACACTGCGAATACTTAGAGAATAATTTTTCAGTATTGATTCACTGGTGACCTGTGAAGATTATTTTCTTTCGCCATTCTGACAACAAAACGATTTTTGAATGGCGGCAGATGGTCGAATTGGGCTTGTTGGCGATGTGTCACATTCACTCACTAGCTGTCTCTTCGTGTTGCGCAAGGGTTGATAAGACTATCATGTTTGATCTGAGCACGTTATT
Organism: Cepaea hortensis; assembly: GCA_963921405.1. NCBI lineage: Eukaryota > Metazoa > Mollusca > Gastropoda > Stylommatophora > Helicidae > Cepaea > Cepaea hortensis. The sequence continues at coordinate 51,152,378 of OY992887.1, read as the reverse complement.
GTCGATTTATCCCCGTACTATTAATAAAACAGCGATGTGTCAGGTCTCAGTCAGATATGACTGAGCTATCGTATGACAGTAGACGGTACTACCTGCTTTCTGTAGCACCGAATGTTGAGCGGCTTTTACCAAACCCGACACCCCACATTGAGCCAACAGCTTCGGACGGAGGAATGCAGTTTGGAGGGTACAAACCTTACCCTAGGGCGAGGAAATGCTACCTAAAGACTAAATTTCATGGCTGGGCAGACCAGGCCCTAAGCCTTGGTCGGCAACTGGCCTAGGATGGAAGCTTCGACAAGTGGACAATTACAGCATTGCTTTGCTGATCCGTTAACTTCTACAGGTTGTCTTGTTCCAGGCGTATTGGTGTTACCTTTCCTCTGGAGTAACCTAGGCAGGCCGACAGAGGGATCACGCTGCATAGACAACACGTGGTATCTAAATTCAGCCTAGGCTTTGTGTTATGGAGAGGTATACCTGCATTTCACAAACTATCGTCTGTCAAGACGGCAAGGTGCCAATCAATCAGTTAGCTCGTTGCTGAAATGACGAACAATCATAAAGTAACACACTTGTCTCATGTCTCTTGTTATTTCTCCGTTGTTTTGTTAGTTTTGAACTCAAGCGTAGTGCATACAAGTGCGACTACTTCAAGTGCACTGGATTGATATATGCGTGTGGATTAGCGATCCATATTACCAGTGTCCCTCGCCATCAGGCGGACCCACTCCGACTTCTCAGGTACTAGTAATTTACGTCCCTGAGTCCATGATGTAAAAAATCAGAAATAAATATCATAATGGGTGATTTCAACGCAAAAATAGGAAAGCAAAGCGATGGATACAGTGTAGGCAACCATGGTTTGGGAGAGAGAAATGAAAGAGGTTACAGACTTGTAGAATGGGCAAAAGAACAAGAATTGGTTGTAGGAAACACCTGGTTTAAACAACATCCTAGAAGATTATGGACATGGAGGAGTCCAGACAGCAGGATTAAAAACCAGATAGATTACATCCTGATAAGCAAAAGGTTTCGAAATGCATTAACAGTTGTAAAAACAGTTCCAAATGCAGACTGTTACAGTGATCACAGATTAATTACTGGCACATTGAGGGTAAAGTTAAAGAAAGTCAAGTATACAGCAGGAAACCCTAAATATGACTTGTGCAAATTGAAAACTGACAAAGAAATACAAGATAATTTTAACATAGAAGTAAAGAACAAATTTGATTTATTGTCTGATCTAGAGATCCTATTTCAAGATGTAGATGATCAATGGGAAATGCTGAAGAATTCAATCAGTTGTGCAGCAGAAAAAACTATTCCAAAAGTAAAGAAAGTTGGCCGTAAGACATGGATGACTGAAGAAATTTTACAACTAATGGAAACAAGAAGACAGAACAAAAATAATCCTGCCAAATATGAAGAAATTCACAGAAAAGTCAGAACCTTATGTAAGGAGGCTAAAGAAACATGGCTTGAGAAAAATTGCAGAGAAATTGAAAAACAACACAACAGTAAAAATGCAAAACTAATGCACAAAAGAATTCAGGAGATTACTAATCAAAGAACACGTACATCAGCAGGCTGCCTAAAGACAAAAGATGGAAGAGTCATAATAGAAAAAGATCAGATATTACATGAATGGTCAGATTACGTGAAAAACCTGTATGACGATAGCAGAGACGAACAATATATTGTTCAAAATAACAATGAAGGGCCAGCAATTTTGAAAATGGAGGTTCAGAATGCTCTTAATCATATGAAATCTGGCAAAACCCCCGGTCCAGACAGCGTCACAACAGAAATGATTAATGCTTTAGAAGAATATGGAATAGATAAAGTTACCAGTCTGCTTAATACAATATATGATACTGGAAACATACCTCATGAGTTATGTAATTCTGTATTTATTGCAATCCCAAAGAAATCAGGAGCCTTGGAATGTGATCAACATCGAACAATTAGTATAATGAGTCACATCACGAAGATTTTGCTAAGAATTATCATGCAAAGAGTTAGGAGGAAAATACAACCTGAAATAGGAGAAGAACAATGTGGGTTTGTAGTAGGCAAGGGTACAGTAAATGCTGTGTATATACTGAGAACCGTAATCGAACGTTCTATAGAAGTAAACAAAGATCTACACCTTTGCTTCATTGACTACACAAAGGCTTTTGATAAAGTGAGACATGTCAACATGATAAGGATGCTTGAAGAACTACAAATTGATGGGAAAGACCTTAGACTTGTAAAAAACATATATTGGAAACAACAAGCTGCCATAAGAGTTGATAATGAAGTAAGCCAATATCAGCCTATTAAGAGAGGTGTGAGACAGGGATGTGTAATGTCTCCAGATCTGTTTTCCCTGTACAGTGAAAATATTTTCAGAAATATTGAAAATATGGAAGGAATCAACATTGGGGGACGATGCATCAATAACATTAGATATGCAGATGATACAGTCTTGATTGCAGACAATGAACAGGACCTGCAACATTTAGTAGATGCGGTTGTTACACACAGTGAACAACAAGGGTTAGAATTAAATTGTAAAAAGACACAGATTATGGTCGTCACTAAGAAGAACGAAATACCACAGTGTAATATACAAGTAAATGGGAATATTCTTCAACAAGTGAATAGGTACAATTACCTCGGAACAGTAATAACATCTGATGGGAGATGCCTTGAAGAGATTAGAACAAGAATCGCCATGGCAAAAGTAGCCTTTAGCAAGATGAAAAACATACTGACCAATAAAAAGATGTCAATTGAAACGAGAAAAAGAGTGTTGAGATGCTACATAGAACCTGTACTTTTATATGGATGTGAAGCTTGGACAATGAGCAGCCAGGCTGAAAAACATCTGATGGCTGTAGAAATGTGGTTTCTGAGGAAAATGCAAAGAATACCATGGACAGCCAGAAAGACCAATGAACAAGTCCTTCAAGAAACAAATGAAGATCGTAAACTGATCAGAGACATTAGACGTAGACAGTCAACATTTTTTGGGCATGTTATGAGAAGAAATGATTTGGAGAACTTGGTGACAACTGGTAAGATCGAGGGGAACAGACCAAGGGGAAGACCTAGAAACAAGTATCTGGATGGCTTGGCCTTGTGGCATGGTCGAGACAAAAACACGGAACTGATCCACGACTCTGTTGATCGAGTGAGATGGCAGAACATGACCGCCCACGCTTACCGGCATGGCACATGATGGATGGATGGAGTCCATGATGAGAAGTAAACATTTTAGTCCAACTGACTGGTGTACGGGTTCAACCCGCTACCTTGGCATCAGCAAATGGCTTGTTTAAGAAAAAGAGCTCTTGTCCATTCAACCATGCTGGTCTCCGAATGCCTCATTTGAATATGTTATTATAGCCCTTGAGTGTGGCGTTGGTGATCATGTCTGTACACATCATTTTGTCTCGTGTACTGCCAATATTCTTATAATCCATGCCGTGTGACGTTGGTGATCATGTCTGTACACAGCCCTCTGTCTCGTGTACTGCTAATATTCTTATAGTCCATGCCGTGTGACGTTAGCGATCATGTCTGTACACAACCTTCTGTCTCGTGTACTGCCAGTCACTTATGGTACAGATGTTCTTTCACGTCAAGATGTCATACTGTCCAGCATTTTCTCTCTAAGTGTCTTCGTTGACTCTCCTCCGCTCGAAATGTCTGCTGAGAACCAATCCAAGAAACAATCCAGCTTTCCCCTTCTTCTCATGACCTGGCCAGAGAATATGGACTGCCCTCTTATATTGCGAGAAACCAGTTCACTGTGTGAGTTAACTTCTTTCAATATATATATATATATAAATTGTTCTTTCTTTCCATCCATTCTCAATGTTCTTCTATTAAACCACAGAATTCCTCACTTGTCTGCTAATTGTCCATGATACGCTTCCGTGCATCAGAATTAGCTGAGTGTAGATTCCGAGGAACTATTTTCGTCACCTCGATTGACAATGATTTGAAAGATGTAATATCAATAATGCAAGCTCGGAATATAACGCCATTATATACCATATACAACAGGGCTAACTCTCATCCATCAGCCTTCAGATGTGAGGTCTTCGTAAGACCAAATACTGAACCATCGCCATACTGCCAACCCATTCAGCATTTTTCACTTGTCAACCTCTGTCACTAGCACCCACAGTATCCCTTACTGTCACAGTGTTCACCTAGGCTTCTCTACTGACAACACAACCAGAACATCATGATTATCTTGTGTGTGTGTGTGTGTGTGTGTGTGTGTGTGTGTGTGTAGTGATCTTGTCTGAAGAAGCTTGTGGCCGAGGGGTAGAATGTCTCTTTGAAACATAATATGGTTTGAATCACTTGTAAGCTAATAGCTTGTTGTCTACTGGAGATGAAATAAACTACAAGGCAGCATGTGTCGTAAGCAGTGACCCTTTGGACAAATGCATTCAATCCACGACTGTCTACACAATAGTACCATAACTACAAGGCGCCTTGAGGCGTGTACGAGTGTCCTTTACTCACTATTCATCCACGGCTAGACAAACACATCAGATATGCTCCTTCTTCTTCTTTGTCTTCTTATCCTTCTTCTGCTACTTCTCATCCGCAGCATCATAATCATTCTACTCGTTTTCCTCTTTATCTTCTCCATTTCCCTTTGCTTTGCCTTTTCTTCTACCCACTTCTCCTATTACTGGTCCTATACTTTGTCCTGCATCTCTTCAGCATCTCTTCTGCTATTTCTTCCTCTTTATCGCTTGTACCCTCTTCCTTCTCCCTCTTTTTCTTCTCCTCTCCCCCCCCCCCCTTTCTTCTTGTTACCTCATCATCCTGGTTTTCCTCTTTCTTCTTCTTTGCTATCTGATGTTTGCTATTCATCTGTTGTGTTGCATAAGATATTGTATGGTTAGACCTTGCGGTAAAAGCGCAGTCTTCTCTGATGGGCTGGATGTGCAGTTGTCTTTGTTGATTGTGATTCCTTTCTTATGAAGGATTTCCATAAAGGCCCCATCTCTTTCTTGTTCAATGTTTTGCTCTGCTGCTGTCATGTGAAACGGGTTAGTTTGAACATATTCCTATCACAGCTTAAAATTACCAGTTTCACAGTATTTCTATGTAGTTTAGGCACGATGCCATTTCCACCGTTTCCAGATTTCATCATTAGTTATTCTATCTCTTCTTGTAATTCCAACTATTTTATTTAAGTGAAGAATTTCCCATGATATATATTCTTTCTTGATTTATTGATATATCCATATGTAAATATTCTGAAGATCAGATCTCATTGGTGATTAATATTCCTAATAACTAAAGCTCCCGTTAATCAGTAGATTGACGGGTCAATCATTGTACTTTATGAGCTACTAGCGTTACAATTGTCAACGAGCCAACATTTGACAATGGTTGAAAAGACGTAGTCGTAAATGAACTTTTGCACAGATAACATTGCTCATAGCCCACTTCAATCAACTATTATGTCACCATGAAGCCCGGACAATGAACAGGCAATTAGAAAGTCGAATATATACTCTGGAGATGTAGATACCATGATCATCATCATTATCAAGTACCCTGCTAGCTGGCGTAGGGGTTCATGTCTATCCACAGATCCCGGAATTTGGTTTTCAGGATCTACTTTGCTGATGATATTCCACCATGTCACCGTCTAAATTCATCCAGCATCATTTCTATTAGTCGGCATCTGCCTAAATTTCCCTTGTAGATATACAGAATAATATCTCTTATTTCATCGAAATAAATACAATCAAACTCATAGGTCCTAAACAACAACAACAACAACAACAACAACAACAACAACAACAACAACAACAACAACAACAACAACAACGACGACGACGACGACGACGACGACGACGACGACGACGACGACGACGACGACGACGACTACAACAACATCAACAACAACAACAACAACAACAACAACAACAACAACAACCAGGGAATGAAAAGAAAGTTAATGAAAAAAATAAACAAGAGGTAAGTGAAATATTTCGGTCTTGTTAAAAGGCATAACACTATTATACAAACAATACTGGAGTCTAAAGATGAAGGCAATCGATCAAGAGGTAGACAACGATACAAGTGGGAAGATAACACTAAAAGATGGACGAACAGCAATCTGACAGAATACACAGCCAGGGTGAGAGACAGTGTTGGAGATCCATTGCAGTCAACCTTTATTGTGATTGATTTATTGTGTCATCAGCAGAGATAATAGAAATCACATTGTTCACGCAACAGATCCAATTATAGAATCTATTATCACTGAAAGCCGAAAGGTGATTTTTATTATTTAGCAATCGGGCTTGAATCTTTATGATATAGGTTGACTTCTTGCAAATAGGTCGCGACCAGCCTAACTGATTTGGTGGTTTAAAAAGCTACTAGACGTGGTCATTATTTGGGAAATTAAACTAAACTGGAAATTAACGTGGTATCTCACCTCGTGTATGTCAACAAACTCTTACCGACAGATAATCTTACCAATAATGAAACAATATGCATTTGGCTGGATTTCTTTGTAAAGAGTCATTTTCAGTGCACATGGTTAACTCCAAAGGATGTGCAGTCTCCTCCCATAGATAGCATAAGGAGCATATCACAAGTGTGCATGAACGCCGTAGCACCACCGATGTTCCTCGAATGTATGTTATCGGAATCATCATATGCCCTGTATATCGCAGGCCTGCATGTATCTCCACAGATATCGGTCCCTGGTGGTCTACATCAACTCTGGTATAATTCATCAATGCCATCGTATCAGTCCACACAAGCACTTTTCTGATTCTGCCTCTTTCTAATTTCTGGCTGATCTTTTCAGTGGTCAACATTTTCTCCAATGCCTTTTTTCCCACCACATGATCAAAGAACGCTGTTTGTCTCTTTCTTATAATTTAAGCAATGTTCTGGTTGCACTAACCTATTCCGGGCAGGCTTGTTTAATTACTCTGGCAGTCCAAGGTATTAGCAACATTCGTCTCAGGAATGACATCTCTGTTGCTTCCTAATTTGTTTATTCACGTATAAGCACATACCAGAATCACCATGTGCACATATTCTTTTGTGAGTATCTTTCTAATTTCGAAATGTGGCCTCTTCAGCGGTCTATTCTGCTAGTTGTTATTGATGCTCCATTGTCGAGAGATGTGTCACGTGATTGGAGTATCACGAGACCTCACGAGACAGACAGACAGACAGACAGACAGACAGACAGACAGACAGACAAGCAGACAGACAGACAGACAGACAGACAGACAGACAGACAGACAGACAGTTGTTAGTTATGTAGTTAGTTTTCAGATTATCCTCACTGCGCATCGAACCATTCAGTGACAAGAGATCGTACTCCTCCTGAGTATCTCTTTCAGCGTGTGGCAGATGACGAGACACGCTTTGGGGTCAGTTGGGGTCATCTTTCTTCTTTGAAATCACCTGTTCTTACTTGATGTTCGTTCACTCTGAACACATGTTTTAAATTAGAGACATACGTCGCACCATGCACTCTTTCATACACATACTAGCCTGTCTGCCTGTCTGCCTGTCTGCTCGTCTGTTTGTCTGCCTGATTGCCTGCTTACCTGCCTGCCTGCCTGCCTACACACACACTCACTCACTCACTCACTCACTCACACACGCACACGCACACGCACACACACACACACTCACACACACACAATCACACACACACACATATATACATACGTACGTCACACATTTGTCATCACAGTTCGGTATGTTTCTCATAACTCCTTAAGGCGGAAGGCACTCTATTGTTTTGTCATCAATAATGATGATGTCCGTTAATTTCTTCCAGTGGGGTTGAAAGTATTGTGCCGTGGTGAGTTATAAGATGAATGGTAAGGCAGATTTTGGTTCCAAATGTCAATGTGGGCAAATAATGCTTGACGTTCCTGGAGGAGAATCTCTTGCAGTGATGTTTCAGTCCAGCCCATTTTTTCACAGCTCTTGCAGTTCTGTTTGGTTCACAAGTGACTGTAACCCTGCTTAATGATGTACGCCACAATTTCGATCTTTGGCAGTAGTCTCCAAAATGTCGTGATTAATTCCAAAAGCTTTTCTTGAGATCTTCGTAGTGTCTTTAAAGCGTTTCCTCTGACCGCCTTGTGAGCGTTTACCACAATGCAGTTCGCTGTAAAAGTTTCGTTTAGGGAGCGTGATCTGGCATGCGAGTCATGTGGCCAGCCCAGCGAATCTGAAACTTCATTAGTAGAGTGTGGATAGTGGGCAATGTACGCTCTTTCTAGGACTTCTGTGTCTGGGATCTTGTCTTGCTATTTTATCTTCAATAGCTTCCTAAGGCAGAGACAGTATGAAAGTGGTTTAGTTTCCTAGCGTGTCGCTGGTAAACAGTCCAGGTTTCACAAGCATATAGCTATGTGGATAAATCGACTTCTTCGTAGAATTATAGCTTTGTTTGTATGCTTATTCCATTTCTGTCCCACATTCTTATACAGTCTGCCAAAGACCACTCTGGCCTCTGAGATTCTTGCATTCACTTCGTCATCAATTGTGGCAGCTTGGGACACAGTGCTGCCAAGATAGGTGAATTTTCCCATAACACTTAGTCCAGGACCATTAACTTTGATATTCGGCACGGTGTAATTAAGCCATGGAGCTGGCTGGTACATAATTACATTCTTCTTTAAGTTGATTTTGTGCCCAAAGTTGGCAAAAGCGTATGAGAAACCTGAAACTTTATGTTGCATGTCTGCCTGTGGGTTGGCATATAGAGCGCAATCATTAGCAAACAGGAGCTCTCTGACGGTGTCGCTGGTGGTTTTGGTTTTAGCTTTCAGCCTTCTGGGATTGAATAACTTTCCATCCATGCGGTAGTTGATGTCTATTTCAATGTCATTGTTTTCGAAGGTATTCGTCAGCATAGCTGAAAACACGAGGCTGAACAGTGTCGGTGCCATGACACAGCCTTGCTTCACTCCATTGGTGACAGGAAAGGGCTCATACAGTGCACCATTTTCCTGTACAAAGAGACTCTGGAGACACGAGGGTAAAGAACGTGTTAGCCAAACAGACAGAAAGAAGAGTAGAAGTGTGTTGAATGATACACACGGATCATACACATGACTGTATTGTCCTCTCTATAGTACATATTTATTCCCACAGTAATAACGTGAATATCCCTGAAGCTCGGTGATTCGATTTCTAGATCAATACTAATGTGTGTGTATGGATGGTGGCCTCGTTGGGCATCTCATTGATGTATGAGTCATTAGTCTGTCCCTGAATAGATTTCGCCATAGAAGGATATGTTAATAGTGTTTTATTTTGCCTTCATGAAACAGAGCGTACATTGATCAGAGATAATTTCTAGATAATTCTGAAATGGTTTAAATCTCTTAACAGCAAATCGGTTGTAGTTGTGGTGCCTTGTCAGAAGCGCAATGTAATAAACTATCTTCTGTTAAGACGGCATGGTGTCAGTGTCTTTTCTCACAACGGCCTGCCGAAAACGTCGCAAAGAACACAAACGTCGAAATAATTAAGCACTTCAACAGAAGGATAGAGTCCGAAAACAAACCCACCACAATTATATTGTAAGGCAGAAAACTTGACCACTTCGACATGAAGACAATCCCCATCTACGCCTTCCCCACCCCAGACCCCAATTCAGAACATCGGTATATGACTCGAGAACGGGTCAACCCAATGTCTTACTGGCCGGAAAAATTAATCTTGTCTCTGCTGGGGATTGAACCCTGACCACTATTAAGCACACTAATCACTACCACCACTCTTCGTATCAAAGATAAAAGAAAAATAATACCAATCGCACATATTTCCATCCATCCATCATGTACTATGCCGATAAGCGTGGGCAGTCATGTTTTGCCATCTCACTCGATCACCAGAGTCGTGGATCAGCTTCGTGTTTCTGTCTCGACCATGCCACGTGGCCAAGCCATCCAAGTATTTAATTCTTGGTCTTCCCTTTGTTCTCCTCCCTTTGATCTTGCCAGTTGTCACCAAGTTCTCCAATTCATTTCTTCTCATAACATGCCCCACAATTTTGACTGTCTACGTCTAATGTCTCTAATCAGTTTACGATCTTCATTCGTTTCTTGTATAACTTGTTCTTGTATGACTCTGGAAATAAGATATACTATGCACTACAACATCTACTAAAATCAAATGCGCTATATCGTAAAACCAAAATCGCAATATACAAAACACTGATCAGACCAGTTGTTCTGTATGGCTCTGAAACCTGGAGTACAACGAAAGGAGACGAAGCCTTGTTACAAACCTTTGAGAACAAAATTTTAAGACGCATCTTTGGACCCATTAGGGATACACAAAGTGGAGAGTGGAAAAGAAGAAGTAACAAAGACATTTATGATTTGTTTAAGTCCCTGCTAATCTCTGGTATCATGAAGGCTAATAGACTACAATGGCTGGGGCATATAGACAGAATGGAAGATAATAGGGAAACAAAACTCGCTTACACTCAGGAAATAAATGACCGTAGACCCCGAGGTAGACCAAGAAGACGGTGGAGAGATAATACATATACAGACCTACAAGCACTTGGAATCAACGACTGGCAAGAGAAGGCCCACCAGAGAGACGAATGGAGACGGATTGTATCTGCAGCAAAGAACCTCAATGGCTCGGAACGCTGAAGAAGACGAAGAAGAAGAAGAAGAAGAAGAAGAAGAAGAAGAAGATGACTTGTTCATTGGTTTTTCTATCTGTCCATGGTATTCTTTGCATTTTCCCCAGAAACCATATTTCCACAGCCATCGGATATTTTTCAGCTTGTCTTCTCATTGTCCATGCTTCTTATCCATATAAAAGTATAGGTTCTATGTAGCACTTCAACTCTCTTGTTCTCGTTTCAATGGATATCTTTTTATTGGTCAGTATGTTTTTCATATTACAGAAGGCTACCTTCGCCATGGCAGTTCTTGTTCTAGTCTCTTCAAGGCATCTCCCATCAGATGTTATGACTGTTCCGAGATAGCTGTTAGTTAGTTAGTCGCAGTTCCAAATTCACGGCAATGGGTCGTTCCCATATAGCTCCGTTCCTGTGCCAGTGAATATCACAAAATGCTCCTCACTTCCCCATGTGAACAATGGAATAGACAGGAGTGTCGGCAAGCCAACATCCCGCACAGGTACACTGTGCATAATGCCGCCGCCAGAATGCCAACACAAAAGTCCTCCACGAAAAATACAGTTCATCGTCGATGAAAACGGCAGTCACCAGAAAGTCTTCATTGACCGGGTTTTTATCCCATATGGCTCGGTCTCTTTCTGCAGGGCGACCCACCGAAAGTGCCGCACAAAGCACGAACTTCGTAGCTACAGTGACGACTCCCAGGAGTCTCCTGAAAAATGCACTCGTGAACCGAAAAGGCAAACCAGTCAATCCAGCAACAGCTAGCCATCATCGTTTCGAACATGCAGTTCACGCGAAAAACAACCGCGGACAGATGCAAAAGCATTCCACTCGAAATTCACAGCTCACAGTGTCGCGCCACGCACACACTCAGTAGCATGGCGACGGAACCATAGCCTCCTTAGTCGCCTCTTACGACATGCATGGTAGGCAACAGTGTTACTATTCTTTGCTTCCCCGTATGGGCCCCGGCAACACACGGGCGTGTTCCGAGATAGCTGTACCGGTTAACTTGTTTAAGAATATGCCCATTTACATGTATATTACATTGTGGTATTTCTTCCTTCCTAGTGACGACCATAATCTGTGTCTTCTTATAATTCAGTTCTAACCCTAGTTGTTCACTGTGTGAACTACTAAATTTTGCAGATCCTGTTCATTGTCTGCAATCAAGACTGCATCATCTGCATATCTAATGTTATTGATGTATCGTCCCCCAATGTTGATTCCTTCCATATCTTCTATATTTCTGAAAATATTTTCACTGTACAGGGAAAAAGATCTGTAGACATTACACATCCCTGTATTTCCTGTATGTGAATATATGTGATTTATCCAGGAACCAAACACATTAATTCGTATGGTTACAAAGTCAGAATGTGTTAAACGAAAAGCTTGACACAATAAAACACATGTACACGTGTAGTACCTAAGATTATTAAAAGCTTATGGCAACACCAACATATAAATTAAAGTACAAAGCTTGAGACCATCCGTCTTTCCAGTGGCAACATACGGATGTAATTCATGGACCATTTCGCAGTTATCAAAGTGACAATCTTGGCTTTTGAAATGACATCATACAAAATCATCCTTAGAATGTTGTGAGTGAAGAAGAAGAAAACATTCTACACGATCCGAACATCAAAGAACACTGGCTCATAAACATCATCATACCTCACAAACCGAAATAATTTGGCATGCTTAAATGTCGCAGTGGTTTAGAAAGTAGCAGTGAAGAGGCAGGGTCCAGCAGCACGAAGTTGGAGACGAGTCATTGGACCATGGGCATGAACATGCCTGAGGCGGGGGTACTGGTGGAGGATCGACGATCTTTCTAGAGAGCCGTGATTAGATCGGCGTTCTTCATAGGGCCTGCCACATGATGATATACATGATATAAATAAGACAGCGAATGTGAATACGAGATCTTGTATAAACCAGAAGAATTTAAACATATTCTCATTTTAATGGAGTCCCCGAATGTGAAATAGAAAGCTTGTTACAATCAGAAACATTGAAACGTATAGTAATGTGTACACCGAAAACTTACTCCGGGAATGGGAAATAGAGATCTTGAAACAACCAGAAGAGTGTAAACAAATAGTATCGGGGCCAGCGAATGTGAAATAGCCTTGCTGATTCACCTAGAAGCATACAAACGTATAATAACGCAGTCCACGAGAGACCTTGATACAACCAGAAGAATAAGAACATATAGTAAAGGTGGTAACGATTATGAAATATAGATCTTGTAAGGACTTAACAGTGCGAAACAAAAGCAGTACATTCTATAATTATTGAAAGAACCTGTAAGCATATAGTAACGAAACAAACACATACGAAACATAATCTTGACAGAACAAATAGACAGACACGTAAATGTAGTTAATTCGTCTCATGTTTTATTTCTTCCATTGTTTTCCTAGCTTCTCGTATATCTGCATATTTGCTTGCTTTTCTTACAATGAAATGTGACCTTTGTAGTCATTCAAAATTCCACAGACGCAGACCACGGAAATGCCTATGATACATCAACATTTTCCCCAAGGCATTTAGTCAGAAAACCATTGATGAGTGTGACATGTTGTAAGACTTAACTTAACGTGTGTGAGTCACCAATAGCAAGATTGTTGATTTTCTGTACTGCGATTATGCATTAGGTGTTGTTCAGCTATTATTGATTCTGCAGCTCGCCGGTTTTGATGTTAAATCGATGAAATACAACTGCTGGGATGGTTGGCTAATCAGTGTTTTGTAGTTTTAAAGATGTTACAAAGTATAATATATTTATTTTTAATTATATAATAATGAAGGGTGAAAGAGATTTTATAAATGTACGTTTGTCAATGTTTAGATGCATATTATGCATGCTTTTCAATGGATATAATAATTATGCTTGTAAATATTCAGAAAATGTGTTATCAATATTTATAATATAGACTCTTGTCACTCAATATTAAACACACACACACACACACACACACATCACACACACACACACACACACACACACACACACACACATATATATATATATATATATATATATATCATCATCATTGGCACCTTGCCGTCTTGACAGACGATAGTTTGTGCTCTAAAAAGGCATAATAACTTTTAACTATGGCGGTAGCGAGTGTGACTGATAAGGCCAATTTGCGCTGTAAATGTCCGTTCACAGTGGGTGCATGTGAACACGTGGTCATTTCCACCATCATGCACCATCTTACGTCTCAAACGCTTGGTGTGTGACTTTTCTGCAATAATTTTCTCCTTTGACTTTATTCCATATCTGATATTTGCCCTCCATGCAACACGTTCAGCGGCGACTTGCTCCCAATGTGCATTATCAATGCCTGTATCAATCATGTCCCGCTTACACACATCTTTGTATCGTAGTAGAGGCCGACCCTGAGATCTCTTACCCATCTGTAATTCACCAAAAAAGATATCCTTTGGTATTCTACCATCATCCATCCTCCTAAGATGTCCTATCCATCTAAGTCTACGAAGACTGAGCATGGAATAAACTGTCACACAACCTGATCTTTCCAATACTTCAGTATTTGTGATTTTGTCTTGCCACTTAATACCAAGAATTCTTCGCAGACACCGCATATGAAAGCTGTTTAAATTGTTCTCTTGGTGTGAGTAAGTTGTCCAGGTTTCACTGCCATAGAGAAGAGTACTAAGGACACAGGCTTGATAGGCAAGGACTTTTGTTTTGGCAGTAAGCTTCCTGTTCTCCCAGACTCTTTTTCTTAACCTGTTCATTGTTGTTGCTGCCTTACCAATCCGGATGTTGATTTCCTGATCTAGGGATAATTTGCTATTTACCACTGATCCTAGATATGTAAAATGGTCTACTATCTCTAGTTCGGCGTCGTCAATAAAGATTGATGGTACCCCATGTGCACCTTGTGACATAATATGTGTCTTCTTTTTGCTAATTGTTAAACCAAATTCAGAACAAGCATTGGAGAATGCAGATAGTAGACATTGCAATTCTTCCTCAGAGTGGGTCGTAACTGCAGCATCATCTGCAAAAAGCAACTCTCTGATCAGTACCCTCCTAATTTTGGTCTTAGCCTTCAATCTCTGAGCATTGTAGAGGCCGCCATCTGAGCGTGAGTGAATGTATATACCACCATCCTGATCACGAAATGCATATTTCAGTAGAAGTGAAAAGTATATTCCAAAGAGGGTGGGAGCTAGTACACAACCTTGCTTAACTCCACTCTTGATTTCAAATTCTTCAGAAGTTGCACCATCAAACTTGATTATACCCTTCATGCCTGTGTGGAACGATTCCACAATGGACAGAAGAGTTGGTGGGCAGCCAATCTTCTTTAGTGCCTTGAACAGACCCTCACGACTGACCAAATCAAATGCCTTTGTGAGGTCGATGAAGGCAATAAACAGTGGTTGATTCTGTTCACAGCATTTTTCTTGCATTTGTCGCAATGAGAATATCATATCAGTGGTAGACCGGTTCTGTCGAAAGCCACACTGTGATTCGGGGTAGACTTGATCTCCTAGGACTTGAAGTCTGCGCAGAACAATTCTGGCAAATACTTTTCCAACAATACACAGAAGTGAGATACCCCTATAGTTGTTACAGTCGCTCCGATCGCCCTTGGTCTTGTACAGCGTTATGATGTTTGAATCTTTGAAATCCTGTGGGACTTGTCCTTCACGCCAGCATAGCTCTATTAGCTGGTGGATCTGTAGAGTGAGTGTGTCTTGCCCACTCCTGATAACCTCTATTGGAATCCCATCCTTACCTGGAGCCTTGCCAGATGCAAGTTCATTTATAGCACACTTAACTTCTGTTATGGTGGGAAGTGTGTCCAGGTGGTCAAGAGTTGGTAGAGCCTCTATGGCGTTAAGGGCATCATCCGCTAGTTTGGTCTCACTTGAGTAAAGCTCCAAATAGTGCTCTACCCATCTGTCCATCTGCTGTTTCTTATCAGTGATGACTTCTCCAGTCAAGGTTTTCAGCGGTGCACTTCTTTTGATCACTGGACCACAGGCTTTCTTTATTCCTTCATACATGCTTCTTATGTCTCCCTTATCACTTGCTATTTGAATGGACTCACATAACTTGATCCAATAATCATTTGCACACTGCCTGGCAGCCTTTTGCACATCCTTCCTAGCTTGCCTTAGCTCACTCAGAGTGTTACGCGTTGGTCTTTCCTTGTTTCTTAAGAGAGCTTTCTTCTTCTTATCAATCAAGGGCTGCAGAGTCTCGCTGTTGGCCGCAAACCAGTCCTGCCTCTTATGATCCACAGTGCCGTAAACCCCTACGGCAGTTTTATAAAGAGTTTCCTTAATTTGACCCCACTTTTCATTTACTGTACAATTTTCTGGTGTATCAGTGAAAGCGTCTTCAAGTTGCTGTTGAAACTGAAAGCACTTTTCAGGATCATGAGTGTTAATAATATTAATCCTGGGGCTAGATTTGTGTTTAGCTGTGTAGATTCTCTTTGGTCTCAGTCTAACTCTTGCAACAACCAAAGAATGATCTGTATCACAGTCAGCACTGTGGTAACTACGAGTCAATGATATATGGTTCAGATGTTGTCTCCGTGTGATGATGAAGTCCAGCTGGTGCCAATGGCCGGATCTTGGATGTTTCCATGTGACCTTATGCATCTCTTTTGTTTTAAAAAAAGAGTTTGTAATACATAGGTCATTATTGGTGCAATGCTCCAGCAGGCTTTGCCCATTTTCATTCATGCGACCGATGTTGTATTTTCCAAGGGACACTGGCCATGAACTCGAGTCCTTGCCCACACGAGCATTGAAATCACCGAGCATATAAATGTAGTCAGATTTTGGAACTGCCTTGATCACGGAGTCTAACTCCTCATAGAACAAATCCTTCACATCATCAGAGGAATCGAGTGTCGGTGCATATGCAGTAATAATGGTGGCAAACCCACAAGTGGTTGCCAAGCGCAGGGATAATAGTCTTTCATTTCCTCCTGCTGGAATTTCAATCATTCCCAGTAGCGAATTCTTCACTGCAAAGCCCACACCGTGTTGCCTTTTTTCTGCCTGCCCTCTACCCTTCCAGAAAAAGGTGTAGTTGTTTTCCCTGAGTGACCCTTCCTCAGAGAGGCGAGTCTCCTGCAGGCCAGCAATATCAATGTTTAGACGATTGAGTTCGGCATCAATCACAGCCGTTTTTCTCACATCGTCAATATTGGTCAAGTCAGTGGAAAATCCTGGACACATGGTTCTCACGTTCCAGGTTGCAAGCCGTAGCTTGAGGTTTCTATTTTTATTTTTGTTTGTACCTGGTGCATTGGTTTTACAGCCTGCGATTCAGATTTTGTCCTAGCCCCAAGCACCCATTGAAGCAGGCAGGCTGTGGCGGATCAGCACCCAATTGGCTGGGGGCTGCCCAGCTTGAGGCGGGCGGTAGCTGATCAGTGACACCTATAGGTGTCTCCCACCGTCAGAGGCAACGCGTGGCACCCCATGTCTACGCCAACTGACAAGGACTTATAACCCGTAACAGTTGCCTCTCGCTTTGATTCCGAGACCAGTTAAGACCAGGGATGGAGTTATTGCCTCTCCATAGCACAAAGCCTGGGCTAAAATATAGAGATCATGTGTTGCCCATGCAGCATGATCCCTCTCTCGGCCTGCCTAGTTCACTCCAGAGGAAAGGTAACACCCCTACATCTGGAACAAGACAAGCTGCAGAAGCAGCCGGATCAGCAAAGCAATGCTCTAACTGTCCGCCTGTCGGAGCTTCGATCCTAGACCAGTCGCCAACCAAGGCTTAGGGCCTGGTCTGCCCTGCCATGACAATTTTGTCTTTAGCTTGCATTTCCTCGCACCAGGGTAAGGCTTGTACCCTCCCAATTGCGCTCTTCCGCCCGAAGCCGTTGGCACAATGTGGGGTGTCGGGTTTGGTAAGCGTCGCCCAACGTTCGGCGCTAACAGAAACCAGGTAGTACCGTCTACTGTTATACGGTAGCTCAGTCATATCTGACTAAGACCTAATATCTGACTAAGATATATATATATATATATATATATATATATATATATATATATATATATATATATATATATATATATATATATATATATATACGCGTCACTGCACAGAGTGTCAGGTCTTAGTATTAAACACATTAAAAACACAACATTAAAAAGTGTGTGTGTGTGTGAGTGTCAGGTCTTAGTAAGATATGACTGAACTACAGTATGACAGTAGATGGTACAACCTTCTTTCTGTTAGCGCCGAACGTTGGACGGCGCTCATCAAACCTGACAACCCGCATTGTGCCAACTGCTACGGGCAGAGGAGCGCAATTGTGAGACTACAAGCCTACCCTATTGAGAGGAAATGCAACCTAAAGACTAAATATCATGGTAGAGCAGACCAGGCCCTAAGCCTTGATTGGCAACTGGTCTGGGATCGAAGCTCCGACAGGCGGACAGTATGAGCATTGATTTGCTGAACCGGCATCTTCTGCAACTTGTCTTGTTCCAGACGTATTGGTGTTACCTGTCCTCTGGAGTAAACTAGGCAGGCCGGCAGAGGGATCATGCTGAATGGGCAACATTTGGTCTCTATAATACAGCCCAGATTTTCTGCTATAGAGAGATATAACTCCACACATGGATCAGGATGGTGTTATATACATCCACTGACGCTCATATGGCGGCCTCTACAATGAGCGCGTGAGACGTCAGATGGTGCGTGATGGTGGAACTGACCCTGTGTTCACATGCTTCCATTGTGGACGAACATTTACAGCGCAAATTGGTCTGATCAGCCACATTCGCTACCGTCATGAGGTGAAGTTATTATGCCTTTTTTGAAGCACAATATAACAAACTATTGTCTGTCAAGACGGCAAGGCATACGTGTAAATACATTATCGTGCAGAAATCAGGACAATGAGCAAGGAATTAGAAAGTCTAACTGAAGTCCTGTAGATGTGGATTTACGGAAGAATTGGTCGAATTTCATGAAAGCAACCACGATCAAATTCAGAGGTTCTAGAAAGAATTGATATGAAAAGAGAGTTGATAAAAGACATAAAAAAATTTAGTAACATTCAGAGACATAAGAATTCAAGTATGAAGATAAAATCAACAGATGGATAAACAACACTCTGTCAGAGTATACATCGAATACCAGAGACAGAAAGGGTTGGAGATCCATTTTAGCCAACTTTCATTGTGGAGACGACAACTGATTGTATGAGTTCGGTTCGAAAATGGACACATGCAGCCGAACTGGTATGAAAAAGCTAATGAACACAACACATAACTAGGGAGCTCCAAGAAAAGAAAGACAAACAGATTCCAGCACTACAGATAATAAATAATATTACAATCCTTTGACAAAGCCGAAGCAAACAGTTAAGTAACAATATTTTTTTTGACCTCGCATTTGTCCTGAGGCAATATGCAGATGTAAGTCATAGATCATTTCACAAATACTCAAGAAGGTCATCCGTTACACGTGTAAATAAAATGGGTTTAATTATAATAAAGCTGTGGAAGTGTAAACAATTGGAAAACACGAAGTGTTGGTAAGCTTTACAAAATTATATTTGCAATGATCAGACGACGTAGCGGTGACAAACCTTCTTCCTCTAGCAGCAGTAAGAGACAAACCTTCTTCCTCTAAGAGCAGTACGAGACAAACCTTCTTCCTCTGGCAGCAGTACGAGACAAACCTTCTTCCTCTAGTAGCAGTAAGAGACATACCTTCTTCCTCTAGTAGCAGTACGAGACATACCTTCTTCCTCTAGTAGCAGTACGAGACATACCTTCTTCCTCTAGTAGCAGTAAGAGACAAACCTTCTTCCTCTAGCAGCAGTAAGAGACAAACCTTCTTCCTCTAGTAGCAGTAAGAGACAAACCTTCTTCCTCTAGCAGCAGTAAGAGACAAACCTTCTTCCTCTAGTAGCAGTAAGAGACATACCTTCTTCCTCTAGCAGCAGTAAGAGACAAACCTTCTTCCTCTAGTAGCAGTACGAGACAAACCTTCTTCCTCTAGCAGCAGTAAGAGACATACCTTCTTCCTCTAGTAGCAGTAAGAGACATACCTTCTTCCTCTAGTAGCAGTAAGAGACATACCTTCTTCCTCTAGTAGCAGTAAGAGACATACCTTCTTCCTCTAGTAGCATTAAGAGACAAACCTTCTTCCTCTAAGAACAGTAAGAGACATACTTTCTTCCTCTAGTAGCAGTAAGAGACATACCTTCTTCCTCTAGTAGCAGTAAGAAACATACCTTCTTCCTCTAGTAGCAGTAAGAGACAAACCTTCTTCCTCTAAGAGCAGTAAGAGACAAACCTTCTTCCTCTAAGAACAGTAAGAGACATACTTTCTTCCTCTAGTAGCAGTAAGAGACATACCTTCTTCCTCTAGTAGCAGTAAGAAACATACCTTCTTCCTCTAGTAGCAGTAAGAGACAAACCTTCTTCCTCTAAGAGCAGTAAGAGACATACCTTCTTCCTCTAGTAGCAGTAAGAGACATACCTTCTTCCTCTAGTAGCAGTAAGAGACATACCTTCTTCCTCTAGTAGCAGTAAGAGACATACCTTCTTCCTCTAGTAGCAGTAAGAGACATACCTTCTTCCTCTAGCAGCAGTAAGAGACATACCTTCTTCCTCTAGCAGCAGTAAGATACAAACCTTCTTCCTCTAGCAGCAATAAGAGAAAAACCTTCCTCTGACAGCAGTAAGAGACAAACAACAACGCAGACAGCACATAAATGACAATAAAGGAACTGCATTAGGTTATAAAATTATGCAACCATGATAACATAACTAAGCAAGCAGAATATGGTACATAACTTAGACGCTCCAAATATAAAAAAGTGAATCCATACGGAAGCCATGATAGGTAGCATACGCCGCAATGATACACTTGGTGGTAAAAGTACCATATATTTAATTTAATTATGCCTACGTATTATTATTTCACATGTTCCATTCAATATAATGACTTAACGTAGTTACTTTATTATCATTACCTTTTCATGTGTGATGTTGTGCTTTGTCTCTTTTTGTTTATTAGCTTGTGATGGTTTTTGCCATCTATTAATTGTTTTAATTGTATCTGTATAAAGCGTAAAGCCACTAACTGTTTAGAAGAAGGCAATCGTGGCTTTTGAAATTAAATATTACTGAACCCTGCCTAGAATATTGTGGATGGCGGTGGAGAAACATATTGACATTTTTCAAGATCTGAACATCGAAGATTATCGGCATGTAAACTGCATCGTATCTCGGAAATTAAAATCGTTGTTCATGTTAAACGTCATAGGGACTTAGAAATACAATAAGTACCGGATGCTTGTAAAGTCTCACTACCCTTTGTATGTAGAACACATTTGAAAATAAATTCTTTCTTCCGTTAATAACACATTTCTGTTTGGAGTGCAAAGAATTACTCCAGCAGACGATAGTCATTCGGTGCATATTACTTCATGATGGACTGTGGAGCATATGTTTTGATGACATCATGTACTTCATTTTTCAAATGTATCCTACATACAAAGTGTAGTGAGACATTACAAAAACCCGCGAGATGTGGAATTGGCAAGCTTCTCAAGAACACAAGTGCTAGTGATAAAATAGTCGCTGCGGTTAGAACATCCGTTAGTACACAACAATTATAATAATTATTCGAACCTCCGTTAGTACACAACAATTATAATAATTATTCGAACCTCCGTTAGTACACAACAATTATAATAATTATTCGAACCTCCGTTAGTACACAACAATTATAATAATTATTCGAACCTCCGTTAGTACACAACAATTATAATTATTATTCTATCTATGCACCCAATGAGCATTGTACTGCTTGACCTTCTCCGAAGGTGGATCAATATCAGCTATGTAACGTTTGTAGCTGATTGTTGTGTGTGTGCTGAGAAAGGCTCTAGCCGCAACCTCTGTTTTATCGCTTATGATTATTTTCTTATCTTATACTTCTCATTTTCATTGATTGATTTATTGTATTTTTACAACCTACTGCATTTCTATTAGTTTAATTTGTCAGCGGCTAAGAAAGAACAGTCAGGGAAGGGATGGATCCTGCAGCAAGACACGCGTCGACCAAGACGAAGACGGGTATAAGACATTAAAACACATTGTACACACATGTACACGCATGAGGCAGGTGAGCTGGCAGTAAATTGAGTCTTTCCGAGAACCATGACATGCACTGCACAAAGCTCTGCAATGTGCATACACAAAAATTTTTGTTTGTTCGCATATCCTTTACAGGACATCGCCGTGCCGTCTCCGCAATTAAGGTTGGCTGCAATGGATCTCCAACACTGTCTGTTTCTCGCCTTGACTGTACATTCTGTAAGGCTAATGTTCGTCCATCTCTTGATGTAATCCTCCCACTTGTGTGTGTGTGTGTGTGTGTGTATATACATATATAAGATATCACCGGCCCATTATCAATCTCAAAGTGTCATCGTACAGTTAATCAATGCAAGCGGTGATGTTTAAGAGGTCTAATTATATTATTTTATTTCAAACAATATATATCCTTATTGAATTTAAACACATAAGCCACAACAATCTCCCCCGATGGTGTTTCCACCTTGTCGTGGTGGGGGAGCTTGAGTTTCTCAATGACCCCGAGAGCTATGCCGGCGGTAGCGTAGCTACCAGCAGGGCCTCCCAAGCCGGACAGGTCAAAGGGTAGAGAACAGACAAAGAGAAACACCCTGGTCCCCCAGGTTGGGGGTTGAAGCGTGGGTTTAACATCCCCATCTTTGTAAAAATGTATTTGTTACGAAACAGATACATAAGCCTCGAATTCGGACTGACTTATTTGGATAACGACCTCGGAACGTTAAAGGACTCTAGAGATTTGTAACATGGAATGTACGGACACTATATCGAGCTGGAGCGGATGAAGAACTAACCCGGGAGCTCGTTGAATATATGGTTATAACAGCAATTCAAGAAATAAGGTAGCCAGGAGAGGGTACTATAGAGCAAAATGGAATGATTGTAATATATGGAGGAAACATCCATAATAAACATGAACTAGGAACAGGTTTTGTCATCAAAAAAGAGTTATGGGAGAACGTTCTAAACTTTAAAGCTTTTAATGACAGAATTAGTAAATTACGAATAAAAGGTAAATGGAAAAATATAACGATGATTAATGTGCATGCACCTACTGAAGAGAAAGAAGATGACGTTAAAGAAGACTTTTATAATGATTTGGAAGATGTCATAGAAGAAACCCACAAACAGGACATCCTGATTGTGCTGGGAGACTTCAATGCAAAAATAGATAGAGAGCAAACTCATAAAAAAGTGGACGGTATGGAAAGCCTACATACACCTTCAAATGATAATGGATGGAGAGTCATCAACCTGGCAGAAGCCAAAGGACTGCAGATTAGCAGTACCAGACTACAAAGAAAGGTTATACACAAACAAACTTGGAAATCGTGTGACAAGAGAACCTATAATCAAATAGATCACATTTTAATAAACAACAGATCTGGAGACATTTACACATACCCGTTTCACACCTCTCTTAGTAGGCTGATTATCCTATATGGCCAGGTAATACATGTTTTCCTGTTATGATGAAACTATTCATGTCACTTGTGGTATTCTTGTCAGTGTAAAAACACTCCGGAGGATTAAGACTTGAATGCAAAAGCTATATAAACAGTATGCCCTTATTGTTTGGGGGAACAAAACAGATGTCTACGTTAGAGTTGACGTAAAATGCAGACTATCAAGCATCAATTATTTTCAGTCACAACACGTCGAAATCTTGCTAGATTTGTACATGTCACGCCAAGATACATTATCACAGGTATTCCGCTAGGAAACAGTTAAAGGACATCTGAGAAGATTAAGACAGAGACAATTAATTATTGATAACATTAAAGAATCGACAAGATGCAGTATTTTCATATTTGTTTACAGTAATGAAGATAGAGAGTTGTGGAGATCTGACTGATGATTCCTCCATCAGGACACGTCAACGACCACAACCACGTCCAATGTTGTGGGATGGCAGGAGATGATTAAACTAGATCAAAGCCTAGAAGTATGGGATACCTGTTTCACAGAACATAATCAGTAATATGCTACAAAGAAGATGATCACAGGAGACAACACCATGGAGGCAAGAAAATGAGCATGTAGATTAAACAACTACAGAAGAGAACTGCTGAGATCAGGAAATAATAAAGTAGTATGAATATAGAGGGGTAGCGGGGTAGGGGTATACCCTATCAAAGGAGAAGTAAGGTGCCTCCTTCCCTCCGCTAGCCTACGGGACACCCTTGGGCAAGGTGGAGTACCCGTTTAGCCCCCCCAACAGGGTAACGTGAAGCCATGGGAGCAGGTGGTGGATTGGACTTGGGAGCAGCCGACAGATAGTTGTTGGTTATGGTTTCAAGTCAGTGACGGTGGGCAGAGGATCTCTCAGTAGAGACAATGGCTACGGTCATCCGATCAGTATGGTCACTGCCAGGAAGGAAGAATGGTAGACTTCCCTCCTTATTGATTCCCGGGCAGAGGAGGCTCGTCAGCCTTGGTTGGTATCTCTTCTAAGAGAGGGAACTCTAAATCTCAAACCTCCGCTGCCTTGCGGGTATACCCATATGGGAAAGGCTTCGGGAGTAAACCCTGAGGACAAATCCGGAGATGGAGTCCCTAAGGCAGTTCCATGTTGTAAACAACATAGTTCTGGCAACTCCTGCGACGGCACCGATGCCAAGTTGCATTGGCTACTGCCTTTCCTTTGGTCAACATCGGCGACGTGGAGAGGGGGAACCTGCTACTGGGCAACAGCTGGTTCTCCGATTTCCATTGCCCAGGCTTGTGCCCTGAAGAGGTCACTTCAGCACCGCGTAAAGCGGTGACACAACACGGGAAGTAGCATTTGCCGGTTATAAGTCTTAATGCTCGATTGGCGTAGAGCAAGGCGCCAGGGGCTACTTCCGACGGTGGGAGAGATCATCGTATCTCACTAGACAGCTACCGCCCGCCTAAGCTGGGCAGCCCCCAGTCAATAAGGTGTTGTCTCGCCACGGTTCATCTGCTCCTGAGGGTGTGTGGAGCTTAGGGGGAAATCCTGACACATGGACCGCAATCTATACACCTAACAGCAAGAAAAAAACAAAACAACCGGCCCTAAGGCTGGGAACATGGAACGTAAGAACCATGACCCCTGGCATCTCAGACGATCTAAATGAGATTGTGGATGCCCGCAAAACTGCAGTGATAAACAACGAACTGCTAAGACTGGGGATAGACATTGTCGCCCTGCAAGAGACCAGACTCCAAGAATCTGGAAGCATCAAGGAGAGGGACTTCACTTTCTACTGGCATGGCAAGCCGTGCGGAGAGACCAGGGAGCATGGAGTTGGCTTCGCTATCAGAAACAAGCTGCTCAATTCCATCATACCACCAAGTGATGGCACTGAAAGAATATTGAAGCTCCAACTCCAGACAGAGGCAGGCCCAGTTAGTATTATAAGCGTTTACGCCCCAACACTAACTGCAGCATCAGAATCTAAAGACAAGTTCTATGACGACCTTAGCAAAGAAGTCAGTGAAACACCAGAGAAACAACATCTTTTTATCCTGGGGGATTTCAATGCCAGGGTTGGCTCCGACCACGAATCTTGGCCTTCATGTCTAGGACAGTTTGGCGTTGGGAAGATCAATGACAATGGACAACGTCTCTTGGAATTCTGCAGCCACCATAATCTGTGCGTGACCAACACCTTCTTTGACACGAAACCTCAACACAAGGTGTCATGGAGGCACCCCAGATCAAAGAACTGGCACCAACTCGACCTGGTGCTCACTAAACGCAGCAACCTCCGCAATGTACGGATGACTCGCAGCTATCATGGTGCTGACTGCGACACCGACCATTCACTCGTCTCCAGCAAGGTGAAGATAAAGCCCAAGAGAATCTACAGAAGCCGAACAGAAGGAAGACCACGCATTGACACCAGTGGCACCCAAAATAAAGAGAAGGTCAACAAATTCATGCAGGCTCTAGCGGATACTCTGCCCGGCCCCACAGACGGAGATTCCACTGAGAGATGGAGTCATTTTCGCGACACCATCTACAATACAGCACTATCAACATTTGGCAAGAAGCAAACTAAGTCAACCGACTGGTTTGAAGCACACTCTGAAGAGATGCTCCCAGTCCTGGAGATAAAGAGACATGCATTCTCGATGTATAAAACATCACCTTCAGAGAAAACACTGCAGGCATTGCGAACGGCCAGAAATAGAGTACAACAGATGGCAAGAAGATGTGCGAACAGGTACTGGCTACAGCTCTCTGCTCAAATTCAAACTTGTGCAGACACTGGAAATATAAGAGGAATGTATGAGGGCATCAAGCAAGCTGTCGGTCCATCAAAAAATAAGATGGCCCCTTTACGATCAACTGAGGGGGTAATCATAAAAGATCGAGCGAAACAAATGGATCGCTGGGTAGAACACTACTCAGAGCTATACTCAGTGGATAACACTGTCAGCGAAGAAGCTCTGGAAGCCATCGATCAACAGTCCGCCATGCATGCCTTGGATAACGAACCTTGCCTCACAGAAATCAGCGAAGCACTAGACTCTCTCAAATCCGGCAAGGCACCTGGAAAAGAT
>OY992887.1:51058516-51121016 GCA_963921405.1 Cepaea hortensis | reverse complement strand
TCTTTGATTTCTTGTGGAAGATTGTTCCACAACTGAGCGGCAGAGTATGCTAAGCTTGTTTTATATAAGTCTATCCTAGGTTTAGGGACATGAAGTATATTTAGTCGTTCGCTATGTCTAGCGTTATATTTAAACAATGGCCAAAGGTAGCTTGGAGCATTTTGAAATAGGATTTTGTGAATTAGTTTGGTTTTATTAAAAAGCAGGCGCTTGTGGAGTGGCAGTAACCGGAGACGTTTATATAGGTTAGAATTGTCGGTAAGCTTTTCACCATTAATTAAACGCACTGCCCTTTTCTGGAGTGAATATAGGCGTTTTGTTATTGATTTGGAGCATCCATCCCAGACTGTGGAGCAGTAATCAATATGTGTTTGTATATGAGAAGTATAGAATATCTTTCTTGTGTTTTCGTCAAGGAAATTTTTAATTTTGGCAAGTTGGTATACTTTTTTGGCTATTTGTTTAACTAGAGCATGAACATGTGAGTTAAAAGTTAGATTTTGATCTATGATAACACCCAGTGTCTTGTGCTCGGTGACACTTTCTACAGGCGTGCTGCCAATGTGCAGCTGAAGAGTTCTCTGCGAGTTTAGAGTGTGAAGTCTTTGCCTGGTTCCTATTAACATAGACTTTGTTTTAGTAATGTTAATTTGCATGCGGTTTGCATGACTCCAGTTAACTACACTATTTATTTCCTGTTGCAAGGATAATTCTAGCACATTACGATCAACAGCGTTTGTATATACTGTGCAGTCATCAGCAAATAGATCGCAGGACGACGACAGATTTAATGGAAGATCATTTATATAAATGGCAAATAATAGAGGGCCAAGAATAGACCCCTGAGGTACTCCAATATTAATGGTAATGGCTTGAGATATAACTTTATTGTGTGATACTACTTGCTTTCTGTCTAATAAGAATGATTTTATTAATGTCACTATATTAAAACTTACTTTCATTGTTTCTAGTTTTTTAATTAGAATAGTATGATCTATCATATCGAATGCTTTCCTAAAGTCTATAAACACCGCTCCACACAGAGTATTGTTGTTAATATTGTGATGCCAGTTTTCTATCATGTTTGTTAGTGCCGTATGGCAAGAATATTTTGGCCGAAATCCTGACTGACTGTCAACTATCAGTTTATGGCGAACTAAGTGATCTAGTGTTGTTTTGTGGATGTGCTTTTCAAGCGGTTTGGATAATGAGGATAATATGGAAATTGGTCTATAATTACTCATGAGACGATCGTCTAGAGGACCAGCTTTTAAATGAGGATACACTTTAGCGATTTTAAAGGCTGATGGGAAGTGACCTCTGGTTAGACATTGATTATATATAAAAGTTAGTGACTCGCAGATCGCCGGTGCAGCATGGCGAAGGATCCGACTACTAATTCCATCTAGTCCTGATGAGTTATTGTTTTTTAGATTACGGAGATGAGTAAATACTTCAGTTGTCGTCATTAGCGGTATGTTGGAGGAAATGTGTCCATAGCATTTGTTCTCACAGAATGATGATAATAAAGATATGTCATGAGGCGCATCTGGTATTGCAGCCTTCAGTTGGTTTATGTCGGACTGAAAGTATCTACTGAATTGATCACATGTAACCTGATTTGATGGTAATGATTGTGATGATTTGTGTTTGTTTGTCAAGGTATTAATTGCTTTTCATATATCTTTAGTGTTGGTTTTATCTATTACTATGTTCTTAAAATTGTTTTTCTTTTCCTTCCGAATAACATATTGAACTTTGTTTCTCAGACTACGGTACATAGTTAGATCTCTATTTTTGTGAGCCCTGTCGCGATCTCTCATAAGTTCAACTACCTCCTGTGTGATCCACGGGGGCTTTGTGTGATGTTTAACACGAACTTCCTTAAATGGAACATGTTTATCAAATATACTTAGAAAGGTCTTTAGCCAGTGGTCCAGAGCATCGTCTGGGTCAGGAAGCTGGTAAACATAATCTAGAGATGAGTTGACCAAATCTTGTAAGAAGACGTCTCGATTGAAATTTTTGTAATTTCTATATTTTATGCTTATATGTTTGTGTTTGGGAGTTTTGGTGCCCCTTTTCGACCACGTGCAACATACTGGATAGTGATCGCTCATTGCATTGATAGGTACACTACATTCTGTGATGTTATCAGCACACGTAGTATAAATATGATCTATAAGTGTTGCAGATGATTTAGTGATTCTAGTGGCTTGTTTGACTAACTGTTGGAAATTATATGACTCTATTATGTTTTCCCATGTTTTGTTTGATTTGTTAGCGTCTATGTTGAAGTCACCTAGCAATATTATTTCCCTAGCATTACTAAAGACTACATCCATCATAGTGGTGAATTTTTCATACCAGATATTTCCTGCACTGGGGTTTCGATAAAGATAGCCAACTACTAGCGGTATGCAATTTTGAAGTTTAACCTCTATCCATACACACTCAATCTCACAGGTTTCAAAGTCTAGCCTGCGGTGGGCGTTAAGCGAGTTGGAAATATAAACTGCAATACCCGTCTCTTGTTTCTGATAGGGATCTCTTCTAATGGTTTTAAAACCTCTGATAGCGATGTCATCATCTGAGATGTTGCCATTTAATCGACTTTCGCTAACGCCAAACATGTGAAAATTTTGATTAAGTATAAGTGATAGTTCGGGCAGCTTCCCTAATAGATGGCATATGTTTACATGCCCGATTCTGAGCCCATTATTCCTGAGACAGTGTTCGTACTTATTAGACATTTCAACAATGCGTAATCACAAGTTTAAAAGCAAAACACACACACACAAAGTGAATACAACTTACGTCCCTTATTACAAAACACACTCTAAAGTACAGAGAAACAGTAATATCTCTGTAAATATATAAAAATACGTACACAGATCCGTAAGGAAGAGCAGTGAAGACCCCCTCACTCACCGTGAAAACACAATTAGAATTATTATAAAAGCTATACAGCTAAGTACTATCAATTAATATAAAGTCAAAACCAGTCAATGTTTGTAATAACTTATAACCTAATACGTTACTAGATCAAGTTATAACCAAATATGCAGATAAACGTTTAAGGAGAGGCTCTTTCTTGTACCGAGATCCGGTGTAGCTTTGTCCTAAGTTGCTAGTAAATACCAGGTTGTGTTGGTTGTTGGTATAGCGACATTATAAGTGCTTGACGAAGTGTAGCTGGGCTATACCGTGTGAGGTGCAACCATTCTGGATTACAATTAAATGGGTACTGATGATGTCTCATGGGTATGTAATGACTACCAACTAGAGCCTCTGGTTGGTGGCTAACAGGAGGTTGTGCTGGCACGTCGTTGTTGCTGAGAGTCGGATCCTTTCTGGGGAGAATAGGAATCATATCTTCGTAATTATTACCCTCCTGTGTGAAAGACGACGTATTTAACGGACTTGGTGTTGTGGTAGTGTCCCGTCTGGCTTGGATTTCAGGTGCAGTGGTTATGAGTGGTCTGCACACTTCTGTCCTATTGGTACTTGATGTGACGGGAGTATGTCGTCTGGCTTGAGTTTCAGGAGTAGCTAAAAGTGTCCGGCGCGATCCCGTATTGGATGTATGGTATGTCCGTTCTGGATATTTTAAATTCTTGGCGAGAAAACTGGTGCCCAATGTAGATAAATGTATTTGATCCTTGTAAAGACTCTTTTTTGGTGCACCAGCCTGTGAAGTGAATGATGCTGTATTGTTGATGAATTGTATCTTGATTTGAGAACAGAACTTCTGCAACATGTTGTTATTTATGTCAGCTAGACGGCGCTGGTGTCCATAACTCGGTGATATGATGGAGGAGAAGAAAATGGATGAGTTAGGAAAAGTGTGACGTAATCCGTTCAAGAGTGCCAGCAGTTGAGACCCTGTGATTTGTTGGTTGTTCATGGTGTCGGTGATGCCAATATGTACGCTTGCCCTTCTGACGCTATGATTTACAGCCAACCTGCTAATCTTGTCTGTTAGCCGGTCTACACCAGCCCCAGGCAGTGGGATTATTGAAACAATGTCTTTGTCTGATGTGGCCATCCTGTCGCTGTATAAACCTTTCATTAAGGAATCGCCTAGCATAATATGTGTACAGTCAGGTCGTGCTGTCTGTACATGTTGGTTGTCAGCACGTCTCGACCGTTGTTTCATCCATTTCCGATTATCAGCAGTCTTTATGTCTCCATGTGGTTCTCCCGATGTATCTTGTTGGCTTGTCTTGCCCGTTTGCAGCATGTTAAAGCACTGTAATTTTTCTGGTGACTTTTCTTGAAGTACTTCAAACCTATTGCTTATTTTGACGTCAATGGGGTAGACTGCTTGTTGTTGTTTATCTTCGTCTGCACATTGAGGTGTTTGTTGTTTTTTTATCTTCTTCTGCGCGTTGAGTTGTTTTCATAGTGATTATCTGTTCTGGGTGGGATTGAGCTTCCCCAAGATTTCCCAAGGATGAAGCGGTTGCTTGAGAATTACATGCTTCATCGGTTTGGTTTGTAGAGGACGCATTCTGTAAGATTTGAACTGTATTTCTCAGCAGCAAATTTTCGTCTCGCAGGAGTGCGACTTCTGTCTTGAGAGCATTGTAATCACTGCTTATCTTGTTGTTTGCTTCAATGTTGGTTGAAACAGTGACAATGAGCGCCTTTAGTGATTGTTCTAGTTCCTCAATGCGCTGTTTACAGTCGCACGAATGTCCATTGATAGTTAAGATGCTATTGTTATCTGAGGCAGGTACTTCTTCAACAATGTCAACATTGGGTTCTATGTTGTTTTGGATACGCTCCATTGGGTATTCAATAGCCAAGAGCGCTGGTGGGTTGGCAGGCCTCGTGTTGATGTTGTCATGTACACTCATCGTATGAGTAGATTCGGTGAATGTCTGTGTCGAGTTTTCAAGTTCAACAAAATCTACTTTTAGCCAGGAATTAATGTTTTCATTACTTCCCTGTGTCATGAGTTTATTTTTACTGCGGTACAAATGTATCGTAATCACTGGCGTCGTAATCAGATCCTCAACGTGGGCCCCGTGCTTATCTTGCCTGTGTTCAATTAGTTCAAGCCTGTAGTAGTTGAGTAGGCAAGTTCGGAATGCCTCATAATAGAGTGTGTTGTTGAAGGAAATAGTAACACACTGTCCTGAGTTGGTGTGTTTGACGACTAGGCCGTTGGGATTTATGCACTTGGATAGCTTATTCTTCACGGCCCTCTCTTTGTTTAGTGTGTAAGTTTTATTGACAGCCGATCGTAAACCTGAGCGAGTCCTTTCACCATTCACTTCCAATACGGAGCACTCTCCTTCCCCTGACATTATTGCATAATATTACGACTAACTAAACTTGAAGAACGCAGCAATCGCATTGTTATCTAGCCACGCCGCGGGCAATTTGAGGTCCCGTGGTTGTATCTGACACGCCTCGTGCACTTGATTGGTTAAAATTTAATAGTGTTCAACTATCACTCGAAATGAATTTTAGATATAACCCACATTTTTGCGATAATAAACACTTGTATTAATCTAAAAACTATTTCACCACATCCTCAGAATCACAACGAGCACATTGATATAAAAATCCATGATAGGTGATTCAGCTTACAGTAATAATAATCCGAGAAGTAAGAGATACAAAAACACGTCTTCATAGATAGATAGATAGATAGATAGATGGATGGATAGATAGATAGATAGATAGATAGATAGATAGATAGATAGATAGATAGATAGATAGATAGATAGATAGATAGATAGATGGATGGATGGATGGATGGATGGATGGATGGATGGATGGATATAGATAGATAGATAGATAGATAGATAGATAGATAGATAGATAGATAGATAGATAGATCGATCGATCGATCGATCGATCGATCGATCGATCGATAGATAGATAGATAGATAGATAGATAGATAGATAGATAGATAGATAGATAGATAGATAGATAGATAGATAGATAGGTAGGTAGGTAGGTAGGTAGGTAGGTAGGTAGGTAGGTAGGTAGGTAGGTAGATAGATAGATAGATAGATAGATAGATAGATAGATAGATAGATAGATAGATAGATAGATAGATAGATAGATAGATAGATAGATAGATAGATCCCCGCCAGGAGCTGGGCGAAGCCGGGCCGGGTCAGTTAGTTCTTCTATAAAATCACATATCAAAGGCTCCTATGGATTACTTCGCTTGTTTATTAATTGTCTAGCTGTTTGTTAAAATGTGTTCTAATTATATCATATGACGTGAATAAATGAATAATACTTAAGCTGAAAGAATTAAAACATAGTCACAGGTATTGTTCGAATGTGGAATATCACTTATTCCTACGGGAATTTGTGCAGTATGCGCCTGATGAGATGCGGCGAAATAATACAGACAATGAATCGTGCAACATATTGTTGTGGCTTCTTCTTCTTCTTCTTCTTCTTCTTCTTCTTCTTCTTCTTCTTCTTCTTCTTCTTCTTCTTCTTCTTCTTCTTCTTCTTCTTCTTCTTCTTCTTCTTCTTCTTCTTCTTCTTCTTCTTCTTCTTCTTCTTCTTCTTTTTTTTCTTCTTCAGCGTTCCGAGCCATTGAGATTCTTTGCTGCAGATACAATCCGTCTCCATTCGTCTCTCTGGTTGGCCTTCTCTTGCCAGTCGCTGATTCCAAGTGCTTGTAGGTCTGTATATATATTATCTCTCCACCGTTTTCTTGGTCTACCTCGGGGTCTATGGTCATCTATTTCCTGAGTGTAAGCGAGTTTTGTTTCTCTATTGTCTTCCATTCTTTCTATATGCCCCAGCCATTGTAGTCTATTAGCCTTCATGATACCAGTGATTAGCGGGGACTAAAACAGATCATAAATGTCTTTGTTGCTTCTTCTTTTCCACTCTACACTTTGTGTATCCCTAATGGGTCCAAAGATGTGTCTTAAAACTTTGTTCTCAAAGGTTTGTAACAAGGCTTTGTCTCCTTTAGTTGTACTCCAGGTTTCAGAGCTTGCTTGCTTGCTTGCGTTCGCTGGCTGTGAACTCCAGCGTGATGTCCTATTATGTCGGATGAAGACGTCCTGTTGTCCAACATCAGTGTGATGTCATACCGGACTGAAGTTTGCGTGAGTATCCGTTTTCCCATGTCTGGCTTATTGGTGTGC
This sequence comes from Cepaea hortensis, assembly GCA_963921405.1. NCBI lineage: Eukaryota > Metazoa > Mollusca > Gastropoda > Stylommatophora > Helicidae > Cepaea > Cepaea hortensis. The sequence goes on along the minus strand of OY992887.1, from coordinate 51,113,879 downwards.
AGACTGGTGGTTCCTCGCCATGCAGGCAGATACTCTCCGACTTCTCTGACTACCCCTAAGGAACCTGTTGCCCTGGGACGCACGACTAGGACGTGTTAGTAGGTCTTGGCCAGTATAAAACCTGGCCCTGGTGCCTTGGAAACACTTCTGCGTCCCATTTCAGAGCCATACAGCACAACTGGTCTGATCAGTGTTTTGTATATTGTGATTTTGGTGTTACGAGATTTGATTTTAGTAGATGATGTAGTGCATAGTATATCTTATTTCCAGAATTGATTCTAGTTTGTATTTCTTCCCTTATGATGTTGGAGCAATTGAAGATTGTACCCAGGTATTTGTATGTTTCCGTTTTATTAATGGTCATATTATCTATTTGTATGTGGCCAGTGTTTTTAACCATTCCTTCTCTTGAAACTATTATATATTCTGTCTTATCTTGGTTGATAACCAGCCCCATCTGTTGGGCTTTTTCCTTTAAGTGAGTCAATATTTCCAATGTCTTTTGTTCATGTTCCCCTATAATATCTAAAGCATCTGCATAACCAATCAGCTTGGATGTTCCTCCAATATCACATTCCTCCTTTACCTTCCTTACAACTTTCTCTAGAGCCAGATTGAAGAGTACCGGCGATAGTGCATCACCCTGTTTCAAGCCAGATGTTATTTGGAAGGGGTCTGATTTCCTGCCTTTATATGTTACTATATTATAAGTATCTTCCATGCATAGTCTGGTCATGTTGATTAACTTCCTTGGTATTCCAAATTCCTGCATAGCATTCCATAGACTATTCCTATGGACACTATCATAAGCCTTTTTAAAATCCACAAAAATGTTATGGAGATCTCTTTTATATTCCCAATTTTTCTCGGCTATTTGTCGTAAGATAAATATCTGATCTATTGTTGATCTGTTTTGTCTAAAACCCGCCTGGTAGTCACCTAGTATGTCTTCTGAATATGGTTTCAGTCTATTTAGTAATTCTGCGGATAGTATCTTATAGCTTGTGGACAATAGTTATATTCCTCTATAATTTTCACATTGGAACTTGTCTCCTTTCTTAAAGATAGGTATCAATAATAACTCTTTCCAGTCATGGGGTAATTCTTCTGTCCTCCAGATTTTTATTATTAGTTCGTATAGCTTTAGGTGTAATGCATGGCCACCTGCCTTTAGAAATTCAGCGGCAATTCCATCAGCCCCAGTTGCCTTATTGTTTTTAAGTCGTGTGATTACATATAAGATTTCTTCAAATGCAGATTCTTCAATTTGTGGTTCACACGTTAGAACCTCTTCCTGTGGGAAAGTGTTACTTGGAGCTTCACAATTTAGTAATTCAACAAAATATTCTTTCCATGTGTTGCACATTTCCTAATTGGTATTTATCATATTCCCATTTTTGTCTTTTAAACCATATGTGTTTATAAATATATAAACATTATAGCTAACTATAATATACGAAAAAAATGTTTTCTGAGGTACTTCTGGCTGATTTAAAAGTAGCCTGTTATCGGAATGCATGTCTCCTTATTTCTGTCTGTTTCTATTCAAAATTACAATTAAAATTACATTACCAGGATTACTGAAACGGCCAATTGTTCTGTAGTTCATGCACATTTTTTTTATTCCCTCTCTTTTAAAGAGGATTTGTAAAGAATGAGATCAATCTTTAGACCACTGTTTTGTGTTCCATATCGTTTGCCAAAGAGGTTGTCAACTTTTAAACAAATTTCTTCTTATATTTTAGCCATTTACCCCCCCCCCCCCCCCCCCCCCCAAAAAAAAAAAAAAAAAAAAATTATTGGGACACAGACCTTCAACCACCTCACCCCATGGCGTCACATTCTTGCCAACCTCATACAGCTCCGTCCGTATCCTCCCCACATTATTCATTTCTGTTTATCCTCTCTTCTCCATGTGTTTGTTGGGTCCTCCACAATCCCAGAATGCCAGTCTCATAGTATGTCAACTCCTCCACCATGTTTACCATCTTTCCAATTGAATATAGTTCTAACACACGAGGTGAAAATTCTGGAATTTTCTCTATGAGAAAGGAAGAACATGTGCTTTCCGGACCCCCTGCGGCTTTCTCCGCATTGCACCCTAACTCTTCTAGAAGATTCTTCTTACTTATTGGTTGGTTTGTTTATTCAGTTTTCTTTAACTTTATGCTTGTTCATGATTGTAGGAACTTTGCAGATAACATTTTCTACGGTGCAGAAAATCAAAACCCCTCGGTCAACTCTCCTTCGTCGCCTGTTGAAACATGTTTGGCTGGTGACAGCGTGTTACTATTCCTGGCCTCCCTTTCTGGTCCTGGTAACATACGGGCGAAAGACTCCTTCGTCGCACCTTACGACATGCATGGTAGGTTTCAGTGGTGCTGTTCTTGCGTCCCCTTAGGTTCCTGGTGACACACGGACTGAAGCCTTCTGTGTGCATGATAGTTCCAAATGTTACTGTTCTTTGGGTTCTGTACCGCACGGCCATTTTCTATTTCTGGTCCTCCGTATTTCAAGAACTGTGCTGCTATGTTATCTATGCCCAGTTACTTTCCCTTTTAAGTGTGCATTCCTAACTTCTTTTAATTTAATTGCATCTCCATACTCAATGTAAAGATAGCTTAATGTTATTATTTATTGACTGTCTTTTAATGTTATCTTGATCGGTGCTCCGTGGCTAAAGGCTTGCGAACGTGGATCGTGAGCCGGGTACCAGGCGTTCGAAGCTCAGCTGCGATCGATTTGTGCAGCAGACCGTGTGGCGTTGTCGTATAACGTGCTGGTATGGGAGCCGGTCGTTCAGAAAGCAACGGCAAACTACTGAACGTAACACTTGCCAAGTACATCAATGGCAGCTGGAAAATGCTGGTGTTGACTGCAACGTCCCGTAAGGGATACGCAACAAAACATTTTTTTTTTGGTAGTTGGGATATTTCTTTGGCGTTCACTCGCTTTGAACCAAGTATGTAATCCATACATTCTTGCTACTACTCCTAGTGCCCTCACTGATTTATTGCGTGTTGATTAGCTTTCCTTATTACTAGTGCCCCTCGCCTTCAGGCGAACCCACTCCGACTTCAAATGTAACTGGAATTTACGTCCCCAAGTCAAGGACGAGAAGTCAACATTACAGTCCAACTGACCGGTGTACGTGTTTAATGTGCTACCTCGGCATCAGCACACCGGGAGCTTTCAGAGCGAACGCGCTTATTCATTCGGTCATGCTGACCTTTAGTATAAAAACATGAAATAAATCTATATAAACACTCTGGTTTATTATTTCAGTTTGGCGAAAGAGCGACATATTATCCAACCCAGTATTTCTCAAATTAGTGCGACGCTGAATATACGACGACAATCTACACATTATCTGTGATATAGCGGCTTATAGGATAGATGTATTGATTGCCTGCCTATTGCCTTGGCTATAAAATAAGCTATAAGAATAACTGAACATGTTGTTCTGTACTTCTGCGGCCAGCTGGCTGTACAGGGTCCCGCCTATCGGATCATCTACAGCAGAGATTTCATATAGGCGTTCAGTATACGTCCACAGAAGCATTTGCCAACAGGTGATGTGTTTGCGAGTAGGAGAGATGTGTGCAGGCAGTAATTTGATCAATCGACATCTCGTAAAGAGAAAGCATTAAACCTATAGTGTGCAGTTGTCAAGGCTATGACGTCTGAGGATAATCAAAGTGTATCTCAGAGATCACCGGAGAGACAAAACAGTTCAGGAGATGATCCTTGGTGTTTGACTTGTGGGGTCAACTTAGCTTTGGACGCAAGGACGTACACAATTGTCACCCGATATAGCAACAGTGAACTCTGTGATATATTCTCCCGCGTGCTGGGGGCGGAGTTTAGCCCGGATTACGCTTCAGTTAACGTGTGCAACAGTTGTGAGAGACAGCTGAGACGGCTTGGGAGGTATAACAGTATAGTTCTGGCCAGACACGAAGGCGAGAAACTGAGAGAGCAGCTGGAGAAAAACTTAGCCAAACACGGTCAAGAGGTTATTGAGTCTGGACAGGCCGAGGACGTGCCTTTACCAACTTCGGACACAGAAGCTTTTACGAAGGGTGAAACATGTATTTTTTCTAACACTGGTGAAAAACGACAAGGCCACGAGCGCCACTCCAGCATTAGGAGACGTGGCAAACACACAAGTAGAAGTGTGAGCAGTGTACATTTCGAGGATAAAGAGGAGGCTGGAAGAAGACAAGCATTAGTTAGAAAGTACAGCGCTCCAGAAGGTGTGAGGAAAAGAGAATCACTTTCCCCATTCAGCGAGGCTGAAAGGCGTAGAGAAGCCAGGCGTCGGAAATGGTCAAGTGCCTCCTCGACTAGTGAAGAGAGCACAATTACTTCTATAACTGTCCCACAAGATTGGAAGCATTCGCTAGGAAACAGAGTTTCTCCTTTAACTATTCACCAGGAAAGTTATGCAGACATGTCTAGCGAAACATCAATACCTGCTGAACAGCACGAGGTTTCTGACGAAGTGACCTTAACTAGCTCGAACATAATCGAAGAACAGCCTGATGGACAAACGGAAGTGTCTCCAAGTGATATCCATACAGAACAAGAGATGACTTCCTGTGAAGGACAGGAAGCCCAGCTTGACAAAAGTGAGTAGGATTTCCATTCTAATAATGGCAATGGTGTAGCTAAACTAGAATGGTGTTGAACTGTGGTCGCTTAAAACAATAGATTGCGTTATTGTGGGTTGTAGCCCTTTAACTGATCAATTGCCATGGGACGATTAATCGTCTTATGTGACTTCCCGTATTTGGCAGGGGCTTTTATATCCCCGAAATGTTCTCACTGTGTTATAATGCAATATTTCTGCTACCATATTAACAACTTTCTTGTCCTATGACAATTCCTTACTTCACATTATCCGCCATCCATTTTTGTTTGGTCCTAACCTACTTTTTGTTTGGCACTGAATCTGTTAACAAAATACAATTTAAAAATAAAATAAGAAATAATGTTTTTAAACAAAAAAACCATAATACTAAATAATGGTTAATTGTTTATTTAATACACAAATAAACGTAGATATTATGATTTTGACTTGTGATCTTTCAACAAAATACAATAAAAATGTTGAGTGGTATATTGGCTAGCCTCGTCATCTAATTAGTGACGCGCATGAATGGAATAACGAAATTCCCACTGTCCCTATCTACTATCTAACGAAACCACAGCCAAGGGGACGGGTTTGGTAGAATCAGCGGGGAAAGAAGACCCTGTTGAGCTTGGCTCTAGTCCGACTTTGTGAAGACACATGAAGGGTGTAGCATAGGTGGGAGCGCAAGCGCAATTGAAATACCACTACTTTTATCGTTTCTTTACTTATTCAGTCGTGGGGATTTGTCCACAACAGACGAGCAATATCTCCGGTGGGCCTATTCTCGCTGGTCGCGAGATCCGCACAGTGGCAGGCAGGGAGATTTGCTCACAGCAGACGAGCAATATCTCCGACGGGCCTATTCTCGTTGGTCGCGGCAGCCGCACTAGTCAGGCGGGGAGTCTGACGGTAGTACACGCTTACACAGGTCCAGACACTTGCGAATGACAGGTGTACATGCCCAGTGGTCCGGGCGCTTATACGACCCTTACCTGCGAGATTTGGCTGAACGCCTCTTAGTCAGGTCCCAAAGGTCTAGGGTCTGGCCACTGCTCGCCTCCTGCTCGTGGGGGGGGGGGGGAGGTCTCAGAGGATTGGCGCTGAGCCGCCAGCGTCTGCAGCCTACCTTGTTCCAGACGTACTGGTTCCCTTTCCTCTGGATCAAACAAGGCAAGGCCGAGAGAGGGGACATGTCGTTTGGGCACCACATGTTCTTTGAAGCTCTGCCCAGGCATTGTGAGATGGAATTTTGGCCAAATTTCAATCCACATACTTTGGTCTGTCAAGACTGCGAGGTGCCACTCAGTTAAAATTAGGGGATCTGTGGAAGCGTATTGACTAAGCACTCGCTTTCCAGCCTGGTGGTATTCGGTTCAACCCCCATCGTGGCAGATTCAAATTGTAAAAATTGGCCTACACTCCCAGGTCGATCCAGCCTAAAATGGGCACCAGGAAATGTCTGGGGAAGTAAAGGCGGCTGGTATGATACTGACCACATCACCCACCGAGTGTTAGTCTATAAACACATGGGTCTGGTACTTTAAGGTCTGATGCGCATCAAGCCGTGTAAACGGGACCTTTACACTTTGCTGACTTAATTAAAAGTACATCGCCTCACTTTGAGCAAGAATATATCCTGTGTATGGATGAGGGAACGTTAATTTAAGCGAATTATGTGGTTCTGGAAATCTGTCTTTCATCATACATAGAGAATACATGTTTAGACTTTGAAACCTTAACGAAAATACGTAAAGCCGTTTAGGACAATGAACCTCTAGCCAAAATATACACATAACTTTGGGATTAGGTCTTCTAATATTTTTGTTTATCGTTCGGTTGTATTTTCATATTCTACAATTTAGCTTTGGTGCCCCGGTAACATAGTGGTGAGCGCTCTTGGTTACAACGACAGTGGTCAGGGCTCAATCCTCAGCAGTAATAGAGTGATTATTTCTGATCAGTAATTCCTAGGGGCATTTATAACATCAGATGGAAGATGTACAACAGAGATTAAGATCAGAAAAGGGCAAGCAAAAGCCTCATTTAAGAAAATGAAGAGTATCTTATGCAATACGTCATTGTCACTGAATGTAAGAAAGATAGTACTGAAATGGTATATATAGAACCAGTTTTGCTGTATGGTAGTGAATCTTGGAATGTAAATGAACAAATTAAGAAGAAATTAGAAGCAACAGAGATGTGGTTCCTTAGACGAATGTTGCGAATTCCTTGGACTGCCAGAGTAACTAACAATGACTGCCCGAGACAGGCTAATGAAACTAGAATACTATATACAACAATACGAAAGAGACAAACATCTTTCTTTGGTCATGTAATGAGAAGAGAGGCATTGGAGAACATCGTGACAACTGGAAAGATCGATTGGAAGAGAGGCAGAGGCAGACCAATAGAAATGATGCTGGATGGATTGAGACGGTGGCATAGAGGAATATCATCAGCAGAGTTGATCCAGAAGACCAAAGACCGAGATCTAAGAGAGAGAGAGAGAGAGAGAGAGAGAGAGTGAGAGTGAGAGAGAGAGAGAGAGAGAGAGAGCTAAGAACGCCTACGCCAGCTGGCAGGACACTTGATGATAATGATGATGATGATGATGAATTCTCTTCCATTGACCCAGTCTCTTTAAACTTTAAATGGACCTTTTTCCAGCCTTTAGGTGCATTGAGCGATGGTGCTAGGCCCATATTTTGATAGACAAATTGACCCTCGGTAGGAGATGTGGCTTATTATTACGCCGGCTGCCTTTACTTCCCTTGGTAGTTTCTGGTACGCCTTTTATGCTGGGTAGACCTGGGATTCCAAGTCAACATTGAACATCCACCCCGATGTGGGTTCCATGCCATGAATCCGGGGCAGTAGGCGAGCGAGTAGCTGCTGGACTTATGCTGTCTTCTGTCTCATTAAATCATCATCATCATCATTATGTGCCATGCCGGTAAGCGTGGGCGGTCATGTCTCGCCATCTCACTCGATCAACAGAGTCGCGGATTAGCTTAGTGATCCTTTCTCCATCATGTCACATGGTCAAGCCATCCAGGTATTTACTTCTCTGCCTTCCTCTTGCTCTTTTCCCCTCAATCTTGCCAGATGTCACCAAGTTCCCCAATTTATCTCTTATCATAACGTGACAAAAAATGTTGACTGTCTACGTCTAATTTCTCTAATCAGTTTACGATTTTCATTTGTTTCTTGTAGGACTTGGTGATTGGTTTTTCTGTCTGTCCATGGTATTCTTTGCCTTTTCCTCAGAAATCACATGCCTTTTAGAACAATTCCCAGAAAATTCTGTAAATTAACCCATTCCCATTCTATAAGGCTGGATCGACCCCGGAACTGTACTGATCGGAACAAATATTCCTACCAGTGGTGGGCATTGACCCCGGACCACTGTGATGACAAGCAAGCTTACTTTTAATAAAATGTGACCGCGCTGCGAATATCCATTGTTAGTGAGAAATGACCTGAAAGTCAATTCTCCAGCTTAAGAGTTAAAGTCAGTCTTTCACAGGGTTCCCCAGCCAGCCTACCAACAAATCAACCAACCAGCGTGTTGCATTTTCGCAGCTGTATCGCTGTTAACACCATGTCATTGTGTATTTCAGTGAGTGATTGGCCGTAACCATTGTATACATTATGGTACATTTCTGCAGGTGCAGATCATGAGGAAGGTCTCACAAGAATGGATACCCTTCAGGCTGACGACGAGTTGTTTAAGACTCTGGAAGAAGAAGACCCGATCAAAGAGTCTCCACACGACATGGAATCTTGGAATGAAGATGTTGACCCAAGTGACTTCAACGCCGACAACCGTAGCAACTTATCGGATATGGAAGAAAGAATCACCACTAAAACCAAGTTCAAGGGGGCTTACTACAACATTGGAAGCACGGAAGATCTGCTGCAGGAGTTTGCAAATGAATGCGACAGAGAACGAGCGATGTGGTCCAAACTGACTTATACTGAAAGCATTGACGTCGGGGATGTGGGAGTTGATCCTGTCAGGCCTCCTCGTCGCAAGTCTGTGAAATCTCTACAAAAGAAAAGAGGTAAATTGAAAAAAACGTACGGCATGTTAATGTAAGAAATGTTATCGTCGATTATACGCTTCTCCATAAAACCATTATTACTCTTTGTTTCTTTGATTGAAACTAAACATACCGTTCTTTTCTATGTAAGTCACCATAATTTAAAGAATGACAACAAACAGTCTGTCTTTAGTTCTTCTTTCTTGATCTTAAGAATTTATATTATAACACTCCAGGCAAAAAAAAAACAAACCCACAGAGGTTCCGTCTTCATCAGCGAATGCCGTAGGGTGTAGATGCTGATTGGCCCAGACACATGCTATTATAGGCAGGTCCGTTCATATCTCCTTTGTCCATTCTGTATGTTGCATCTACCGACTCTATCCTCTCACTCCAGCTTGACCGGACAATGTATAAATGCAAGTCTGTGTAAGAGAGAAGTGTCTCTTTAACACCCGTTCATTCCACGTCCGATCATTATGAGCGTTGTTTGCCGGCTCTGTGTCGAAGGGATTGCGGACGCAATTCGTAATCCAGCATACCGCGTTAGAAACACAACAGCGGACGATTTGGCAGCAGACCGCCCTGTGTTGGTTTTAATAAAATGGTGTTGCGGCTGGCCGAGTGGCTAGAACGCCGGATTCTCCTTCGGGAGACCCGGGTTCGAATCATCGGTAGGTGTGGAATTTTTTTTCTGTTGGTGGAAAAAAGAAAATCCTAAACTGCATAGTTCGCGACGACTGCACTAGCCAGGCGGCCTTACTTCCTCAGGCTCAAAGACCCCCCCCCCCCCCCTGCCATACACCGCAAGGTACTATATTGGCAGTAAATGACAGTTATGAATGAGCGTTCAGAAAGCAATGGCAAACTACTGATCGTAAACTTGCCAAGAAATCACAAACATCCAAAATAAAACTGATGTTGACTGTGACGTTCTATAAAAGATATACAGCTAACTGTTTTGTTGTTGTTGTTGTTGTTGTTGTTGTTGCTTACCACAGTCTGTCCCCACAAACCCATCACACTTTCATCGGTTCTTCCTTCCATGCATAACATGTTTCATTGAAACAAGTGGGTGCAAGCACTTTATCAATGTTGCCAAGGTCACACTGAGTCAATTAAATATTTACATATATGTACAATACAATGAGTGATTTTATCAGCAATGTGATTTCGTTGACAATGTGATTTCGTTTCATGATATATATGATTCGCACATTGCAGGTTTGTGTCGTAGAATGTTAGAAATGTTCTCATTCTTTGGCCTGAATATTCTAAGAACTCTTCTGTTGCATTTAGGTTAAATAGCTCAATTTAGTGCAAAATATAGTGAGAATAAGCAGCAAACAACTGTAGGTCCGCAACTACATCTAAGTCCTATCTAACTTTAGGAGGATTAGATATAGAGTTTGATGCTATCAGGTGGGAAATGTGCACAGTATGTCCTGAGCTGGCGAATCGGTATAACTTATTGTCACTGTTAATTGGTATTACTATATAGGAAAAATGAATACCACACAAATTCTAAATGACATTATTTCTACAAGGATTCTAATACACCATAATATACCGTCGCTGGAAGGATAGTAGCATGGCGGACTACCTGTCTCGCTTATAATGTCAACAGGTCAGCTTGGCAGAAAGGATAACAGCCCTCGCTCTTAAACTTCCGGTGACATGACGGCAAGGTAGGTGGTTCAACACCTACACCGGCATTAAGTTGGCCTTACACGTTGACGTCTCGTTTATAAATCAATGGCAAACTACTGTACATACAATTGCTTCGGAAATCAACCTGGCGTTGTTCGCAACGTCCCGCAAAGAACATGCAAGATTTATATACTTCGAAAGCAAGGAGAGTGGAAAGACAGAGATTATTCCTCACTTAGTAAGTTTCAATTTAAAATGAGTTATTTTGAAGAACAGTATTTTGAATACGGGCTGAACTATTATTTAAGTGCAATTTCTAATTCCTTAATGACGATTCAGACACATGTCCATTAAGCCGGCATACAAGCGGGCTAGTGATTGTGTTACCGCGGCTCTCCAGTCTATTTTGTGTAGGGAACATTCTCCAAAAATATGTAATATATACTGTGCATCACAACTAGACACTTAACATTCGCCGACAATGTGATTTCGCTGACAATGTGGTTTCGTTGAGAATGTGATTTGATTCACAACGTGATTTTCGCTGGCAATGGTATTAAAGTAGATAGGGCACAGTCCATGGTGACTATGGCGATGATTAATGAATTGATATGTCGCATAACAGTAAGCAGAAAAGGTACTTTTTTCCATATCCTGTTTATAGGACATCGCTCTCAACACCAGCATTTTACCGCTGTTGTTGATGTCTTGGCAAGTTTACGTTCAGTAGTTTGCCATTGCTTTCTGAACGACCGGCTCCCATACCAACACGTTAAGACCCAATCTGCTGCCGAATCGGTCGCAGCTGTGTTTCGAACGCGTGTAAGCGGGCTCACAAATCGCGTTCGCAAGCCCTTAGCCACGGAGGGCGATAGAAAACAGACTACACAGCATAAATAAGTACGCACGCACACACACACACACACACACACACACACACACATATATATATATATATATATATATATATATATATATATATATATATATATATATATATATATATATATATATATATATATATACCGGCTCCGTGGCCGATGGGTTAGCAGCTTTCTCCGCTAACTCCGAATACTCTCGTCACGTGACGCGACGAGAATTAGCAGTGGTTCGAATAGCAAAAGTGACTTATGAGAGTATGGAGCCGGTCGCTCAGAAAGTCGTGGCGTGCTGATGAGCGTAATCTAGCCTAGGAATCAACATACAGCTGAAAGATGCTGGTGTTGACCGCAATATCCTGAAACAGGATGGAAACGCGGGAAAAAAAAAAATATATATATATATATATATATATATATATATATATATATATATATATATATATATATATATATATATATATATATATATATATATATATACACACACTTATAAACTAAACTAGACAGGTCGAGAAAGCGATCATGCTGTTAAGGGGAACACATGGTCTTTAAATTCAGCCCAGGCTTTGTGCAATAGAAAGGTATAACTCCAATTTACAAACTATCGTCTGTCAAGACGGCAAGGTGCCAGTCAGTCAGTCAGTCAGTCAGTCAGTCGGTAAAGAAGGTAATTTGCCATTGTTTTCCCTCTTGGCAGTGACTACACTGGCCAATGACTGTAACCAACTCATTTTTAAAGAGAATCTCTGTCTACCGAAACACACGAGCGAGCACATCCAGCTACATGTCGGCTGCCATCAAGCTCAAACCACCACTTACTCACATTGTTTTACGGTACACTTTTGGAACATGCACTCCCCTTGTCCAATGGTGTCTCGTTGGGCTAGAGAATGGAAGAGTGAGCCTTGTTCTCATTTGAAAAGGCACCTCCCCTACACAATCACAGTCATCATCATCATTAACAGCCCTGCCAGCTGGCGTAGGCGTTCATGGCTCTCCACACATATCGGTCTTTTGTGTTCTGAATCAACTCTGCTGATAGTATTCCTTCATGCCATCGTTTCAATCCATCCAGTATATTTCTCTTGGTCTGCCTCTGCCTCTTTTTCCCTTAATCTTTCCAATTGTCACGAAGTTCTCCAATACCTCTCTTCTCATCACATGACCAAAGAAAGCTTTTTTTCTTCTTTTTACTGTTGTGTATAGTGTTCTAGTTTCATTAGCCTCTTTCAGGCAATAGTTTTTAGTTACTCAGGCGGTCCAAGGAATTCGCAACATTCGTCTCAGGAACCACATTTCTGTTGCTTCTTTTGTTGTTCTTCCTAATTTGTTCTTTCACATCCCAAGATTCACTGCCATACAGCAAAACCTTAATTAAATAAAAAGTATTTTAAATAAACAAAAACAACAACAACAGCAACAAGACTGCAAGTGTAAAATGAACACACAAGCCAGCCAAAGAAGGCAATGGGATAAAACTGTAAATATTGTTGTTGGAGCAGCTAGTGTTGCTTGGTCACACGCATCACATAAGGATATTGTGGTCCTCTTTCGTCACTTCGAACCATGCTCAGGATCTATAAAATTATATATATATATATATATATATATATATATATATATATATATATATATATATATATATATATATAGGTCGATTTTTGTATAACAAACGCTGAAATGGGCTACGAAATTATAGCTTGTATTGATTCTGAGTCATGCACGTTATTATGTGGAAGGTATTGATTATTTAGATCACTCCCTGTGCGGTGATTCAGTGTGTGCTTGTAAACCAATATCACAGAATTCATTAGTGTTATTATTCAAGATATGACAGCTGGATAGGTGATGCTATCTCCTCACATTTACCGGTCCAGTCCTTTTCTCAGTGAAGAAGACACTTAATACAAAAAATATACGTGTAAACGACAAAGACACAGGTCGTATATTGTGTGTTTCCACAAGGCATTAGAGCGGGTACTCTTAAGAAAAGTCAGATAGTTGTAAAACTAAACAAACAGCAACAACAGTAAAACACAACAGATACATTGTCACGTCTTAGCTACCATTTCTTGCGTTAATTTGGGGATTTCATAGCCATCATCACCATCTTGTGCCATGTCGGTAAATGTAACTCACCACCTCACATGATCGACACTGTCTGAGTGTTCGAGTAATAATGAACTCCATACATCCATCATGTGCCATGCCGGAAAGCGTGGGAGGTCTTGTTTCGCCATCTCACTCGATCACCAGAGTCGTGGGTCAGGTCCATGTTTCTGTCTCGACCATGCCACGTGGCCAACCCATACGGGTATTTACTTCTCGGTCTTCCCCTTGGTCTCTTCCCTTCGATCTTGCCACTTGTCACAAAGTTCTCCAATTCATTTCTTCTTATAACATGCCAAAAATTGTTGACTGTCTACGTCTAATATCTCTAATGAGTTTGCGATTTTCATTTGTTTCTTGAAGGGCTTGTACATTGGTTTTTCTGTCTGTCCATGGTATTCTCAGACACTACATTTCCACAGCCATCAGATGTTTTTTTTCCAGCTTGTCTGCTCATTGCCCACGCTTCACATCCATATAAAAGTACAAGTTCTATGTAGCACTTCAACACTCTTTTTCTCGTTTCAATTGATATTTTTTATTGGTCAGTATGTTTATTATCTTGCAAAAGGCTACATTCGCAAAGGCAATTTTGTTCTAATCTGTTCAAGGCATCTCCCATCTGATGTTATGACTATTCAGAGAAAACTCTACCGATTCACTTGTTTAAGAATAAGCCCATTTACTTGTATATTACATTGTGGTATTTCCATCTTCCCAGTGACGACCATAATCTGTGTTTTCTTAAAATTCAATTGTAACCCTAGTTGTTCACTGTGTGCAACAACCGCGTCTACTAAATGTTGCAGGTCCTGTTCATTGTCTGCTTTCAAGACTGTATCATCTGCATAGCTAATGTTATTGATGTATCGTCCCCCAATGATGATTCCTTCCATATCTTCTATATTTCTGAAAATATTTTCACTGTACAGGGAAAAGAGATCTGGAGACATTACACATCCCTGTCTCACACCTTTCACAATAGGCTGATATTGACCTACTTCATTATCAATTCTTATGGCAGCTTGTTGTTTCCAATATATGTTTTTTTTTACAAGTCTAAGGCCTTTTCCATCAACTTGTAGATCTTCAAGCATCCTTATCATGTCGACATGTCTCACTTTATCGAAAGCCTTTGTGTAGTCAATAAAGCAAAGGTGTAGATCTTTGTTTACTTCTAGAGAACGTTCGATTACTGTTCTCAGTATATACACATCATTTACTGTAACATTGCCTTCTACAAACCCACATTGTTTTTCTCCAATTTCAGGTTGTTTAATCTTCCTAATTCTTTGTTTTATAATTCTTAGCAAATTCTTCGTAATGTGACTAATTGTTCGATGCTGATCACATTCCAAGGCTCCTGATTTCTTTGGGATTGCAATAAATACAAAATTACATAATCCATGATGTATATCTCCAGTATTATATATTGTATTCAGCAGTCTGGTAACTTTATCTATTCTATATTCTTCTAAAGCATTAATAATTTCTTTTGTGATACTGTCTGAACCGGAAGTCTTGCCAGTTTTCATATGGTTAAGTGCATTCTGAACCTCCATCTTCGAAATTGATGATCCTTCATTATTATTTTGACTATCTCTGTTATCAGCATAAAGGTGTTTCACATATCTGACCATACATGTAAAATCCGATCTTTTTCTATTATGATTCCCCCATCTTTTGTCTTTAGGCAGCCTGCTGATGTACGTGTTCTTTTATCTGTAAACTCCTAAATTCTTTTTACTATTAGTTTGGTATTTTTTACTATTCTGTTGTTTTTCAATTTCTTTGCATTTTTTCTCGAGCCATACTTCTTTTTCCTCCTTACATAATGTTCTGACTTTTCTGTGAATTTCTTCATATTTGGCAGGATTATTTTGTTCTGTCTTCTTGTTTCTATTAGTTTTAACATTTCTTCTGTCATCCATGTTTTACGACCCATTTTCTTTAATGTTTGAATAGTTTCTTCTGCAGCCAAACCGATTATTCTATAAATAAAGCAATGGCAAACTACTAAACGTAAAGTTGTCAAGAGATCACAGACATCATACAAATGCTGTGGTTGACTGCGACGTCCTGTAAAAGGACATATAATTAACTTTTTAAAATATTTAAATAACGTCGCACACCATTGTTTTCCGTTTTGGCAGTGACTATACTGGTCGTTACGCCATTTCTCTATAAAGAGATTCTCTACCTACTGTCGGGAACTTGAGATCATAACCAACAACTATTTGTCGGCTACTCTCAAGCTCAGTCCGCCAGTTGTGTCGTGATTTCACGTTACCCTGGTTCAGGGGCTAAACGGGTATTCCATCTTTCTCAAGGATGTCCCGTACGCTCGCCGAGGGTAGAGAATGACGCACTTCTCCTTGGAAAAGGGATACTTCTTACTCGTCACTGGGCGGTTTCGACGGTATTTTAAATGGAGCTTATCCTAGCCGTGGACACGCATAGTGCCGGCTAGGGATTGTAATTTTGTTACCTCCTAGAGAGAAAAGGATCCTTGCCATACCTGGAACTGACACCCATCATTAGTTAGATCAACACCCAAACTCTTCGGCCTTTTTTTACTTACAGAGACCTCACGGCTACCCACAAAATCATAAAAAAGAGAATTAGAGAGAGAGAGAGAGAGAGAGAGAGAGAGAGAGAGAGAGAGAGAGAGAGAGAGAGAGAGAGAGAGAATGGGGTGGGGAGGTGGTAAGAAGTGCTGTGGGTTGAATTATATGCTTTTTCCATTCCATCAGCCATTCGCTCTCAACCTCATATCCAACACAAGGAAAATCCATTCCCACGCTTTTTTCCAACTTCTCGGCATCACTGTATATAACAGTGGTGCGTTTTTAATTTGCTTCAGTATATTGCTTGAGATTATCTCATCTTGATTCTGTATTCTGTTAGAGTTACAGATTATCAGAAACTGATAGCTTATCGAAGCAGCAAACAGAAACTTGTAACGTAAGATATCTGCAAACAGAAACTGAAAGATTAGCGTAACAGCAAACAGAAACTGTTAGCTCAAAATAACGACAAACATAAATTTATAAATTAGCATAACAACGAACACAAACTGATTAACACAGCTGCAATCAGAAGCTGGCAGAAGTCACATTAGCAGCAAACAAAAACATATTGAGAAACATAGCAGCAAGCATACCTTATAGAGCAACGTATCATCAAGCCAATTCCAATTTCCCCCCAAAACAATTCTAAATTCGGTCTCATCTAACCTGCTTCCTCAGCGGTGGTTATTGTTGAGAGCCGTGGTTGTGTGGACTGTTAGTCCTAATTCCTACTGGTTTTATTGGTATTTTGTGCTATCTGTTTGTTTTCTTTGTCTTGTGTTGGTCCTGATAAAGACAGGTCCTTGGTGGGGCCTACTAGGGCCCGCATTCTTTCGTTTGTTGGCCTCTTTTCTCTATTAGCTCTGCTACGTGCTTGTCGATTATTGTGTTATTCTCATCGGAGCTGGTCCCGGTCATGTCCAGTCCACATAAGGACTTGATGTAGGCAAAGGCAGAGCATTCAAGTGCAAGACTCAAATTGTTCCCCCAGTCAGCGACCCGAACTCCTTTACTTTGGTTTGTTTTTTTGGCGTTTTTCATCATCACATGTGGGATTGGTGTAGCAACAAGATGACCCGGTCTCCCAGTCAGCCTAATTCAGGTGCCCTACCGGAAGAGCCAACCCACCTTCCTGCCATTCACCCCGCCATACTCAGCTGTCCACCTCAGGACAACCGGTGTTTTTGTTTGTTTGTTTGTTTGTTAATACCTACATACGGATATTTTAAAAATAATTAAAAATAACACGCACGCACGCACACGCACGCACGTACACACACACACACACACACACATACACACATTCATATATATATATATATAATATATATATATATATATATATATATATATATATATATATATATATATATATATATATATATATATATATATATATATCTTATATATAAAAAAGGATGTGCGTATCTCCGTATGTCCTTTATTCGTTCGCGAACGGCCCATCCGATTGAGATGAAATTTTCTACACGCCTTCCTTTCATTCCAGAGCTGTCAACTGTGATATTTTGTTAGTGTGAAATCGCCTGCTTACTCAGTATTATTTCATTTTTCATTTTTCATCATAATTTCATATATCTCAGGGGACCTAACTCTGTAAAAGTTATTTCAAGGGGCATAACTTTTCTGTATAACTTATAGTCATATTGTGGCATCGTTTTCAAAGATTTATAAACTCTTTGTCCATAGTTATGTACCGGCATATGAGTTATAATAAATAATGATACAAACTGTAAGGCATTTTCAAAGTTTTCATAAAAATAATGCACAATGCATAACATTGTAACTCATCTTTTTTTGCTTAAGAAGTTACTGTAGTCATGCAGGTGATTAGAAAGAGTTTTCATTAAAAATAATGGATGGTGTGTGGAAGGGCATTTTTTAAAGTTACTTTTTTTGTTGTATGAATTTAATGAGACGCTACCCGCCAGGAGCTGGGCGAAGTCACGCCGGGTCAGATAGATAGACAGACCCACCTTTTCGCTGCAGTTGTCTACTCCTCCTTTTCCTTCTTCTGCTGATGCTGCTGCCGCCGCTCCATTTACCCAAGTTAATTGTTGGGGGAAGATGTAAAGATCTTTCAAGTGCTCTTTCTAATGCTTTTTGTAAGTTGGTCTTCGTTTATCTAAGGTTGTTCTAACTGCAACCAATAAATGATTAGACAGACAGGCAGACAGACAGACAGAGAGGGAGGGACGGACAGACAGACAGACAGACAGACAGACAGACAGACAGACAGACAGACAGACAGATAGTCGGTAACGGGAACGGGAACTTTTATGACTACTTATATGAATTAAATGAGATGCTCCCCACCAAGGACTGGGCGAAGCCGGGCGGGGTCAGCTAGTATATATATATAATACATAAAGGTCTTCCCTGTTCTGCATAGGAACTGTCTGACCAGTCGCTGTATTTCTGGGTTGCTGTTTGTGTGCAGGCACTCCGTCATTGTCATTGGGGTCCCAGGTTTGACGAAGAGATCTCTTAGATCCCTTCGCTCTCTATTGTACTTGTCGCATACTAGTAAGTAGTATTCAATGGTGTTGTTTTCTAGGCAATCTCTGAAGAATGGGTTTTCTCTTGTGTCTTTCCAGTTACCTAGTCTGATTCTCCACAGCTGTCTGTTTGCCGGTGCTTTCATGTTGGTCTTGACTTGTGACTTGTATCTGGGTTCACCCAGTACTTGGTATGCATGACGACCTTTAGCGCTGTCTCGCCACTGTTTTTGACGATATTCTTCCCTTCTACTTTACCTAGGCCTGTGCTGATTTTATTATTGCTGGTTAGTCCTCGTTTCGCCGTTCTGTCTGCTTGTTCGTTTCCCTGGATACCCCTGTGAGCTGGTATCCATCAGATGGTGACTTGGCATCCCTTGTACCTGAGGTTTGTGGCTGTCGCTAGTACTTCCTCTTTTATGTCGGGTCTGTTGCCTCTATTGAAGTTCCCGAGCGTTTGTACTGATGACAGAGAAAATCAGAACCTGATAGAGTAATATAGCAGCAAATACAGCGATAAAACTTTCGCCACAGAGCAAGCACGACAGGGCGCTTTCAATCGTCAGATATCGTCCCCTTTCCTGGAATGTTTCGGCCCGTTACCCTCGTGACGCCCTCAAGGGGCAGGCCCACCCGCGCCATGGCTGCGGGTGTCTTCTTCCTATTATGTTTGTACCCAGTTTCGTGACGTTTAATTTGTTTTTCGTCTTGTCTCAAACACGGGCATTGTGTTTGCTCCCAAGTCGCCATACGCTCGGGGAGTAGAACATCGTGCATCTGATACTTCGTGTCCTCATGTATATTCTAGCACCTTCGGCCATGAGATGCTAGCTTCTTCCCCGGCCGATCACCTATGTCGTTTGTCTATGCATCGATGGTTCTCTATGCACCAGTATACGTCATTGACGCCATGTTGCCTTCATCATACGCTGTTCATAGCTCAAGGAGTCTCACCCCCGATCGCCCCCTAGGAAGCCAGCCTTTTCTCTGGAATTCTTAGTTGTGAGCTTAGCCTCCCCAACATTCACACCTTCTCTGCTGCCGAGCGCCGTCTTCGCAAGACGACTTACACCACCATAAGAAACTTAGCAGAAGGCTAGGCTCCGGCCGACATTCCTTTATCTCTGTTACAGCTACAAAGTGGTGTTTCGACTACACTACAGGACAGAATCCTAGTGTCAAGAGCACTGAACTCATTTGGAGGGATAATTGATAGAGTATGACAACAGCACATATAAACTTACACAGGCGGACAGTTAGAGCATTGCTTTGCTGATCCGGCAGCTTCTGCAGCTTGTCTTGTTCCAGATGTAGGGGTGTTACCTTTCCTCTGGAGTGAACTAGGCAGGCCGAGAGAGGGATCATGCTGCATGGGCAACACATGATCTCTATATTTTAGCCCAGGCTTTGTGCTATGGAGAGGCAATAACTCCAAAAGTTATTATGCCTTTTTAAAGCACAAACTATCGTCTGTCAAGACGGCAAGGTGCCAATGTGTGTGTGTGTGTGTGTGTGTGTGTGTGTATCATAACAGCAAGCATAAAAGTGATAGAGCATCAAAACAGCTAACAGAGACTTATGGAATATGATATTAGTGAACAGAAACTAAGAGAGTAGCATAGCAACCAAAATGAACTGATAATGTATCGAAACAGCCAACAAATTTATAGCGAATGAAAACATGAAAGAAAAAAAACTAATTAAATAGTATCATAACAGAAAAAGAAAAACATAATCTTATATAACAGTATATAAGCAAACAGAAACTACAAGCATATCAAACTGCAAACAGAATCTGTTAAGCTTTCAAAACAGCGAAGAGGAACTCATTGAGTTTCATAACAGTAAACAGAAACTGACAAAGTATCATGGCCACAGCAGACAAAATACAGTGGCAACAGTACACGTAGTATGCCAGCTCAGTAGAGGAATTAGTAGACGTGCAAAAAGAGTTTTAAAATATAACATCCCACAGTACCAACAGAAACACAGCAATTATCAACACAAAAGATAAAGCTGAATCAGAGATGTTCCTAACAACTAAAACAGTATATGGACAACAGCAACACTATGGCGAAGGAGTTACAAACGCACTTCGTAATCCCACTTACTGAGTTCGAAACAGCTGCGGGCGATTTGGAAGCAGCCGCCTTGCTTGATTTTCATATAATGGTATGCGTGCCGGTTGTTCAGAAAGCAATGGCAAACAATTGAACCCAAACTTGCCAAGAAATCACAAACAGTCGAAAAATGAAGGGTGTGACTGCAACGTCCTTTAAGTGCTTATGCAACTAACAACAAATAAAGCTTGTACGTGTTAACAAAAACATCCGGTAGCGTACAACGCAGAATAGAAAACAAACGACTTTATGTCAAAGATTATTTATATTAACATATTAAACCAAGGGAAGTTCATACATAGACACGTATGTATAATTTGGCTCTCTTAGAGGTATAAGAAATAAGTTGAGCCTAGAGGACGCATAGAGGACAACATTAAACAATTGAAAGCTATACGGACCAAGATTCGAACCTGTCGCCACCAAATATCGACGCCACCTCGCTAAAGGAACAAGTGTAGTTCGGCGCATGAACAAATATACACCCCTAGTCTTGGTGACCACAAAGGGTTCCCCAGCTGACAAAAAAAAAAAGCTTGTGTCTTCGTCTGTCTGTATACAAACATACTCACATACATATCCTTCCATCCGTCTGTCCGTCCGTCCATCCATTCATCTATCCATCCAATCATGCACCTGTCCATCCATCCATTCTATATACACATACATATATACTATTTTTTTTATAAACAGGTTACATCCGAAAAATATGTTTATTACATTAATGTGATACTTGTGTCCCATGATATAGGTGTAGACAGAAACCTGATATAGTTTTTATCCTGTACTAGTGATGATTATAATATGTTGTTATCTATGACACATCATATGTATGATTATTTATTGTATATTGCCATAGCCACAATAAGTACCCAATTTATATTACATATTTTCATTATTTTTTGTTGCTTTCGATGAACTATACTATATTTTTTATTATTATATTTTGCTGTCGGCAAAATATACCATATTTATTATCATTGTTGCTTACAATAACATATAACACTTATTCAATTCTAATTTCACATTGTCCTTAAAATGAGTAGTGCATTAGATAATGGTTCTGTTGCTTTTTGTAGCTAAAGGGTTAGGAATGCAATTCACAATCTCGCATACCGCGTTCATAACACAGCTGCGGGTGATTTTGTAGCAGATAGCCTTGCACTTGTTTTCACACAATGTTATTAGCGGCAGTCGTTCGAAAAGTAATGACAAACTACTGAATGTAAACTTGCCAAAACATCACAAACGGTTTAAAAAATACTGCCACGCCCTGTAAAGGGTATGCAACTAACTTTTTATTGTCTTGTGGCTTTTGTCAACAACAACAAAAAAAAACAACAACAACAACAAAACATGTAATTGTCGAAAACTTAATTGCAATAACATCTATATTTCTTCTACCAGATGGCCAGATACAAGACGGCACACAGGTACTACTGGCATGCGGGTAACGTATGTAACGTTCATAATTCGAGTAATTACTTCCAGGGTTCATGTTATGATATCAAGTTATTTTATCCCTGGATTGGTATGACGTATATATCATAATTACTTTCTAGATTGGTGTGCTGCTCATAAACATTTTCTTTTGAAGATAAAGTGGTGGATTTCCCTTACTCTCCACATCCATGTGGGTTGTTTGTTACATATCTTATTTACCACAATGTATGGCTAACAGGGCAAGTATGTGCCTTTCACTGATTACTTCAATTATTATCCGCTTGTTCTGGTGAATACTTGTTCCCTTGACTGTGTTTGCCCCGTCCATGTGCCTTGACCGTCCTCCATTACCAGGATGTGTAGTTTATTGGGAGTTTTCCTTCATCGGGCTCAGACTATTATGCCATTTCTCATACTCTTCATATGGGAAGCCGTGGCTGAGAGGATACGGTATGCACCTCAGGTTCGGAATGTACTGGGTTCAATCTCAACATAGGACTTCGAGTCTTTCCGAAGAACTACTTTTATCTAAATGATATCACAGTCCCCCTGATCTCTTGGCTAGTGAGATCAGAAACACAGCCTTATCAGATAAGGGCGAAAAACTTGGAGGTCCCGCGTGCAAGCTGTGCACGGCAGTTGGACATCATAAAGAGTTTGGAAAACACTTATCAGTTACCTTGAATGGAATCTGTCTAGACATAACATACCTTACAAGTACATTCCGTGGTCAGACACGGTGACCTATGAGGTGCTTAACTAGGTGTGATGCACCTCTCTCGGGGGAGGAACAGACCAGAAAGACAATAAGATACTCTCAGGTCCTTTCGAGGACTTGATAAGTAACCCAATAATGTGTAATGTTAGTGCGGTTCCAACTTCACAGCAAAGGGTTGCCCCAGTATGCTCCGTTCCTGTGGCAGTGAATATCACACGAAATACTGTCCCTTGTGAAAAGTGAAACAGACAGGAGTTTCGAAAAACCAACAGATCGCACAGGTATACTATGCATAACGCCGCTGTGAGAATGCCGATGGAAGCGGCAATCACTATAAAATCAGTAGCCACACATTACTGCATAAGGCAACCCGGTTAGTTCAGCGATCGACCAGCCGCAATTTTTCTGAACATGCAGTTCATGCTAAAAACAACCGCGGACAGATGTAAAAGCACTCCAGACGAAATTCACAGCTCACAGTGTCGCTCCACGCACTCAACTTAGTTAATGGACTCGAGGAGATGCAGTGATATAGTAATTAGTGCAATTCCCAGCAGTGACAAGGTTATTTTTTAGTCCACGATAAATCTGCGTCAGACCAGCCTCATAAGCAAACAGCCCTTAACTGTATGGGTTCAGTGAGTTGATAAGAAGATAGGCACTTGCAAAAATGCTCAGAATTGTGTAAGCTAATGGTGGAGATAAATGGCACTGGCTTCAACAGCTCATCCTACGATGCAGTAGTTTGTATGTACTACTTTACATCTTCACCCCTAATATTTGATTTTGATATGGTATCATTTATTACAAAAATTGATATACTCAAATACAATAATACATTAATATGTAGCCATAGTTTGAATGACGATATTATGTCATATCATATAACATTTTGTTTTCATTCAATAATTACGTCTTTGGAAGGGGAGTGACGCTGATGGGGGTATACCTGAACAAATCAAGGAAGAATGCGAAAGTCCAGATGGTACAGAGGCAGACAAGCACGTAACAGGGAATGATGTCAAGGCGAATGGGGTGAGCTGAGCTTTTCTATTGATTTTACACGTGTAGAGCAGTGATCAACTACACATATAATGGAAGTACATGTGTTTGATCACGTAAGTAGTGTAGAAGTAGGAAAGCCGCCCTTTTTTTGAGGCGCAAAAGCGATTTGCGCCTCAAAGGGCGATAACTCCGGGTTTTTGAAAAAGTAGCCGTCGTCAGAGTAGGTGTTGGGAAGTGACTCATCGGAGTCGGTGTGGTCTAGTGACTCATCAGAGTGGGTGTGGTCTAGTGACCCCCTTAAATTGTAGGTACTATAACAACATAATAAATACAACATGAAACATTCAAAATAACAAACGACGCAAGTAAGGTATATAATGTTTTTATTAAACCATGTATAGACAAACAATACAATGCATATTAAATAAGTAATGGCGTAGTCGATATATTATCACTGTCAACCTTTCTTTTTATATACAGATAGACAAAGATTCACGATATTGCTGATACGTATACACTGCAGAGTCTTGTGTTTTGAAGCCTATATTGGTCCCCCACTCGGTGTTTGGGTGTTGAGAACTTCCAAAAATGTGTCCTTGTTTAGATGAGTGTTGTGGTGTTTGCTCAAACCTTTGGTACTGATTTTATCATAATCACCGACACAAATATACGTCTTACTACACAGCGAGACCATCCCCTTCCCTTCGTATTCTAGTTTGAAAAGACCAGGGGTTCTTTTTTCATAGGCTTTGATATCCACACAGTCCTGACAGCTAGTAATTCTATGAACAGGGCAGGTTTCAGACGGGAACCACTGATTGTAGACTCTGTCATATTCTTCTCGTAGGTGTGGTCTAACTACTCCAGAGAGTTAGTCGGCGCTAAGGACCAAATATAGAGAGTCAGTGTCCATTTCAGTTAGTTGGTAGTCTTCTTTACAGATAAATTTGTCTAGAAAGTCATAATAAAAAGCTAACATGCGCAACTTGGCATATTGATAAACGAAAAAAACCTATTTGTATAGGTAGATCCCAGACAGTTTTCTTTTTTAGTGTTTCTACTTCGAATAGATCAGCTGTAATACCAGTCATGCTTTTGAACCTGGGGTTATTGAGTACTTTGATAGTGTCTTTTCCCTGGCAGTAGGAGACATCGGTATGTTTGGCTTTATTAGTTAACGTTTTGCCGTAAGCGGCGTTACCTAACAATTTCATCGTGTCTGCTGTAATACACTCAGCAGGATTTTTGTCCCCTTGGCGACGGGCATTATACACTGTTTCCCCAAATTGCTTAAAACAACTAACCGGTCGATACTCTATTGTCTGGTAGATGTGTGTAACCACCAACCCATGAGCTAGATACCACTTTAAAAGAGGGGTGGCTAATAATATTTTCTTCCCGAAATAACTACCAATCAATGTCCGTCGTGGGGTACTCAGTAGTTTATTTTTTATGGCGTATTCTTTCATAAACTATCCAATATCGTCTCTCGACACTTCCGTGTTCTTAAAAATAGGGGGCATTTCGGCAAAGGCCTCTTGTAAATCAACAGGGGTCTCTATATCACACTCCACCAACCCGAAAAATGTGTCACTTTTTACAGCCTCGATGATCTTTTTTTCACTCAACGACCCCCAAGGAAGCTCTGACGGTGGAAATTTTTCCTGTAAGAAACACTTGATGGTTGTGTTTGATCTCTTCAATCTCTGCCACTCACATTCCCAAATAACCTTAACTGTCACCCCGACAGTTTTTTCTAGATACGCGTGGATGTCACACGTATTCTGGTATAGTTCTTCTAGCGGTTTCTTATTAACGTGATTAATTGTTTTCCCAGTAGTTAGACGGCATGATGGGTGCCCATGGAACAAACACCCATGGAATTGGTAAGCTGTATTATTCTTTTTATCCCACCCACCTACTCGAATATACCGATCACCGAGTTGCATCTCATGACTATTGAATTGGGTTTTTAAATCTATGTTTTCAGTATGCGACACCCAACTTAACCACTCTCGACACTGACGTGTGTATTTGTGTAATCTATGTGCTCTAAAACCATCCTCACGACTTCTATATATGGGGAATTCTGATGTCATATCTTTCATCAGAGACGAAAGGTATAAGGCATTCGCATCAAACCCTTTAATACGTTTTACCAGTTTATTACCCCTGATACGGGTCTCATTGGTTTCGTGGTAACGATGAAAAATGATACTCGGCCCACCCACTATATTGTCTCGTAACAACTTGTGCACCTTCTTCTCCTTCTTCGAACACAAAACAAAAGAAACATCTTTATTCATGGTGTTGAATAGGTACTGTAAAATAATACCGGGGACTGAGGTGGCCTGCTTTCACATATCTATTTTTAACTCTGCATAAAAGGGTACTTGTTTGTCCAGGGCTTTTAGAAAGGGGGACACGTCTTTAATGTTGTACCAAGTTAGAAAATCCCTCAAGGTACTCATCTTATTGTTGGTCCATGCTTTCTGACAAACGGTGTATTCTGCCTCGGAAATGTTACGGTTTTTAAGTTTAGAGAAAAAGGCCGTATGTGGTGGTAGGGTTGGCTCATTTAACTTTCCCAGATCGGTCAGATACTCGTATGACAAAAACCCCTTTGTCTCTTCTATACCAAAAGAGGCCAGATATTTCGCGTAACTTACCCCCGGGACCAGAAAGTTGGAGACGTCAAGGAATTTCAGGCTCATCTGTCGATACGCACATGAAATTATTATTTCTTTTGACTATAAACTTGAATGGTTTAGCCTCTCGTTCAAGGAAATACCGCATTAAATAAGGTTTTATAATGTTTATGTCATATTTTCCGCTATTCAACCCAAACAGAGGTAATTATTTCAGAAAGGAGTCGAGTTTTTCACTTAATTTTGGTTGGACACCTAATTTTGCAAAGGTTGACTCGAACTTTTTGAGTAACAGCTCATAAGACTTAGCGGATATGTCATGGAGATAGTCCAACATTTCATTTACGAGGACCTGTGTATCACCTGTGATAATGAAACATTTAGGTGTGTCGAACCCAGGGACATTAGAGGCGACCGCACACGAGAGGGGGACGTGTCTGGCAATAAAGGTTGTCGACTTTGAATCAGTTGGTAAATTTTCTCTAAAGAAAAAACTTCCCATGTCGTAGCATGCTCTATATGGGAAAATAAAGTTTGCGTCCACGTCAAACCCGTGTTCACATAGCAATTCCAAGATGGATTCAGTCGGGTGATAAATCCCGCCTTTATATATTTCAATGGTAGCTATGCCTTTACACGTAAGTTCGTGACGTCTCAACTGCCAATACACTTTAAACAATTTACCGCATTTCCCACAAGAAAAACATCGAGCGGCCCTGTTAATATCAAGAATATACATGAAATGGTTTTCATGTAGAAGGAGATTCAGTATATCTGGATGTGTACTAGTACTTCTGATTTTCGGAACTAGATGTTCCTCCTCTGTAAATGCAAACACATTGATTTGTATTTTGAAACATTCTTCCAGGGCAGGTAAATCAACTAAATTGACCCCGGTAAAATCCTTGTGGGATTTCAATCCTTTATACCGAACCCATTCTTTGAATATTGTTCGTGTGTATTTTCTAATCGCCCTACCCTAACTGACCCGGTTCTAAAAACGCCCTAGGCGCGGAAAAAGCACCTATTATCATTATAAACCTTACCATTTTTGTCGAGGTGAAGAGTATTAATAAAATTGTTGTGTTTGATAAAGTCGGGAATATTAGTCATACAACAACCACCGGGGAATTCTACCAGTTTATACACATAAAAAGTGATACTGGGGATTGATTCGACATAGTATTTTGTATCTGGTCGTGTTAGTGTCGCTGAATTCACCAAGTCAACAGCGTTTAGTTTGGTCACAAGGGCCTCGAAATCAGATATATTGTTCACTAAAAATGGTAAAGTAAACAACGAAGAGTTAGTCGGACTGGCATGGTAGAACCGTAGGGCTTGTGTCTCTCGGTGTCTCAAGACTATGTGCAAACTGGGGATTAGATTATTTTGAAGCGGGAATTTTGAACATTAAAGAGCGGGAATAAACGAGTGCCCCAATCTGTCGTCATGTCAGTATCTGGTCAGTTAAACAATGTCCATTCACACAGATACCGACCGTGTCGTGTATGTGATCTAAGCGTGTCCCAATGGTCAGTATATACAACCCTAACATCTGGGGGTAATTTCTGTAATGACAGATATTCAGTAGTTGTGTTAACACCAGACGTTCCTGTCTGGTCTTCTGCAGCCATGGCATGTAGTTGATCAGATGTTGACAAGGTATCTGTTGCTGATAATGCGTCACTTGGTGTGATACTAGCTGGTTTATTATCTGTGGGCAGCAAGACACCTGATGTTGATAGCTGATCATTGTTACTTGGCGACACGTTATCACCCGAAAAGACACCTGATCACGATAACGCATCCGTACTACGCTTGGCGCCAGCACTGGAAGATGATGATTGGTTTGTCTTGGTAGCTGACAGTATTTGAGTGTCTGTAACTGACGACACACTATCCTTTGATGTTTGTTGTTCAGATGACTTTCGGCGTTTACCAGTAGATTGGTCATCTGTAGTCAGATCACTTCTCCGCTTGCGGTTTGTGGATTGTTGATTATTAGCAGACACGCGGTTAGCTGATGGTTGAGTGGTCGACACATCACTGAATACTGTTTCATGTTCAGTCTTTATGTGTCTTTGTAAATTATCGTATCTCGTATAACTACGATCTCAAAAATCACAAGTAAACTGTTGTGTCGAATGTATAGTCGCAACATGTCGACGTAGATCAGCAGGTCGTGTGAAGATTTTATTACACAGAGTACATGTGTGTTTCCGCGTAGCTGACATTCTCGATACACCACCGGATAAAATGGCCGAAGTATTTGTGAATGTTATTCAGGCATACAACACAGTTTGTAAGACGACAAAATTATTCGACTACTTGATTCGAAAATACACGATGTTGTTTGAGTCTGTTGTAGATAATATGGCAACTGATCAAACATGTATTTGAAAATATCACAGATGAATTATTGTCTGATGCAATTATGGTCGGTTAATAATGTTAATGTCTTTTGCCAGATATTTGAGACAGAACTCCTTCTACAATAGTGACGTGTTACAAATTGTAACCAGTTTCATACGAGTAGCTTTTCTGTATCAGAAGACACGCTTGGTAAAGTCCATTGAATTTAATATCCGTTGAATAAAAACATCCTTCTTCGTTGACTGCAACAATGAGAAAAGACTTGGTCTTCATTGCGTGACTGCTTTTGATACTGTCTGCGTGAGAGAGGTGTATATCTGAAATGAACAACGTTCTGTCAATAAGAATCAACCAATCAGAACACAGATAAATAACTAACATCAAATCACAAATGTCATTTCACCCTTAGAGACCAACGTTCTATCTGCCTGACATTATGAATCAACCAATCAGAGAACAAATAAGAAATTAACACCAAATCACAAATGTCATATCTCCTGTAGTGGTCTGAGGGACATTTTGAATCAACCAATCAGAGAACAGATAACACCAAATCACAAATGTCATGTTCCAGATGCATGTCATGTGATCGAAGCCACGCCAACTTTGGTCGTTTGTGTCCATTACCAACGTGTTCCAGATGTATCTTTATGTTTGCAACCCGAACCTACACCACCTTTGACCTGGTGTAACCCCCTTTAACATGTGCTTGGTTGTAAAATCGTCACACAGACCGATGAAGAGTCATACATCTCTAACACATCGTCAATGGTATGATGACATTATTTAAACCATACAGATAGCACTAACGGTCCTATAATATACCATTGGATATTTTGTAATAGCTATATATCGAAAAGTCCCAGGTCGGCTTCTCAAATATGTATCAAAGTTGATGGTGGGCCTCCTAACACGTGGTACTATTTTCACTTTACACAGTAAACAAACTATTTTAGTAATTAAAGTTTGTTTTAAATGAAAAACGGAAGTACCCTCACTCGCGAAATTTGAAAATTCATTGTTGCCACACAACATATGTGTGTATAAGAAAAGTATTGCAGGTTCATGGTTGATCCAGAAATCCACATTCTTACACACATGACATAACACTACCACTCAGTAACATATCCTTTGCAGAATCTCGTTCCCATAACAATCCGCCGAAAAACATTCTTGATCACAACCACGATGTCCCATGTCTAATACACCCATCTGGAGATCATCCATCTTCTCTTTGGTCTTTCTGTCTTTCAAGCCATACACCTCTCCGTTATTGCTCTCTCCAAACTTTCATGACCAAAATATTTCAATTTTCTTTGATTATCTTTAAAAACCAACCATCTTCAATGTTCTTGAAGTATAGATGAATTTGTTCTTTTTACCCAAGATATTCTTAGAACCCATTTTAACATTTATATTCAAGTGCATTTATGGGATGTTTAGTAAGTGTCTCACATGCGTATGTTGAATTCTCTTAAACACCGAATTTTTTTGTAGTTCTATCTGTCCCATCCCATAATTTATCCAGTTGTTTTGGTCTTTGAAAACCAATTGATAATCGTCGTTTAATTTCTTTCATTGTGTCACCGTTGTTCGCAACCAAGATATTCGAAAGTTTCCACCACCTCCATGGTTGTTATGGGTTTCTTGGCAAGGTTTGCCGAAAGCAGTTTGCCATTACTTTCCTTCTGGACAGTGAGTGTGCTAATAGGTGGCCGTACTGATGAGATCATCTGTCTTTCGCTGCAGACCATAACCAACAACAATAGGTTGGTTGTTGTTACAACTCATCCACCTGCTTCAATGGCTTCGCGTAGCCCTGATTCGTCTATATGGGTACTCCACCCAAGAGTGTCCCGTAGACTAACAGAAGAAAGGAGGATACCCTGCAATCCGGACTAACTATCATACACACGTACAATGTATGACAATCTCTCAGAATGATATCACACACATAACAACAACAACAACAACAACAACAACAACAACAACAACAACAACAACAACAACAACAACAACAACAACAACAACAACAACACACACACATAGGCGGACACGCAGTCATAGATACCAGTATATCCACATAGAGAAATAGAAACCCAACGACAAATAAGCAGATACACACAGACAGCCAGCCATACAGACACACACACAGCCAGACATATAGATAGACAGACATACAGATAGACAGACACGCTTTCAGTCATAGGCGCAAACACTAACACACACCATTAACACCCCCCCCCCCCCCAAACAAATAGATACAGCAAACATGAAAACACGGCCAGAAAGTTCCCCCATCACATTACATTCTTAGTTTTCAATCTTTGTGGTCAGAATATGGTGAATTTTAGATTTATTCTGATGACATCATTTTGATTATCATGTGTTTACACATCTATTCACCCATCATGTCATTAAGCGTGGGAGATCATTTTCTGCCATTTCACTCGATCACTAGAGTCGTGGATCAGTTCTGGTCTCGCCCATACACCAGCGGCCAAGCCATCCAGATATTTACTTCTCGGTATTCTCCTTGTTCTGTTCCCTTCGATCTTGCCAGTTGTTACCATGTTTAATTCTTTCTCATAAAATACCCAAAATATTTTGTCTACGTCCAATTTCTCTAATCTATTTACTGTTTTCATTTTGTTTTCTTGTAGGATCTGGTTATTTTCTACCCATGGTATTTGGATTTTTCTCCACATTTCCATCCGATGTTTTTCAGCCTGGTCCACACATCGAGACAAAAGTAACACTATGGAACACTTCAACGCGTTTTTTCTAATTGCAATTGATATCTTTTTGGTCAGTATGTTGTTCATCTTGCTAAAGGCTACATTTACTGTGACGATTCTTGTAATCTCTTCAAACCACTTCCCAACAGGTATTACGTCTGTTCGGAGATAATTGTACCGATTCAATTGTTTTCCCATTTACTTGTATATTGCATTGTGGTGTTTCCTTTTTTCCAATTGACGACAATAACCTGTGTCTTTTTAGTTCTAATCCTAGTTGTTCCCAACAACCCCGTCTACTAATTGTTGCAGGTCCTGTTCATTGTCTGCAATCAAGACTGCATATCTATTGTTATTGATGTTACATCCTTCAATGATGACTCTTTTCATATATTTCTGGTGTACAGGGAAAAAAAACTTTACACATCCCTGTCTTAATAGGTTGATATTTACCTATTTCATTATCAATCCATATGATAGTTTTGTTTTCTATATATGTTTTTTTCCCCCCACCAATTTGTAGATTTTCAACCACATCTAATTTGTTGATATGTCTTAAACTATTGACAGCCTTATTCATGTGATAACATTCACACCTCTTTTAGTGTTTTAAAACTGTATTGTGTTAAAAGTCTTGTGTATTGGTCGTGTGTTTACAGACCGTTGCATGGATGTTGACTTATGCGTTATTTTACATTCTGTACCCTTGAAATGGAGGTAACGAAATACTCCACCACCGATTAAAAGCGAAAATAAAGCAAGTAAAAACAGACAGAACTTGTGGCGCCTGACCTCTCGCTTCCCCCCCCCCCCCGCGCTTTCCTAGGCGAAGTTATCATAGCAGAAACCAGAAAGAACCGACAATACTAATCGGAAGATATAAGCAATTTACAGACACAGTATTGGTCATAGATAATGCAACAGCTCTACAATTGTTGGACAATGTAGTAATACGGAGTGCTCTATCAAGAACGTAGTAATAATGGTATCAAAAGAAAGTAAATAAATGTTTTGCATATCCTTTACAGGACATCGCTGTCAACGTCTTTCAGCCGATTTCTTGGCCAGCTTACGCTCAGTAGTTTGCTTTCTGAACGACCGGCTCACATACCCTCATAAGGTACCGACGCGATTCGAACTGATTCTCACAGTCGTCACGTTACTTACGAGATTATGGAGAAAAGTGTAACCTCTAGGCCAGCATCAAAGAAAGTGTCAAAATGTGACATAGAAACATTCTGAACCAAGTGGATAAATTACCTAGTGGTAGTTATCAGATGGATGATGTACAACAAAGATTAATGAACAGGACAAACAAAATTTTAGAAAATGAAAAAGTAATGTAAGAGAGTGCTATATAGTTTTGTTGTATGGGAGTGAATGTTGTAATGAACAAAAGAAGAAATTAGAAGCAGATGGTTTGTAAGGTGAATTTCCTGTCTGAGTAACTAACAACTAGAAAAGAAAGAGACAAAATAGCTGTCTTTAGTCATGTAAGAGACGCATGAACATCGTGACAACTGGAAAGTTCGAGGGAAAATAAGACAGTAACAGACCAAGATTAGAAATTATGATCGTGGATTGCCAGCAAAGTTGATTTCAGAACACCAAAGACAGCGGTATGAATGTCTACAACACGGCGCTTGATGATGATAGTGTCAGCAAAGTTGATTTCAGAACACCAAAGACAGCGCCATGAATGCCTACACCATTTTATGATGAATGCATCACGTGTTGCTGACGTGTTCCTTTGTAAAAGGTAAATTTAAAAAAAAAAAAGATGTGTGTGGCGTGTCGGCCACGCGAGAGAATGTACGAATGTGGCTTTGTACAGAGTGAAAATAAAGACTTTGTTCTTATAACCATTGGTTGTTTATATTCATAATATGGCGAAATTTAGATTTATTCTGATGATATCAAAATTAAATCTAATTATCGTGTTAGTAAAACACTTACACTTCACTGCGAGCCTCAGTTCGTCTGGGCTGGTGAATAAACACAACAATGTTACCCGTGTTTTGTTAACGTGCGCAGCCATCCGAGAAAACTTGGCAACAAGGCCCCCCGAGAAACCCCACTACGGCGCGGAATTAGCATAAAGTGTGCAACATGCTGAGTTTATAATATCAATATCTCTTATAAATTACACAAAACACCATCATTATTGGTTTTTTTTTTAAATCAACAACCTCATAATCTTTCACTTCACTATAAGTTTTAATACTTTTGACCTAGAAAAAGTTATATTATTACACATTTAAGGCGTCATACCACGCCTGGGTGTTCCAAGTTTGCATACATAAATAATTTTTAAAAATATATATGTATGCTTTATTATGATATATTGCCTTTTAAAATACTTAAAACTTGGTATTGTTTAATATTACAAGGTTCATTTTTCTTATATTTGAATCATTTTGTCTAAATCTGACTTTCCCCGAACGGGCATAGCACAATTTTACATATAAATTCTGTCTTTTTATACAACCGAAAACAATACTTTATTGGTGTTTAAACATAATGGGGAGTAATTTATATATTTGTCTAACCCTTATATGGTTATACAACTGTTCTAGAAATATGTTTTATTAATAGCTGTAATTCTTTTGTTTACCATCTCCGACATAGCACACTTGAAATATTGTTGTTGTACTTTTGGGTCGTTATCACCGTTACCAGAATTAATAGTGTAGTTGATAAAGCACTCGACTCGGGTCCGGGCGAAGGTGGTTCGACCATCAGAATGAGCATTTTTTTTTTTTAATTTTTAAATAATATAAATTCGTTCGCACGCTTTAAACTGTTGTTCATCAAAATACCATACTGCTGTGTACTATTTATTTTCTTTTTGGTAAGTCTTTCGCTTACGCACAGCTAAGAAGCTGTTAAATATAGATACTTTGTAACGCCGAAAAAAGCATATATTATGTTTCATGCCGGTAACCGGTCTGGGTATATCATTATCGTGTATCGTGTCAATTCTTCTTCTTCTTCCGTTCGCCTGAAATATGTCTATAATTGTGATATTGTCTCTTGTATAAATTTAACGGTGTTTGTCGATAAGCCTTGTCACTCAAGTTTGTAACGAAAACACATAACAAAACATTACCAGCCTAGTTATTAATTTACATAAATTAGACGGTTTGTGTGTGTGTGTGTGTGTGTGTGTGTGTGTGTGTGTGTGTGTGTGTGTGTTTGTGTGTGTGTGTGTGTGTGTGTGTGTGTGTGTGTGTAGGGAAGTAATTCTTCAAGCATCATGTGCCATGTCGCTGGGCGTGACCAAACGTGGTACATTTTACCATGTTGATAAGTTTAATAAAACAGAGTACCACACGTAAACCAGTCAATAAGATATATAGTTGAGTTGAGTTGCAAATACATTAAAGTATTTCTTGCGGGAAACATTTCCACCGTCACAACTTCCTTGGGGATCGTTGAGTGAAAAACAGATCATCGAGGCTGTAAAAAGTGACACATTTTTCGGGTTGGTGGAGTGTGATATAGAGACCCCTGTTGATTTACAAGAGGCCTTTGCCGAAATGCCCCCTATTTTTAAGAACAATGAAGTGTCGAGAGACGATATTGGGGAGTTTATGAAAGAATACGCCATAAAAAATAAACTACTGAGTACCCCACGACGGACATTGATTGGTAGTTATTTCGGGAAGAAAATATTATTAGCCACCCCTCTTTTAAAGTGGTATCTAGCTCATGGGTTGATGGTTACACACATCTACCAAACAATAGAGTATCGACCGGTTAGTTGTTTTAAGCAATTTGGGAAAACAGTGTCTAATGCCCGTCGCCAAGGGGACAAAAATCCTGTTGAGTGTATTACAGCAGACATGATGAAATTGTTAGGTAACGCCGCTTACGGCAAAACGTTAACTAATAAAGCCAAACATACCGATGTCTCCTACTGCCAGGGAAAAGACACTATCAAAGTACTCAATAACCCCAGGTTCAAAAGCATGACTGGTATTACAGCTGATCTATTCGAAGTAGAAACACTAAAAAAGAAAACTGTCTGGGATCTACCTCTACAAATAGGTTTTTTCGTTTATCAATATGCCAAGTTGCGCATGTTAGCTTTTTATTATGACGTTCTAGACAAATTTATCTCAAAAGAAGACTACCAACTAACTGAAATGGACACTGACTCTCTATATTTGGTCCTTAGCGCCGACTCACTCTCTGAAGTAGTTAGACCACACCTACGAGAAGAATATGACAGAGTCTACAATCATTCGTTCTCGTCTGAAACCTGGCCTGTTCATAGAATTACTAGCTGTCAGGACTGTGTGGATATCAAAGCCTATGAAAAGAGAACCCCTGGTCTTTTCAAACTAGAATACGAAGGGAAGGGGATGGTCTCGCTGTGTAGTAAGACGTATATTTGTGTCGGTGATTATGATAAAATCAGTACCAAAGGTTTGAGCAAACACCACAACACTCATCTAAACAAGGACACATTTTTGGAAGTTCTCAACACCCAAACACCGAGTGGGGGGGACCAATATAGGCTTCAAAACACAAGACTCTGCAGTGTATACGTATCAGCAATATCGTGAATCTTTGTCCTATCTGTATATAAAAAGAAAGATTGACAGTGATAATATATCGACTACGCCACTACTTATTTAATATGCATTGTATTGTTTGTCTATACATGGTTTAATAAAAACATTATATACCTTACTTGCGTCGTTTGTTATTTTGAATGTTTCATGTTGTATTTTTTATGTTGTTATAGTACCTACAATTTAAGGGGGTTACTAGACCACACCCACTCTGATGAGTCACTAGACCACACCGACTCCGATGATCCACTTCCCAACACCTACTCTGACCACGGCTACTTTTTCAAAAACCCGGAGTTATCGCCCTTTGAGGCGCAAATCGCTTTTGCGCCTCAAAAAAAGGGCGGCTTTCCTACTTCTACACTACTCACGTACACACAATGCTAGATAACGTTTGATGTTCTGTATTATGCAGAAATGATTTCAACTACGCCTTTCCTGTAATACACTATCAAATAGAGGATAAAGGGACACCCTGAGAGAGAGACATACGTAGTACACACACACCCACACCCTTACACACACACACACACACACACACACACACACACATATATATATATATAGAGAGAGAAAGAGAGAGAGAGAGAGAGAGAGAGAGAGAGAGAGAGAGAGAGAGAGAGAGAGAGAGAGAGAGAGAGAGAGAGAGAGAGAGAGAGAAGATAAGATTGAGGTTGTCTTTCGACGTGTTATGAAAGACATCGGTTGTACATTCAATGCTGACGAACGAGCAGTAGATCCATGCCTATTACAATATAGTTAGAAAGGAGTTAGAAATGAGAAAGCAGGTGAGCCTATGCAATGAGGAGGGAAGACTTAAATTTGAGACCGACAAACATAGAAAGTAATCAGTCAATCAGGTGTCGTCTTCATAATGAAGGTGCAATGGATCTCCAGCAATGTCTGTCTCTCGCCCAGACTACATTCTGTGAGATGTGTGTTCGTCCATCTTTTGATGTTATCTTCCCACTTGTATCGTTGTCTGCCTCTTGCTTGCTTACCTTCAACCTCAATCCCCCCCCCCAGCATGGTTTTTTATAAGAGGGTTATGTCTTTTAGCCGGCTCTGTGGTGAAGGTGTTACGGACGCAATTCGTAATCCCGCATACCGCGTTCGAAACACTGTTGTGGGCGATTTGGAAGAAGACCGTCTTGCGTTGGTTTCCATAAAATGGTATGAGTGCCAGCCGTTTAAAAAGCAATGGCAAACTACTGAAGGTAAACTTGCCCAGGAATCGCCCGATGAGAAATCAATCTTTCGTATATCAGTATCCACATTTTACGACGTGAGTGGGTGTTACAAACCTTTGAGAACACAGTTTTACGACGCATCTTTGGACCCATTAGGGATACACAAAGTGGAGAGTGGAAAAGAATAAGTAACAAAGACATTTATGATCTGTTTAAGTACCCGCTAATCACTGGTATCATGAAGGCTAATAGACTACAATGGCTGGGGCATATAGAAAGAATGGAAGACAATAGGGAAACAAAACTCGCTTACACTCAGGAAATAAATGACCGTAGACCCCGAGGTAGACCAAGAAGACGGTGGAGAGATAATATATATAAAGACCTACAAGCACTTGGAATCAACGACTGGCAAGAGAAGGTCAACAAGAGAGACGAATGGAGACGGATTGTATCTGCAGTAAAGAACCTCAATGGCTCGGGACGTTGAAGAAGAAGAAGTGGGTTTTCTAGTGGTGAAATTTCATCTGGGCAGCGGCTTTATACCCTAATCTTAAAGATGTCCAATGTCAAGGTACTTTTTTGCTTGCTCATTATGTACATGGAATCTTCTATGTTTCATAATTGTGTGAGAAAAGTTGGCATTCAATCCGTTACCCAGATACTCACTAGCGCCTCTGAAAAAACGACCTGAAGTGGTTGTCTACACCCATATCAGGGCAAAATGAATAAAGCTTATCCGTCCTTATTTACTTAGTTATGAGCTATTCTTTGTATAGTCCATGCCGTGTAGCGTTTGTCTGTCTACAGCCTTCTGCCTCATGTAGGCCTACTGCTAATCATTTCAAATACTGATAGTCCTTCATGTCATGCCGTGTACTGGTGCATTCGCTCTTGATTTACCCTTGCCTCTCCAACCCCAAACCACCCCCTCCTCCTTTGTACACCGCATACTCCAACCTTTCCCTTCTTCGTTATGAGTTTGGGTTAACTAATTATTTCACCATCACATATTGCATTTGTAACCCACGAACCCCTGCTTAATTCTCGGTAGCGCTTGGTGATATCGCTACCTGGATATCCAAACATTTCGTTTCGATGTAGATGTTGCAGTAGGCTCCACAAAGTGGGCTCTTTATTATGACCTTTTACTCCCTTGTAGGTCCTCCCGGACAGACACAATGACTCATCAGTTAGTCAGGGCGAGGAGGGTGAAGATGGAAAGACGGTAGCAACATTTGACATGGAGTCTCCAGAGGGAACAGACTCACAGGTGGGAAATTGTGTGTGTTTGTTTTCACCCGCTACCCAACATAAAGTAGATGGATTTATCAGTAATTTTATAAAATGAAAAAAAACAACAAAAAAACTTCTTTTTGCAGTAAACCCCTAACATTTAAGGTTAAAAGGGTCATTCTTGAATGCTACATAGAAACAATGTTAACATATAGCAGTGAATCATGGACAATTAGAAAAGAAGCAAAACAATCGACTGAAGCTTTAAAGATGTCATTTTAAAGAACAGCTCTGAAAATGCATAGGAAAGCAAACACAATAAATGTAATTTGTTTCTAAAGAGACTAAGATAAAAAGATAATTTATCACAAACATTAGATAAAGACAGTCATATTTTTTTGCCACATTATTAGAATCGAAAAACTGTAACCTGTTGTGGCAACTGGAATGAAAAACAAAGAGAGACAGAGAGAGAAATCGAAAGACAAAGACAACAACCTTTAGTCATGGCATGAAATATGATGTATGAAATCAAGAATAAACATCACTGCACTCGCGAAATTCCCATACGTGCGCCGGTCCTTTCTTCAACAGCTAACGAAAAGTTCCCTAGCTGATCGTAGCAGTTGCAGCTTGACTGAACGTCCGCCTTCATGGTCCACCGCGTATCTAATGTCGTCAATACTCTCTGCTTACTTTTCGCTGAGTCTAGCTAGCCGCCCAAAGAAGATGCAGCAGCCAGTCTATCAGCCTGTTCATTTCCGTGCACACCCGCATGCCCTGTGCATAAGATCCATGATATGCTCTTGACTTCGTCATGTCGATCGAAGTAAGCCACCCTATACGAAACATACTAGTTTATATGTTATGTGACATGCTTTGCGAGTATGCCACAATCTCAAAATGGCCTTCTATACTAATGTCATGGCGAGGATAGGTGCGCTCACAATAATTGACACGTGTCTGAGGTCATAAGATAATAGATACTGATGATCACCCATTCTGGACAGCAACGCACTTGATGATAATGATGAGACAACAAAACTGATTTGAATTATACAATCATCGGGAAAACATCCCTAAAGTAAAGTAAATATGCCTTGAGGCGTATGATCTAGCCCTATATTTTGTAGACCAGTCGTCACCCGATGGGTGTTGTGGCTTATATTAAACCAGTCCTGTTTACTTCCCAGGACATTTCCTAGTTCCAGTTTTAGGCTGGGTCTGTATGGGAGACCAGGTCAACTTAAAAACTGCCAGAGAAAGCATGACTTTCAGGTCGACAGGCAAAAGTGCTAGTCTCTGCGTTGCCGCAGCTACCAAATATAGAAGGGATGTTTATATATATATATATATACCTGCTCCGTGGCCGAGGGGTTAGCAGCTTTTTCCGCTAACTCCGAATACTCTCGTCACGTGACGCGACGAGAATTAGCAGTGGTTCGAATCGCAAAAGTGACTTATGAGAGTATGGAGCCGGTCGCTCAGAAAGTCGTGGCGTGCTGATGAGCGTAATCTAGCCTAGGAATCAACATACAGCTGAAAGATGCTGGTGTTGACCGCAATATCCTGAAACAGGATGGAAACGCGGAAAAAAAAAATATATATATATATATATATATATATATATATATATATATATATATATATATATATATATATATATATATATATATATATATGCATTCTATCTGCATTCTCCAATGCTTGTTCTGAATTTAGTTTAACAATTAACAAAAAGAAGAAACAGATTATGTCACAAGGTGCACATGGGATACCATCAATCTTTATTGACGACGCCGAACTGGAGATAGTAGACCATTTTACATATCTAGGATCAGAGGTAAATAGCAAATTATCCCTAGATCAGGAAATCAACACCTGGATTGGTAAGGCAGCAACAACAATGAACATGTTAGCAAAAAGAGTCTGGGAGAACAGGAAGCTTACTGCCAAAACAAAAGCCCTTGTCTACCAAGCCTGTGTCCTTAGTATTCTTATTATGGCAGTGAAACCTGGACAAGTTACTCACACCAAGAGAAACGTTTAAACAGCTTTCATAAGCGATGTCTGCGAAGAATACTTCGTATTAAGTGGCAAGACAAAATCACAAATACTGAAGTATTGGAAAGATCAGGTTGTGTGACGGTTTTTTCCGTCCTCAGTCTTCGTAGACTTAGATGAATAGGACACGTTAGGAGGATGGATGATGGTAGAATACCAAAGGACATCTTTTTTGGTGAATTAAAGATGGGTTGGAGATCTTATGGTCGGCCTCTACTACGATACAAAGATATATGTAAGTGGGACATGATTGATACAGGCATTGATAATACACATTGGGAGCAAGTCGCCGCTGAACGTGTTGCAAGGAGGGCAACTATCAGAAATGGAATAAAGGCAAAGGAGAAAATGATTGCAGATATAGCACACACAGAGCGTGAGAGACGTAAGATGGTGCATGATGGTGGAAATGACCATGTTTTCACATGCATCCACTGTGGACGAACATTTACAGCACGAATTGGCCTTATCAGCCACACTCGACATCGTCATGGTTTGTAGTTATTATACCTTTTTGAAGC
This sequence comes from Cepaea hortensis, assembly GCA_963921405.1. Taxonomy (NCBI): domain Eukaryota; kingdom Metazoa; phylum Mollusca; class Gastropoda; order Stylommatophora; family Helicidae; genus Cepaea; species Cepaea hortensis. Next base: position 51,072,838 of record OY992887.1, on the reverse strand, counting down.
ACAATGTACCAAACTATCGTCTGTCAAGACGGAAAGGTACCAATTAATGAATATATATATATATATATATATATATATATATATATATATATATATATATATATATATATATATATATATATATATATTGAGTGTGTGTGTATGTGTGTGTGTGTGTGTTTGCATTTGTGTATGTGTGTATGTATGTGTATGCAATTACGTATGATAAAGAAGAAGGTGAGAAAGAACAGAAATTATAATTCGCAATGTATAAGAACAGTCAGCAAGCTCTTAGGCTCACGGAGTATTTATATAGTAATGCCTGATTGATTTATTGTGAAAGTCTCCGTGTGAGCCTGGAAAAAAATAGAAAAGTAATAATGCAAAAAAAGTCGATGCATATCAAAGAAAATTACGTATAACTGCAACAGCTTAGAACACTTGACACATATTACCATTCTTCAGTATTAATATTTATATCCTGGAAAATCTCCAAGAAAGTTCGGTACATTTGTTCTTCCCAATTTCCCTGAAAAGTTACAACAATAATAACAACTACTATACACTATGTCTACTACTACTACTGCTGCTGCTGCTGCTGCTGCTGCTGCTGCTGCTGCTACTACTACTACTACTACTACTACTACTACTACTACTACTACTACTACTACTACTACTACTACTACTACTACTACTACTAGTACAGTACCACCCTTACACTCGTTACTACTTTTCATACTGAAAAATAATAATTATTATTATTACTTTCTGCAATCTTCTGCAGACAGGACAAGATGCTCCAACATCTAAGACCAAAACAGAGAAATCTCCACTTATTGGTAAAGATGGTGGAAGTTCTAACCTACAAGTCAGAAATGGAAATCGAATGAAAAAGCAGTTACAGGGATTCCTCTGCTGTACCATCTTATAGTCATGTTATATCAAAACCTTAGAAATGAGGGCAGGCACTCCTGCGGTACAATTATTCTTAGAACCAGCTAATTAAATGTCGTATTCTCATAAGTTGTGGTAGTAACTTTAGTCTTGTGAATGCTATTCGCATTCTTTGACAAATTTATATCTTACTGCTTGATTCATACAAGCCACAACATTGCAGTTATAAACATATTTCAGGCGAACGAAAGAAGAAGAAGATATCTTACTTGCGTGTTATTTGAAAATGGAATGTAATGATAAACTTTGAGCCTGAAGTAAGAAGATATCCAAATAAATTATATTGTCTTAACTTGTTTTATTTTTCTACGAACGAACTGAAGTCAACTGCATTGATTGTCGTATGGATTGCCGGTGGTTTGGAGTTGAAAAAGTCTGGGTTATCTCTCTTGTCCCAAGTGTACGGCTCTTGTCATTGAGTCTGTTGTCCGTTGTATAATATATCAGATGATATCAATCCATCTTCATCTTTATCTTTCCCCGTACTTTGAAGACAACCTTTTCACTGCTATCTGCAAACAGGGAGACTCAGGCAGGCTTCATGCACATAGAATGATTGAACTACTCTTCATGTTGGCTCTCTTTATAGTACATACACGATATTGTGCCAGTTATTCTTCTAGTACCACAGCTTTGCATTCTGACTCTTCTAGTGACGTTCAGTATAGTTATTAATTTGTCTCAGATACTTTCAAAATAAAAGCTTAGGCAAGTAACCACAAATAGTTGCCGAAATTAATGAACTAAATTATATGCCGTATTAAATGGCATCCCAAGTGGCTAGTGGTATATGAGTAGGTAAAATAATATCTATATGCATACAATTTGTTAGTTGTGTCTAAAAATTGGAAAACACAAAGTATAGAATAGCTTTACAAAATACAGTGCACAAAACTGAGGACGCTGTGGTGACAAGCCTTCATAACAAAACACTAGCAAGAAAACGCAACATCCCACAAATAACAAAAATGTCACTATAGTGACTACATTAAGACATAATAAGCAATATGAAATAGCATTTATGGTGCTTAACTCATGGTCTCCAAATATGAAACGTCGTTTGGCGTACCGACACTCATTTCTGAGACTGTTACTAATTTATGTTCCTCCATGCTATGGTGTTCAGCTGTCATGCATCTTCTCTCCCCCTACCTCTCTTCCTATCCAACTTTCCTGTTGTCACGACGTACTTCAGTTTTCCCCTTCTCATACCATATTCAAAACATTTGGACTATAGTCTTCTAATGGCATTAACTTGTTCTTATTGTGAGAGGGTTAGTAGGTGAACAAAGTTAATAAAGTTAGTAGGTGGAAAAAGTTGTAAAGTTAACAGGTGAAAATTCATACCAAACTCATACCAAATGTCGTTTCATATTTGGAGCCCGTAAGTTAAATACCACATGTTTTATTTCATTGGATTTCATTTTTCCTTAATGTAGTCAACGTAGTGTATTAACTATTTTCTGTTGTTGGGGGTTGTTGCGTTTTCTTATTAATGTTTGCTGATGAAGACTTGTCACCTCAAGGTCATTTTTTATGTTTACTGAATTTTACAAAGCTTCCCGATGCTTTTTGTTTTCCATGTATTTGCATTTTCACAGCGTTACTGCAGTTTAACCCTTTTAAGTTATTAATGTTTACAAGTATGCAGTAAACCGAATGTGGGATATTACATTGCCAGATTTCACTTAGACAAGTATGACAGCTTATACAATAATCCTGTACTAAAAATATCAGCCAAATCAAATTAAAATAGTTCGCCAGCTTGCATTTATTTCAACAGCCAATTGCGGGATCGATCCAGCCCGGAATAAATCTATAACTGCAATATGCTACTGAAAGTTAAATATTACACATGGTTAGCCTAACAGAGTTGGCTGCACAAATGCTTTTGAGCACTTGACTTTACTGACTGATAAGGTAAAGATTCGCTATTTTGAAAAACAAAATCCTGATGTACGCAGGCGAATCATGGAGAAATTATGTAAAGGCTGCGGAGATGTTATTGTATAGAAGAATGATTAGAACATCGTGTGCAGATAGAAAGAGCAATGAAGATATCTTTAAAGAAATTAACTCGCAAAGAGAACTGATTACTCGCATAAGAAGAGAACAGTACACATGCCCCGGGCATGTTATGAGAGAGGGAAAACTGGAGTATATAAACACAACGGGAAAGCTTGAGGGAAAAAGAGCAAGGGGAAGGCCAAGAGAGAACATGCTGGAGAGTTTGACTTCATGGCATGGAGGAACAACAGTATCACAAATGGTTGGCAGCGAACGAGATAAAGGGCTGTGGACAGACATGATCAACAAAGCCACACGACACGAACGTCTAAGAAGATGAAGGTATGACAGTGAGTTTTTTTCTTTTATACTGAAGAAACTTTGCGTACTCTACTTTGTTTTATGTAACTAAGATGACTGTTCAGTGGCATGCTGGACGTCTTTGTGTTTATCCCCTATTTATGTAAGCTTAGGAAATTGTGATATATTTATTGAATTGTTTGATGATTTTGCAGATTTCATTGTATAATTTAAAGGTGCGAGCGAGCATACACCCAAACACATAATCCGCTCACATATACACGCATACATGTTTATATACTTTAATACTCACTTTATAACTTGATTTTATATGTATTATTTTCATCCAGAGTTTTGAGAATTTAAAGCTCACGGTGCAGTCTTGTTTCGCCTACTAACTTCAGAAAACATTTTCTTCATGTACTCTCTCACAAAGAGAGGTATCAGAAAACGATAGTCCGCATTTTTGGGTCTTATCATGAGATGGTGGAATCTGAATTTAGTCCTGACAACGGGAAAACTGGAGGGAAAAAGAGCAGGGGGAGACAAGGAGAGACGTGTGCCGGACAGTTGAACATCATAGCATGGGGGAACATAAAGCAGAAACGATACCAGAAGTGATTGACAGTATACGAGACAGAAGGCTTTCGACACGTATGATCACCAACGTAACACGGCTTGAACTACAAGAACTTTGATGAATTTGGCAGTGGCAGATACGAATATAGATGAAGTTTAGAGGTATAATTTGAAATTTTAATACATAATTAATGACAATGAAAAATGGGCTTTCTTCTGTCAGTGGAAAGAATTAATGAAAACGAAATATGGATATAAACAAGAATAGAGTGGGTGTCACGAAAAAACATTATGATGGATACAGAAGTATTTTAACCTTAGCAATAAATTGATACCGAACAATTGACAAATAGTATAGTTTTGACGTTTTGACGTAAGCCCCGATGAAAGCCTTAATCAATGGACAAATGAAAGTCTAATGTGCAACTGGAATTTAAATATTTGAATGAAATGATACAACCGATCGATTTCTGGGAATGATGTCAGGTTGCACAATCATGACCAATTGAGATTTGCTGGAATCCTCTGTACACATATTTCACATTCAAAACGAAAACAGCAGTAGAGCTGATCTTAAAAATGCACAGTTTAAAAAAAAAATATAGTAATAAATTATAATGATTATTACTAATTAAATAATACAAATAATTATTATCATCAAATATTATAAACGCTGTTTGTATCGAAACAAGCTATGAGAATCGAGCAAAGATACCGTCATGCGTATACTTGGGAATCTTTTAGTATCACATTAATAATGAATGTAATAATGCTAGAAAAATTACTATACGCGTAAGCAACGAAAACAGCAGTAGAGCTGATCTTAAAAATGCACAGTTTAAAAAAAATAAAATAAATATAGTAATAAATTATAATGATTATTACTAATTAAATAATACAAATAATTATTATCATCAAATATTATAAACGCTGTTTGTATTGAAACAAGCAATGAGAATCTAGCAAAGGGACCGTCATGCATATACTTGGGAATATTTTAGCATAACATGGAATCGCAATCAAAGACATCAATAATGAATTTAATAATGCTAGAAAAATTACTATACGCGTAAGCAACAATTGGAAATCTCTGTACAAGATTCTTTTTGATTTCAATACAGCTTAGAGTTTATTCAGCAGCCAAGATATCTTTCTCAACTTATTTTACAAGGGACAACCCGTCTTCCTCTACCTAGGCACGACCAAAGGACGTCCGTAAATTACTTATTTGTGCGATCGTTCGTTATGGTAACACCATTAGTAAATATCGCTGTTGGGGGTTCCTCGTTAGTTCCCATATAGCTTGGAGTTATTTAAACAGCCAAATTAAGCAGGCATACGAGGCCTGTGCGTGTGTTTATTTAATATGTCTACCTTAATCAACGAAGATACCATCCCCATAACTACCACAGAGTGCACTCTAGAGGCAAGATGTAAGAGAGTTCAACCCACACAAAAATTATAGCATGGAACAATGTTATGGGATCAACACGTGGATCATTATAAGCAGAATGATCATAACGTGACATAACTGGAAGGAGTTTGTTGGTTCTCTACAAAACTACACCAGAAGAAATGGTTAAAAAATAGTTTGTCTTTCACTCATCAGGTCCAAAGAAGTGTAATAATTATGATTGTCAAAATAGTAAAATTACCAAAACTCTTTGGAAATGTAAAACGTAAGGTGGACCAATTGCTGCATCATATCTTATATTTTAATTACTACACTAAAGGAAATGTAACGTACTTTTTTTTTTTGCTAACTGATATCTGTTTATTGTTACTGCAATGCGAAATCAATCAATCAATCATGTGCCATGCCGGAAAGCGTGGGCGGTCATGATTCGCCATTTCACTCGATCACCAGAGTCGTGGATCAGCTCAGTGTTCCTGTCTCGTCCATGCCATGTGGCCAAGCCATCCAGGTATTTTCCTCTCGGTCTTCCTCTTGGTCTGTTCCCTTCGATCTTGCCAGCTGTCACTAAGTTCTCCAGTCCATTTCTTCTCATAACATGTCCAAAAAACTTTGACTGTCTACGTCTAATTTCTCTAATCAATCTACGATTTTCATTTGTCTCACACGACAATACAATAATGCGAAATACAGCTACATTATTTAATTTCAGTTATTGTTCAATTTATGTGCATTATTTGTAGATATATTTATAAATGAATACTTGGTGTTTACATATGTTGTTGTGGTTTTGTGCGTGATAAAGTTGGATAAATCACAAGCGAGCCCGCGTTGACATTAGTTCCTAGCTCTTTCATTAAGCAATAATGTATTGTTAATGTTGCTATATTGAGATCTGTGTTATTGTAGTAACTAGATTACTCGATTTCTTTACTTATAGTCCCGGGTTCAAAAACCAGATTTGTCCACATGGTTCTGGTGTCGACACAGCCTACTAAAGTGGGTACCAGACATTTCATGGGAGGCAATGGGGCTGGTGTGAAGCTGACAACATCATCCATTAAGTTTCATTTTATTCCCAAGGAAATGTTGTCTTGATACCATAACCCCAATGGGCAAAGCAAAAATGGCTTGCCTGCCATTCCCGTAGTTATGTGTGTGAATCCCGTCAAGGTGGGTTGTTTACACTTGGTTACCTTGGCTGCCAGCTCGACTCAGTCTAAAATGGGTTCCAGGGCATATGCGGGGAAGTAAAGGCGGCGGATTATTATTGACAACCTGACCCATCAAATGCCGATTGGATTAAAATATGGAGTTAGCACCAAATACACGTTATGGTGTAAGCGGGGTTCTCTACATACATTTTGTTCGTTGCAAGCATTACGATGCGCAATATACCAGACTATTATACCCTTGTGAATAAAGACTACTATGATGACAATGTCCAAGCCTTTGACCAAACCTTAGTGGGTAAGAGACGGCATAAAATTGTCCAGATTGCGTAACTTAAGTAGCACTCCCGTGTTTCTACAAGTCAGTTGTGGTAATGTATGCTTGCATGCCGTACAATTTTCTGTTAACTGATTCAGTGTTGAAGATTAATATATTGCCAAATGTGACCACCTCCCGCCCAAAATATGTATCGCTATACTAGGGTCTTCGTGTTGTTTTATTTCACGGTATCTTCCGCAATTTCAGTGCTCAGTGAACGGAAATTTACATTGTAGTACGTGTTCATTTGATTGTCAAGGTGGGTTGAAATAATATATAGGGCCCTTTTAGACATCTTGGGGCGTATTGGGTATATTATTAAAAAAGCAAAGGACCCTTTTAGACCTCGATGCGCAACTCCCAATGAGTTTCAAACCACTTTTGATCCAAATCCACTTTTTTGTTTGGCACTGAATCAGTTAATCGATATGAACCACTGAGTTTCAAATTACTTGTGCCAGTCGGACCAAGTGATCATAACTCCACCAAGGAGCGAGACCGTGAGATGTTGACCTCCCTCGTCGAATGTTTTGACCCCTGTATCTTCTTGACAACCTCAGGGGTCAGGACGGCCCGGGTAATGAGTCCTGGGCGTCTGGGGGATTTATTCATAAAAATACGTTTGTCAATTAGCTGCTGTGAATCGTGCACACTACGCGTTAATGTACAACCAGATGAAATAATATATTTGTTTTTCTTTAACAAAATAGATGCCTGTATTGAATTTTTTAAAGTTCATTAAACTTGTACCTTTTTTTAAAACCGCTTTATGATTCCAGAGGGGTATCGCAGTGGTTAGCCCGCTTGCCTGCAGTCCCGGTGATCATGTGTTCGAATTCGAATTCAGGCCGATTCTGAAAGTTGACCTGGGCTCCTAGTTCGCTCAGACTTTATTGGATGAACAGAAATGTCCTGGGCAGTAACTGTGGCCAGCCCGATATTGACCAAATCAACCATTGTGTGCCGCTTGATCTATGTGAAAGTACGTGACTAGCATGGGGTAAAATACGTTCGCGGTGTTTACATGAGTCTTACATGTCTATAAACCACATACCCAATACGCCTCGAGGTGTGTACACGGTTTTGTTAACTTTTATTAACAGAATTAACAAAATAGGAGCGGCTGGCCGAGTGGCTTGAATGCCGGATTCTCCCCGCGCCATACACGTACCATACACGTAATAATATTCAAGATATGAAAAAGGGCTCTTTATGTTTTTAACCATACACGTAATACTTTTCAAGACATGTAAAAGGGCTCTCTATGTTTTTAACCATACACGTAATACTTTTCAAGACATGAAAAAGGGCTCTTTATGTTTTTAACCATGCACGTAATACTTTTCAAGACATGTAAGATGGTCTTTATGTTTTAACCACACACGTAATACTTTTCAAGACATGTAAAAGGGTTCTTTATGTTTTTAACCACATACGTTATACTTTTGAAGACATGTAAAATGACTCTTTATGTTTTTAACCATACACGTAATACTTTTCAAGACATGTAAAATGACTCTTTATGTTTTTAACCACACACGTTATACTTTTCAAGACATGTAAAATGACTCTTTATGCTTTTAACCATACACGTAATACTTATCAAGACATGTAAAAGGGCTCTTTATGTTATTACCCATTTGCTTGATACGTCTCAAGACGTGTAAACGGGCATTTTACTTTTTATTTTTATATGCTTTCAGAGGAGCACAAAGTGCTTTGGTAATTGTACTGACAATTATATACAGATGTTTGCTCTCCCCCCTCTCCTCCCCCCCCCCCCCAATTTCATTAACTTCTAGATTCATTGTTTCTTTCATGCATTATGTAAATAAAAGGATAAACAATAATGTACTTTTTTTCTGTGACAAAGTCAAGAAATAGATATAACCGATATACCTACGTCATGTACAGCGGACTACTTTTATTTTGCTACTTAAGGTGAATGGGTTGTTCTTATCTATAGTGGCTTTTTTTTTCATCTATGAGGTTGCCAGGAGGTTAACCATCATATGACTACTATATTTTATATGCATTTAGTTTTCTGCCAGTTCAGATTATTTTTAAATGTGCGTTTTTGTAGATCGAAGTATTATATATATATATATATATATATATATATATATATATATATATATATATATATATATATATATATATATTGCATATCCTTTACAGGACGTTGCAGTCAAAACCATCATTTTTCAGCTGCAGCTGCTGCTGATGTACTAGGTAAGTTTATACGTTCAGTAGATTTGTCATTGCTTTCTGAAGAACCGGCTCATATACACCCCCCCCCCCCCCCGATAAGTTACCAGCGTGGTGCGATCCGCTTCCGTATCTCGCGCAGCTGTTGTCCCTCACGTGGATAAACGATATAACGAACAACGTCGTTGACCTCTTGGCCAGGGAGACACACGCACATAATAAAAAGACACACGAAACGTAGACAAAAGTACATGGAACTAAAATAGTGATGAGATTTAAAAATAAAGACATACTAAAGACAGCTAAAACACACACACACACACACACACACACACACAGAAATAAATTGACAACATACAACTGTATATGCAATTAAGAAATGTAATGGTTGAGTAAAACTAAAAGAGACGAAGCCTTGTTACAAACCTTTGAGAACAAAGTCTTAAGACGCATCTTTGGACCCATTAATGATACACAAAGTGGAGAGTGGAAAAGAAGAAGCAACAACGACATTTATGATCTGTTTAAGTCCCCGCTAATCACTGGTATCATGAAGGCTAATAGACTACAATGGCTGGGGCATATAGAAAGAATGGAAGATAATAGGGAAACAAATCTCGCTTTCGCAGGAAATAAATGACCGTAGACCCCGAGGTAGACCAAGAAGACGGTGGAGAAATAATAAACATACAGACCTACAAGCACTTGGAATCAGCGACTTGCAAGAGAAGGTCAACAAGAGAGACGAATGGAGACGGATTGTATCTGCAGCAAAGAACCTCAATGGCTCGGAATGCTGAAGAAGAAGAAGAAGAGAAGAAGAAGAAGAAGAAGAAGAAGAAGAAGAAGAAGAAGAAGAAGAAGAAGAAGAAGAAGAAGAAGAAGAAGAAGAAGAAGAAGAAGAAGAAGAAGAAGAAGAAGAAGAAGAAGAAGCAGAAGCAGAAGCAGAAGCAGAAGCAGAAGAAGAAGAAGAAGAAGAAGAAGAAGAAGAAGAAGAAGAAGAAGAAGAAGAAGAAGAAGAAGAAGAAGAAGAAGAAGAAGAAGAAGAAGAAGAAGAAACAGAAGCAGAAGAAGAAGAAGAAGAAGAAGAAGAAGAAGAAGAAGAAGAAGAAGAAGAAGAAGAAGAAGAAGAAGAAGAAGAAGAAGAAGCAGCAGCAGCAGCAGCAGCAGCAGCAGCAGCAGCAGCAGCAGCAGCAGCAGCAGCAGCAGCAGCAGCAGCAGAAGAAGAAGAAGAAGAAGAAGAAGAAGAAGAAGAAGAAGAAGAAGAAGAAGAAGAAGAAGAAGAAGCAGAAGCAGAAGCAGAAGCAGAAGCAGAAGCAGAAGAAGAAGAAGAAGAAGAAGAAGAAGAAGAAGAAGAAGAAGAAGAAGAAGAAGAAGCAGAAGCAGAAGCAGAAGCAGCAGCAGCAGCAGCAGCAGCAGCAGCAGCAGCAGAAGAAGAAGAAGAAGAAGAAGAAGAAGAAGAAGAAGAAGAAGAAGAAGAAGAAGAAGAAGAAGAAGAAGAAGAAGAAGAAGAAGAAGAAGAATGGTTGAGTATTAAAATATGATATGCTTGTCTGCCTAGAATATTATCTCTGATAATGTCAAAGATACACATACACCGTCTATACATATACAACATGCGCACTGGGTGAGAAATGAAGAGACACACAGACAGACAGAACGAGAGAGGGAGAACGAACGAATGAACGAACGAACTATCTTTATTTTCAAAGGGGTTACACGTCTTTCTCCCTAATCCCGTATACTCTCGTGAGTAACGTGACGTGCGCGAGAATCGGTAGCAGTTCTCTCCGTCTCGGTAACTTACGGTGTGAGCCGGTCGCTTAGAAAGCAATAGCAAACTACTGAGTGTAATCTTACCAAGAAATCAACAATCAGCTGAAAGATGCTGATGTTGACAGTAAAGGATATGCGAACTCCCCCCCCCCCCCCCCCCCAAAAAAAAAAAAAAAACCCACACACACAAAAAAAACAACAACAACAACACCAACAACAAACAACCACATTGGGCACGTAGGCCCATCTTACATTCGGCCCTTCCAATCTCTGATCATTCATTCATCAACTATGCTTGTTGTATTCACATAGGGGAAAAATAACACATTGTCAAATGGATTTTGTAAAGATAAACAATGCACATTACCATGTTATGAGACAGGCAGACACACGTACACATTCGTAAACACATACGCACTCATAATACCTGCATACATACATCATTTGCACAAACTCTCACAGTTATGCAGACACTCAATAGCATATACATACACACTCCCTCGCATACACGGCACTCATGCATACATACCCACACAAACAGATACACATACATACACGAACATACACACACACACACATACACACAAACACTCACACACACGCTCACATTCACACATCAGATAGAGATAGAGAGAGAAAGAGAGAGAAACAGAGAGAGAGAGAGAGAGAGAGAGAGAGAGAGAGAGAGAGAGAGAGAGAGAATGGGAAGGGAAAAGAAAACGAGAAGTATAATGCCAGTTTAAAGGAAAACACAGGCACTTATAAAACTTGATGAGATTGAATAATTCGATGAAAATACAAGTGCCTTGTAGGTTGCTCCACATGTACCTTGTTTGTTGTTAATTATTTTTGTAGCTTCAGTTATGTCGTAAAAACATGGCTTGTCTTCCTTTTGTCCATGGTGAATACTTACAATTATGTAGTTATGTTGTAAAAAATTTGCATTGTCTTCATTTTGTCCATGATGAATACTTACAATTATGTAGTGATGTGACTGGCAGAATAAAAATAAAATAAACAAAATAATTCGTTAGTGTCCATGTTTGTGTCTTGGTCATAACATGTACTGCAAACACATGCAAACTCTCATACAGAAATACTCAATCTAGCCGCGCATCAGAGTGCATGTATACACATTAGTTAGTTAGTTAGTCGACAGATCATCCTCATTGCACATGGAACCATTCAGTCCATAAGTGCTCGGATCCCCTCCTCAGCAAATCCCGCAGCGTGTAGCGGCTAACGACACCAGTTCTGTGTTGGTTTATCAGTCTTCTTTGGCTTCCTGCGTAGTGTTCTTGTTTGGCCACCCCTCTTTTAATTTGCTGTTCTCGCAGATGTATGTATACACATACTTACATACACACATTTATAGTGCACACATGCGTCTGATCATTTTCAAATATATTGCAGTACGCAGGAAATCATTCTATTTGTACACTCTTCAGTATTCCATGCAATTACAAACAACAAAGAATATGTGTTTTAATATTATTAAATTATCTAATGTCATGTTTTATTTACATCTGTTTTAGACCTGATGAAGATTAGTATAATTAAAGCGTCAATCATTGTGTCGTTGTATACTTGTATTTTATTATATTTTATGTTACTTTATTATATTTTATTGTATTTTCCCACTGTGATTATGTTCACGGTAGTGACGTTCGTTATAAGGTATACACTGTGTCTGTGTTTAGTATATGTCACTTTTTTGCAGGAGTTACACAAAATTAACAGTGTTTATTTCCAATTGTTATATCCTGCTGCAGCCGTTGCTTTCTTATATGGGAATAGATTTGTTAGATTTATTGATTCTAAATATAGTGTCGGAGGGTAGGAGAACGGCCATTATGGTCTCATACGTGACCAAAGACAACTCTTAACTGCACCTCCAAGTGGTCGAGGAGTGACAACGCACATTTGTGTGGCAAACAACGCTCTGAAGTCGGAGTGTCCAGGTGTGTAAGTGGACAACTCTGCAACTGTGCCGAGCATGATAGTAATTATTTTATCTGACATTCGTAAACCGCTATCAAAGGCAGATGTAACGTACCTCAGGGTGGATAGGAGCGCGAGGGAAACCATCACAGCATCTTTCCGAAATGTTATGAATCAAAGCAGAGTCAGAGACGGAAGTTAACGTTTGTCTCAGGACATTTTCGACTAATAGGCCTATCACTAGCCGTGGGTCATATTAGACCAGTGGTTCACAACCGGTGGGAACTTCCCCCCCCCCCCGGGGGGGATTTAAGTGTTTCCAGAGGGGGAGAAGGTAAAGATTATTTCAAGATCTCGTTACCGATTACCGATTACTTGATATTCTTTTTCCCACAAATAACGTTTTATGTAGACGTCTTGACTTGTGTGTTATTAACTCTAATTTCCATTTTTACGTATAATGGGTAGGGGGGATTTATAGGGAGGAAATACGAAATGGGGGGGGGGGATGACATTCTGAACATATGGTAAAGGGGTGCATGGGCCAAATAAGGTTTAGAACCACTGTATTAGACAGTCATTAAGTTGCTGATGACAAACCCAAGAAGTTTAAAATAGGCACTTGGATTTAAGACATTTGCAGAAATAGGAAAGTTAGATAATGTAGTAACATAAATGGAAAGGATGAAAACTGAGGTGAAAGGGATCTGGTAAAATTACAACGGCTAATACAACATTATATTCAAAAGTGTTAAACATGAAAAATAAGTAGGACTAATGTTTGGCTAAGAAAAAGCTAAATTAATGAGTGTATATTTTGGTATTTCACATCAGAATATCATCGTAAAATCAAAGGTAAACCAACGCACATAAATATATTCGAGGAAATGCATCAGCAGCGGTGGAGTTGGAGAAGTTGATATGGAACCCCGCTGATAATTTCATGAGCACGGTCGGACGCGAGTTTGATGCCTGGACTCGTCGCCTGACATAGTGGAAAAATAGGCCACCTATTTCTCCGTGCATTCAGGCCTACAAAATATGATGGCTCTCTCACATCACAGACCCATGCTGGAAACTGCCTCTGGACACACTGTAATTGACATTACTTGCACCAACAAAGGTTGGCGTGGCTGAGAGGTTTAACGCACTGGCGCTTACACCTTCTTACGCTGAGGGCGGGGAAATGGGTTCATTCCGCACACCGGTGAGTTGGACTTAAACATTGGCTTCTCATTCAGAAAGTAATGGCAAATAGTAAACGTCACATTGATTAGAAAATAAACTGGTTTTAGTCTCAACGTTCTTCAAAGTACATGAAGCATTGTCTGTTATATGAACCAAGAACATGAGTAAGTTAAACATGAAATAAAGAAACCTTTTGCAGGCTCTATGACGTATTGGGTACATGATATTTATATTGAACACATGGTCTTCGATGAATGATGTTATCAATAGTACACAAGCCGTCTTTACTTCCGATGACATTTCCTGGAATCCATTTTAGGCAAGGTGAGTTTACCAGTTTCGCACAATCAATATGCATTGTTCTTGTGTTATTTTTTATCTGTTCTTAGAAAATCCTTGTTAAATCTCTCTCTCTCTCTCTCTCTCTCTCTCTCTCTCTCTCTCTCTCTCTATATATATATATATATATATATATATATATATAT